>JASTWK010000298.1:0-218004 GCA_030770225.1 Temnothorax unifasciatus
AACGGGGGGTTATTAAGGTTGCGGGCTTAACAAGAATATGACGCGTTCTGCATATACCTAACACGCGAGAGTTTCTTAGCCAGTTCCTTAAAAAATTAATAGACGTTAATAAAATTGTAACGATAAAATAATAATAAATAATGGGACCAACAAATGCAATTGAGGAAAGTAAATTTTATTTAATTTATCAAAATGTACTTTCGAAAATTTAAATTCGATGCACAAGATCTAAAATAAAAATATATATAATGCAAAATATAATTAAAATGATAAAACCATAAATTGTATATCCCAACATCATTAAACATGTATTTACTAAATTGAATTATTTTAATAAATAAATTTTGTGAATACAAAATAGAATAACGCTGAATTTTCCATGATAAATTAATTCAAGCTCTTTCGTATTTCTCCATAAGTATAATGTAATCATCTTCTCAATGAGTTTAATGTATAAATCCTTTAGAACCAATTCCCTTTCAGGAGAGAAATATCAAATTTTCTTTTGACGCATTCCTTTTACCGGCTGGAATGACAAGATTGTTTGAGCACGGGGGATCGTAACTTACGACTTAGCTACGGAGACCTCGCGGAATATCGTCGCGGAAGCATAGCTGAAGGAATTTGAAGTGCAAACGCGCTGAAAGCAGCCATTTTTCACTCGTCGTTAAAGGGCGGATGACGCGCTGCCACACCGAGCGTACTGCGGAGAGCGTAAAGTGCCCCGAACCCAACAACGACGCTTTCGTCGCGCGGCGTATACACGTATGCCGCCGCTAGTAAATCGTTTAATGCGAGACTCCGGAACGACCATTTAAGCGGCCGAAGGACGATCCCGGCACGTTCCGCTGTGTTTGCACTTAGGACGAAGATGGGCGCCTTGATTTTATCATACCGATATAATCGGACGCGGCGCTGGTCGCCATTCGGCGGAATGTCAAGGATACGAGAGTGCGGGAGATGGGATTATTTAAGTTGCAATTAAAACGGGACACTCATCTCTCTGCCCGTTGCAAAATTAATGGGTAGTCGGCAGTCATAGGTCTCCGCCGACCATTAGAAATTTATCGATTACGGTCGTGAACTTCCTCCCGAGATACAGCATCCAGTTATTACATGGGCGTCCATGTTAATGCGAAAATTGTAGTTACAGTTCGTACTAACTCAATCTCGAAACCAGCAAATTATTCGGTCGAAGTCGTTATTTAACTCTGGTACAGTGACATGGGATGCTTATTGAGTGAGCGAAACTCCATCAACGTAGAAATTGCTTAATACTCTATCGGGCCAAATGTATAATAACTATAAACTATTCGTTAAAAATTCTAAAGTAACGCTACTTGAATTTTTAGCAAATTTAAATTTCACCGAATTAGAAAAAAGAATTTAATCAAGCCTCCGAAAGTCATTTCCTAACTCTAATTACCGAGGCAATCTGGGAATACGCTGTCGCGTATTCCGTGATGCGGCAGAGAAAACAAATTTCACCTCGGATTTTTCAGCAATCTGTCTTTGTCGACAATTCCCACGCAAAATACACACAGTGTCTGTATATTTTGCACGCGCACGCACAATCACGGTGACGTTGCGTGCCGCAGGAAATGTAGGTCCCGTCCAGATATGCACAAAAATTGCATTGACGAACGTTCGCACGCGGTATTACGAACGTAGTCCTTAATTGACCGATCGCACTTTTTGTCTCGTTCAATCCGGTCGGCGCATAGCCGACCAAAATCGAGATCGTGGACCGAGGTCGGGTCGAGCGACTCGTTTATGGGACCGCGCGTCGGGATTTTCCATTTCAAGAAAATTACCGTTTGTTCGTGTTTTTCCGCGTCATCCACTTCTCCCTGCCCCCCCCTCCCTCCCGTCCCCGTTTCTTCTCCGTTTCAGTTCCGCGTTTGTAAAGACGTGCGTCGAGAACGAAACGCGTTTTCTGGTGTCACTGACGACTTTAAAATAAGATCACGTGTAGACGTGCGATGTAATCTACGCGAAACGTGTCGGGTTAAGCAAATAGCCTGCTAACGATTGGAACAAAGATCCGGCGCAATTCGAAACTGCTTCGTCTTAAAAGTAAAATTCTGACACAATAATTGCAAGCACAAAAAGACATTATCATGTGATCTTAAAAAATAAATAACTCAGTTCTTTTTTGTCTTATTTTTTTAAATATTACGATAAATATCAATCGCGTGGGATATATCAATTACAGAAAAAAGGAAGTCTAATTATAATTTGCCCTTTGTGAGTGGAGAACTTTAATTTTATCAAGCAAAAACCTTTTGGATTGAAGATTTTAATTAATGCTGCATTTCATTTTATGATCTTTGATTTATTACTAATATAGAGAAATTCGAACTGTGTGTGTATTTCTAATATTATACATGTATTGATCTTTCATCGTTTGTTTTAAACATTTACACATTCAATTACATCGCACTTCTGTTTGCGTTTAGCTCGTAACAGACCTTTAACCTTTCAAATTGATTTTGCAATCGCCGAGTTTTTTTTTATTTTTACACTGTTCAATTTTATTGTTCCGTATTTAACTTACCTGTTTTTACTATTTCGATTTCATATCTCCATCTTTACGGCCATTTTTATTTATATTGCCCACCTTCTTTTTCTCGGATATGTTAATTAACTTCTTTCACTTTACTTCGCTTTGTTCGTTGCAGTGCCAGAAAAACAGCAAAAATTATACAGAATATAATAGACGCATTTTCTTACACATTATGATGATAGAGTCGGCGAAAACTGTTTCCGACTACTGGAAGTTTGATAGACGTGGCTAAATAGCATTTAGCCTCGACATCATTTTCATAATTGCAGCTATTCCAGCACCGTCACCGCAGCGCGTATTTAATTGGTGATTAAACCAAATGCACGAAAGTCCATTGAGTAAATTCAATGTGGGTGATTCGCCGCGTTATATCGTTCTCATGCCCAACGGCTGTTATAATAAATAATAATAGCTATTTTTTTTTGTCGCATTATGCGTTATCGCCACGCGACATCATAACTGGCGATGTCTCGATCGTAACATAACGTAAAGTTTCATTTCGTCTTACAATTTATAGTCCTTGGGGCATTCTTATATTTAAATATATTTCTTCTTCTTGTGCAACCAAGAACCCTCTGTTTTCATATAACAGAATTTAGTTTATCTTCTGAAAATGTTTGCTACTTTTTAATTAGGGGTTTATTATTAATTTATTATACTAATATTTTTATTTTTATTAATTTTGTAATAAATATATATCTCTCAACTCAAATACAACTTATAAATTAATAATTATTTGTTCTTTTAGAATTTATTTAAATTTCATTTGGCGTGCAACAATTTTAGCATTATTATCGATCAGTAACATACATATTTGATAATTATGCACGCAAAAATAATGAATAGTATTTTTTGGATAATGAATGGTATTTGTGTGGACGTCAATAAGGTTGTTTATAATATTGGGGATTGAAAGAAACGAATTTTTAGTACTCGAGTTCTTTCTCGAGCGAAATGCGTTACCTATATGCAATGCCAATATTTTCAGTGGTTACAATTGGCGAATTCAGAAACAATTGTATTAGCCAACGTTTGTGTGGCCAACAAGCCAGTTCGCCAGCAATGATCCATAGAATTAATCAAATAGCTTTAATGAACTAATTTTGTTTTCGTCCGGATCATATCGCGGAACTTGAACCGTTGCGTTGAATGAAATGCTTTAACAAAACCATCTTGTTTGTTTTATTATTTTATGAAAAACCATTGATTTGCAAATTTCAAAATATTCCGACAATTGCGAAACATTGAGCACCTTCTTCACGTATAATAATATATAAAATATATTTATTTCGTTGAAATATCGAGCGAAAATTCGAAATCTTAATTCCTCTGACAAATTTGCATCTCGCCGTTTCAATTTTCGAAGATCTATCTTTTCTTCTAATTAACGGAAAAAGTGATTCCTAGTTTTTAATATCAGACACCTTTGTATTGGCGAGATCAAAGTGTTTAAAAGTGAACGCTACTCAATTTTCTTTTCTCGTGTACTTTGAAGGTGAGGGCGGTAATTGAGTGCATGCAAACGCTGTGTAACGTATAGAGTCTAATTAGCAGCTAAACTTGCGATCGATGCGAGACTCCGCCCTCCGAAGTTTTCAGCTTATTTACAAATTATACAACGACCTATAATTAGAAATATTAATTCCATTAACTGGGAAATAGAACCGCTGAATGATAAATCTTTGAGTTTTGCCCGAACGCTGTACGTGATTAATTGTGACGGAAGTATCGCTCTAAAATTTTTACTCGCGCCAGATGAACAATAAATAGATTATATATGGTACGTGCGTTATACATTTCTGCAACTATACGCTTCGTGTTCGTATAATTAGAACGCGATAATCAACAAAAGTAATAGTACCTAATTATGCAGCTGTTGCAATGAGATAAGGGCCAATTTAATGATTATAATTATTATTTTTTCTTATGTCAGTACATTGTAAATCGAGAATTAATTATTCCTCCGGGAAAACGTTGGAAAACGAGATGTTCAGAGATATTTGAAAAAAATGTTTAAGCGATTTTTAAATGTAACCACCTCTGTTTGATAATAATATTTACTATCAAAAACTCGTTGGTTAGATATTTTAACGTAAATGTTAAAGTGTGGAATAAAAATGGAATAAAAATGAAATGTTCGCGTTGCTTCCGCGAAAGACTTACGACTTACCAGCACGTAGACCGCGAACGGCATAACGAGCACCGCGACGAGAAGATCGGCGACCGCCAAACTGACGATGAAGTAGTTAGTGACAGTCTGCAGCGCACGTTCCTTCACCACCGCTAGGATGACGAGCACGTTACCGAAGAGCGTCAAACACGGCACGATCACGAGTATTAGGGCCCACCAGCTGTTCGCGTTAGACTTCTCGTCGACGCCGGCGGTTCCAGCGCACTCGCCCGGCCTAACGGCACCCCCGGCGACTATCGACGACGTGCAATTGACGCTGCTGAAATTCAGACTCGCGCCGTCGTCGTAGTAGGCCGTCAGGTTCACGAGGACGCTGTAGTTCAGTCGGTTGATGTAGTCGCTCAGGTCGTCGAAGGCGAAAAGGTCGGACACGCTGCCGGTGTAGTTGTCGACACTCGTGGTGGAATACGACGACGTGGAGTCCGCGTAGGACGAGGAGGCGGACAGGGTCGAGACGGCGGCGGTCGTCGAGTCGTTGAACCAGCCGGACTCGCCGCCCTCGACGTCGCTGTCATTCCTCGCGAAGGCATCGCCCAGAAAGTCCGCCATCTTCTCCTCCTGCACGGTCGTGGTGACAACATCGATAGCGTTTGTGGCCACCTCTCTTCCAGGCGGCTCGTCCGGGTGCCGATGCTCGCGGATCAGCGAGAGGTTTCGTAGGATCGACTTGACGAACGAATTATTCGCTCTCGCCTCCATCACGGTCGATCTCCGTGATCGACCTTGATCCCCTCAGCCAGGCGTTGACACCAATCACGAGATCTTCGAGTGTCTCGCCCGTGATTCCATCTTTCTGCCTACGCCCATCTCCAGGTTACTTATCTTCCCTAGGCTAGGTTTAGGGGTCCCCTGCTCTCCTCTATTTCCCTTTCTTCTCTTTCTTCCACCTCGTCGTCTCCTCTCTCCTCTAATTCTTTTTCTTCGTCGGCAAGTACGATAAGGCTTCTTGATCCTCTTTGCTTGAGTAAGAAGAGGTACTGTTTCTAGCCGGCCCTCTGGCCGGTCGCACAGTTTTCCAGGATCCCCGGCTTAGACGCGTATCAGTTGAATCCTTCCTCCAGGATTTCTGTAATGGAGGAAAGGTTTGTGGTCACTATCAACGTTCGCTTTTACGGGTAAACATGCAAACCGAGACAAAAGTTTGTTTTCACATTTTGCTCGGAAAACTGCCAAACAGAAATTTTCCATTCTGTAAAACGTGACCTAAAACCGATATCGCGTTTCAATTTGTATGTATATGTGCAAATTTAAACTATGCGTTCTTAACTTTCGAGCTTAAAATTTTAACGAAGGCACGAGCAAAACATGATGTTCTCAATTTCCGTAAATGTAATAGTCCATTATTCATCGTTTACCGGTATAATATCGGTATAACAAAGGATTTATATTAGATTTATATTATCATTAACAAGTAAAGGGAAAAATAGACTTTGAGAGTACAATCGGTTAACAGTGCCTAAGTTAACGTAACAATCTTTAATTATTTGTAAGATATATAATTATAAATCGGACGTTTTGGCTCTACTTTAAACTGTCGGCGATTATATTATTATTATTATTATTATTTATGCATTATTTAGCAGTCAATATATTATTTGAAAACTATTTATTATCTTATCTTTTGAAAAAGTGTCGTTTGAATGTATAAGATGAACAACGAGGTTTT
This sequence comes from Temnothorax unifasciatus, assembly GCA_030770225.1. Taxonomy (NCBI): domain Eukaryota; kingdom Metazoa; phylum Arthropoda; class Insecta; order Hymenoptera; family Formicidae; genus Temnothorax; species Temnothorax unifasciatus. Next base: position 6,424 of record JASTWK010000298.1, read on the forward strand.
ATCATTTAGCTACATTAATTTCAGGAATCAGCGCGAAAAACCTTCAAATTTTCATTTTAATTATAAAATATTATAAAATCTTTATGTTTCTATCGTACTTCTTTTGAGATAATGTACCCAAGATTGCTGCGCAACCGTATTCTCAAACACTCTCTCCAAGTAGAACAAATGCGTTCCATTACTCCGCTCGTGATCGCACCGTGATTTTAATCCCGATCAAACTTTCCAAGCGAGACGATAAATTTACACAAGGAAGCCGTCCGGGCTATCGAGTGTCTCCCTTCCTAATGAAACGCGGAAGAAAAAACTCGCGAGGTCCCATCTGCGCGCGCCAATGTTTGAGACAGAGTGTCTCGTGGCGCAATCTCGGAATTAAACAAAAGCTCACGGGTTCTTCCCGTCCGCCCACAGATCGCTCGAAATGGGATGCCGTTTCGTTCTCGGTAGGCGAAAGATCGAAGAAAAAACACACGGGGAGAGAGAGTCAGATTGACAGATGGACAGGCATTAGGATATGTTTCTCTTCTGGCGGCACGTGTGAGAAATACAGAGAAGAAAGGGAGAAAGAAAGAAAGAGAGAGAAAGAGGAAATAGGAATAGGCCTCGAAAGATTTCAACACAACCACTCCAGTAGACCCTCTTAAGGACAGAAATCATCTCCTTATCCCATGGGACCTTCTATCCCTGCCGATTCCTTGCTCTACATAAAGCCTAGAAGGGCGAAGTGCCGCCGGTATATAGGTATCGCCAGGCAGTATCTTTCAGACTGTAAATTTCTCCGAGTATCACAGAGTCTAGTGGCTGTAAAGTTCGCGGGATATATATGTAGCGCATAATAGCATCCGGTATCCGCTATCTGAATTCTCCCGGCCATAGAGTTGGCGGTGTTCGTGTAAGCTGGGCGTAGAGGGGCCTCGCACACGGTCAGGAGGGAAAACGGGGGACAAAGCGGCTCTGGAGCTCTAGAGGCTCCTGTTAAAAGCCTGTGTCGGTCTCTTTCCTTCATTCGTCGGACGACGGATCTATCATCCATTCTTTATCGACGGCCATTCGTGCCCACGCTTGCGAAAATTGAATTCCATTGTGGCGGCTATTGCAGGCGACCGCGGCGAGTCGCCCGTTTAATGCATTAAGCGCAGCGAGTCCACGAATATGCGACCGTATGTCGGCTTGTACTGTTTTGGGTTGCAAATGCGCGCCCCGCGAAATCCTTTTATTTTCCCTCGCACGAATACATGCAGCTAATACATTTGTTTCGCGCGGAGACGTGTCGCGTATCGACAATAGGGCGCGACATCACGAAGAAATGTTATACGTTAATCTTATCGAACTCCTTATTTCCAAATACAAAAATGAGAATATATGTTTTTAGTAAAGCGACAACAATCAGCGTCCGAATTTTTTACTTTATCGATATAGATAAATAACATAGAAATTAATAAATAACAGAATAAATTTTATTTAAATAAATAAAATAAACAGCAACTTTGCAAAAGAGCAATTTTGCAAAAATATATATTCCTTTTACAAAAAGCTACATGTTTACCAAATTTATATTTATGAGAACTTTTAATGTATTTTATTAAAGTGATGCGGGTAAGGAGACTAAAAGCAGAATTTAATGGAAGATAACTATCTGCCACATGCATATTTATAAGAAACCATAAAATGATACCTATTTCAAGAAAAATATCAAAATATCTTTCACAATGTGGCCAAAAAATCTACATACTAAAATCTATCGCAACATTTTTTAAATATATTTTAATTGCACATATAAATAAATGTATATTTTTAAGTTTTATGTAAATCGGTTAATTTTTACTATGTAATGTATTTAAAAACTTTTATCCTTATTCTACATGTATAGTCTTAATTTTCATTTTATTAATAAATTTAATGATAACAAAACTAGAAACAGAGACGATATTTTAAATAATTAAATAAATACTAATCTTAACACACAAAATTATTATTTCAAACTGTTACATATTTTTTCCAAAATTCTTCCACATTGCACGTATAACGCATATAAATTCAACGACGTATGTGTATTAATAATTGTAGTCTCCCGGATTTCTGATATGTCAATGCACTTATTGATCTTGAGGGTTGTGCTAAGATTAATGTGTGTAAAGAGAAAAACTGCGGAGGTTTATCTTCGCTCTATAAGAGACGCATGTAATGCAGTACCCCCAAGCTCATGAAAACCATTGGGAAAAAAATTGCGGAACGACCGAGAAAAGGAAACAGCACGCATCCTGTAATTCACCCCGTATTCTCTCTCATCCCTTTTTCTTTCCACCATCAGCATACTCTCCTTCATCATTCGTCCTTCTTTTTTTCGCGTGTCGCGACCTTCGTTCCGCTTCCCCGGCAGCGGGTATACGGCGGAAGTGTAGGAACTGAAGAAGGGTGACTGAATTTTATCAGGAGAAATGTATACCTACACTACTGCGAACGTCAGATCTTAACGTCGTTCCGAGGCCGCCGACATTTTAGACTGTCTCCTCGATATCGCCATTCTGGAAATGTTCACGAATGCCATTCCCGACTCCGCTCTTCCGTGAATTTGAGGAAAATAAACGGAATGCCGCGGCGCAAGTGTTTTATAGTAGCAGTATCGCGTTGCCGTCTGTTGCTCACTGATTACTATATAAAATTACTCTACAACGATACGCTGCTTTTGCAAATCTATATATATGTATATATTTTTTTTCCGAGGTTTGATTGTACGTTTAATTTTTTTATACGATTTAATTTCAAGCTACACATTTTGTGCTTTAAAGGTAGACAATATTTATTGACAACTGCTAACAGTTTGTAATCCGTGAACTGAAAATGCGTTTGAAAGTTCTTTAGTATTTTCTGAGACATCTAGAATCTTAAAGCTGCGGAGCATTTTAAGAGATTAGCGATAAAATATCTTTCAACAGAGTACCTGCAATATTTTAAACGACAAAATGTTTTAAATATCATGTTATTCTTATTCATTGCATTATACATGGGATATGATCCGGGTTGAGAACGCGGGCAAATTATTCATATAGAAATACTATGCGTATTCTCTCAAGAAATCGCTACTATTTTGAAAATCATAAAAGGTGATTTAAAGATCTGTAGAATTTGCCATTATTTTTTCCGATACTATTCTACAGAAATATCGGTTTCTGTTTACCGTATCATAAGCATTATTTAACGTAATGACATACATGCTCAATTACGATTAACGCCAGACCGAGTAATAAGTGAAGTAAGAATATTCTCTTTCCGCTGCGCCTCAACAAGAAGCGTTACTTGAATATGTAAATATGCAAAGCGATATTAATCCCTAGTGAAAAACACAATGTTGAAATTTTGTTCTCGGCATTTGGCGTCGTTGTTGCCGCCCGCGCTCCCTCCCGTAAAACTTCATGCATTATTCTACGCTTATGCACGGAAAAGAGAAAATACCGAAATTTGACATTTCATTTCCTCCAAACCTGACGTAGTGCGAGCGTTAAAGAAAGATGAACATTACGCATTTAAATATCTCGCAATATTTCAGAGCAGGAAGCATTTACATACAAGAAAAGAAGTGATGCGGATTTAAAGATTTAAAGAGACCTGCTTCATTAAAAGAAATACTAGAAGATTCGTTAGAATTTATTCCGTAATTTTCAATTGCTTTGTTAGATAATTTTGCGGCTCATCAGAATGGGCGCGTTGCACATAACTATTAATACAACGATTCCTTATGCATAAATTAATTGTATTAATTAAAAACAAAAACAAGCGAAAATAAATTGATGTAGTCAGTAGAAAATATTAAAATTATTTAATTATATTCTGCTAATTGAATGATGGTCACGCACTTTATTAACTTTATACATTATTTTACATTTATAACAATTAGAAGTTCTAATTTTCACAATCAATAATTAATTTTTACTAAGGTCAATTGACTCTGACTTTTTGACAATAGGTTTTTCAATATTTTCCCCTCAATCGAGGTCGGTCGTAAATCATTCGAAAGCGGACCATTCTGTTTTTATCTATTCGCCCAACCAACAGTTATAAATCGTATCAGTGTGTATCTTAAAAATTGCATTTTCTTAGAACCATTATCACATTTTGGTACAATTTTCTCTAATACTTTTGGAAATAGTTTCAGAAATAATATTCGGAAATACTAGAAAATTGTGTACGCTATGAATGATTTTCTTGATATTCCGCTCTCGCGGAATCCTTTATGATATACATTTGTGGTATACATATCGCCACATATATGCGTATTTTCTCTACCAAAATACTCGCTTTAAAAATTTCCGCCATCAGAAAGTGCACGGCATAATTTACGTTTTGATACCAGATCCGTTCAACCGAGAAAAATTGAGAGGTAATGCGATGCAAATAAAAGAGCTTCAGTTGCATACGATGAAAACGCGCATATTCTATGAAAAAAATTCAGTTTTCAAGTACTATCATGAGAAATATAATGCGGAATATAAAAAGGCACGTGCACGCAGGAAATCTCGCAGGCGTGAGTAATGCGAGTTCGTCCACTCTCGCGTAGATTAGTCTCAAAGGATTGCGTTGTCGACGAGCTAACTTTCGCGAGCACGCAAACAAGCCTTCGGTATAACTTTGCCCGCCGCTCCGTTCCTCTCTGAGAATTATCGCGCAAGAACGTTGCTATTCGCGCCGATGACAAACGTTGCGTGTGCTATAAGTGGATAAACGCGAACGCGAACGCGCACTCATGAGCATCGATAATCGATACGCACTTATTCTGTAACGTATAAGTCGTAAAGATAAAAAGATGGTAATATTGCGTAACACTATGTGATATCTCGAAATGTATCTGCTGCGATAACGATAAGAGTTGGCAGAAAGTGATGGAAATAACATTTTGCGCTCATAATTGAGTAAGGCAAATGGTTGAGTGCCATAGGAATGGATAACAATTCGGTAATATATCTCAAATGTAATAACATAGTTCTTACTTTTGTTAAGAGCTAAGTTAAATTTATCGAATTACTCGTGTGCCGCTTACATTTTCCAATATATTCCAATTTATTCTTCTTGTTCACAAATGCAACACTTGCTAGCTCATATGTAACGTCATATTGAAATTTATTACAGTTACATGCAACATGGTGATAAAACGCGACTGTTGTATAAATAAATAAATAAATAAATAAATAAACGCGCTGTTTGCGCGCAGTAAGTGTAGCGCGAATTTGAGGAATAAAAATATCGCGCTAATTGTGAATTGACGCTAATTGACCTGACTGCCAATGTACGATATATAATATGGTTTATCATTTGTGATTTGATTTGATATTCAAAATGTTAGGATTGCAATTTTCAAGCTTGATGAGGAAGAAATATTTGAAAGCGTGTTTAACAGAACGTGGAATATCGCCATAATTTGCTCGTTAAATTCTTCAATTTGTTGATTAATCAATTGATTTGTTTTCCATATAAGAGAAACAATTAAAGCTATATAGAAAAATAGTTCATCTTTTATGTAACTGCGCCATCCGTGATTCGATTTCGAACGAATAAAATAAACAGACATTCCATGTGTTGCTGTTCATGAATTTCCGGCATGTCGTCATCAATTTCAAATTTTTCAAAATACGCCTCTATGCTCTCCGAAACATTCGATGCACGAATATGTACAAAAAGTTTCGAAATTGTTTTCAAATGTTAAATCGTTGCCGCAACGGTTTCTCCCACGGTAAAACCTGAAAATATTCCCGCAATATATTCTCGGCAATTTTCATCTTGCCGGGAAGGCAACATCTTTCTCCTTCTTTGTATGTAACGTCGTTTTCTGTCTTTCGAAAAAAAAAGAGAGGAAAGAAATGAAATCATATCTCCCTAGATTGATCGTTCTTGTGCAGCAGTTGCGACGAAGAATACCGTACATTGCGAGGAAAAATATGATCCTCTACCGCCGTGGTGAGCACGACTTAGATTAATCGGCGAAATAATGATATAATTAATTACGTACAATTAGCACGAAACTTCGCTAATGCGGAGTCCTTCCTGCCCGGTGTTCTATTAGACATTTGGTGCACCATTTGGGTGAGAAATGATCCTGATGAATTATCCCAAGTACTGCAATATGTATCCAAAGCTCTCTCCCTCGCTCTCTTTCTTTTGCTTTAATTTAGTTTTAATTTCAAAAATGACAAATATCTCTCTCCAGCAACTTAATAACCATCCGAAACACTCTCGTGTTTACGATACCTTCATTTGAATGTACTTCATTTTCGCATGTAGAGGATGCGAATGTAATTATAAACTCGACGGCGATGAATAGAGAAATATAAAATTTACGCGAATAAATTAGGCACGCGACAGCTTGATACGGAAATTAATATGATAAAATCTGAAATTGAATCGAAATGCATACCAGTATGTATGTGTCTCTAAATAAATCGACACGATCGAAATTTCAATATTAATACGCGGTCATAAAAGAGACCGTTGTATTAACTTTATACACGCCGAAAAGGTTTCTCTTCGACTAAATAATTAACAGTTTAGTCCGTAAAATAATATGTGATAATTACTAACTGCCACGGGGCAAATGTGTGACACATATCGACGAGTTATACGTGCATAATTAAATGAAACGAACTAAAAAGTAAAACTCGATACACGCTAACAATTTTAAAGTATGTCACATGAATTAATTGTGAATAATCGTTTCGAATAAAAGCGTATCTTACGATTCTAGGCACAAGATTGACCGCATATAAACCATTACCAATTATTTCCTCAGAAATTATTAGAAAATAACGATATAATTTCTTTTAAAATTTATTGAGATTCTGTATTTTAAAAGTATGGTGCTACTCTGCTAATTGTAAATATGGTTTCTTTATCAAGGAAATAGCTTGTAATGTTTCAACTTGCGGATAATGCTTCAAACAGTAACTAATTTAGTTCGAATAATTAAAATACAATTTATTAAATCATAATACACATATTATATACATTTATTAACAAAATAATGTTAATACATTAGTAATAACAAATTTTTCATCTATATTATAATATGTAAACTAAAATAGTTAATAACTAATAATACGTTCTCAAACATTTAGCTTTTCTTTCAAAAATTTGTTACCATAGACGTGTCAAATATTAATGAGATAAATGTAATGGCACCAAAGATAAATAAGAAATGTCTACCTCCAGATGACACAGTCGTCATTTTTCTTCGTCGAAGTCACGCTGGAACACCTAATAATGGTGAACGCAACAGGTAATGGCACAGAAACCTCCTATTAAATTAACTGTCCTATTAAATTAACTGAAAAAGATCCCTACTTCTTTTACCGCATGATCGCCCTCGATCGATTAACTAAAGATGTGACCGCATTGCATACGTATATTCTACATTTCTTTTTCCAGCTCTTTCTTCTGCTCCGTGATAATTTTCTGCTTCTCATTTCGTAAAAGCACGAACAAAAGTGAATTGTATAATTTCTGACTAGTTGATTATAACGATTACATTTGTTTCACGCAATTATTTTCACTTCTCTTGAGAGAAAAATATATATTATGGTTCATAAATTCTATCAGATATATCGCTAGTTATAGGCACTCTCGTCGCGTCGAATTTTTGTACAATTTTGTCAGGGCGGAATGGACCCATCAATAAAGTTCCTCACGACATTTAACGCCCATTAATGTCGTGCATGAAAGAATGCACGAATTTTTTCAAAAGCAGTACAAATCTTTTCTTTGGATATTATTTGGGAATATACAATATATACTCTCAAAATGAGTTTAAATAGCAGTACAGCAAATATAAAGTCTAATGTATTACGCTTAAAGAATATCCCCGCCCCTTCAATTTTATAAAATTATTTATAAAATCTCCCACAAACAGAAGTGGAGCTAGAATTACTTACAATATATTGCTCATTGATTATAATAATATTATTCACATTTATTTAATCTGATTTGTAGAAATTCTTGAATTAAATATATTATAACACAAATAGCATTTTTCTATTCTACCGATGAAAAAATTAGCGTAAATATGATCATTACCTCGTTTCTCATTTACGGTCCAATAATTTACTAATCAGAGATCATGCGATAGCTTTTTATGGAAATGACTCAATATGCTAAATACATGGATCGCAAGTAGACGGATCGCAAGTACCCGGATCGCAAGGAATTTATAAAATACCGTGCATTCAGGGAATTACTGGAATTACCTTGTCAACTACTGAACTGGAGAACTGCCGTGAGTGCCGGCGGATTCAATTGCGCCTGAAAAAAGTAGAGTGGCCTGCTGAGAGCCCATTTGCACAACGACTGCTAACTCCCACAGCTTATGCTGCCATATAATTTCGGAATATCGGTGGCGCTTTAAAATGCCCGATATCACGTGATATCGGTGATGTGACGAACCACGGTAACCTTACTTGGACGAATCGGATCATGGACGCGATTTTAAGGCAGTTGCACGCCTGTTCCATATGTCACGGGATTACAAATTTTTTTAATAATATTGTATAAGAATATTTGCTTTCTATTGCAAAGATCAGATGCAAATGTTTAATACTGTAGTTTGACAAAATATTATAAAAGGTGATATAATATTACAATTAAAGATATATTAGTTTAATAGGCACAAAAAAATAACTTTTTTTATTTAATAACTTTAAAAATATAAACTGTGGTAGACAGCACGGAAATTATTTCTGATTGTAATTATATTCTAAACAATTTGCCACGTAGATCATTAAGTTAATTATACGTTTAAGCTGAGATAATTAAAGGATAATTAAAGAGCACGTGAGTAATTATACATATTAAAAAAGTTATAGAATACATCATGCATTACCGTTGCGACAAGATTTCTTTACTTCCGAAAGACTGTGCATATAATTAAGGGAGAGATATATGACAGAGAGATCAGTCATGACAGAGAGAAAATGAGAATAAGTGCAATTTTATTTATCCACTTATTGTAATTAACAATGTTTACGTCGTCATAAATATCATATAATTATCATACAAAATCCAATCTAAATTATTTATATATAATTTGTACTCGTTGCGCTTCGTTATTTACTCACTTCGGATAAAAGCCAATTTAAATGGAATAGATTGGATGAAAACCAACTATTAACAACTGTCGGGATTAATTTTACATTCGCATGAGCATTCTACAGAAAATGCCTACGCTGCGAAATATGGCATTTTTTTTAATTATAACGCAGAAAAGAACGCGTATATATGTATGCGTTATGCGTAAATTTAATAAAAATAATGCAATATTCTTCCTGAGGTGAAAAAAAGAATGAAAAAAAGGACACACTGGGCTACCGAATACATTCGACTTCCCTCTTCGCAATCCGCTTTGCCCTACGCCCTCGTGTAGAAAGGCTTATCAACCTGCGTGCATTCCCAGAGAGGACGGTAATGAAAATGCCTCCGGAATATTTCACGTGCCCCTTTAATACATCAAGGGATGGCGCGGAGAAGCGGAAAGTGAGAACGAGGGAAGAGAGGGAACGAAGGAAAAGCTGCTGTACAGTCGATACAGGAACAGAAGGCGAGGTAAAAGGGCCATAAAAGAATCCCTTTTCCATCTCTGCGTGTGTTACACCCCTTTGCCCCGCGCAATCTTCTCATTTAGAGCCCTTAATTCGAGTGACACTAGCCCGTGGCATCTCTTTATCTCGCTCTACCTTCACCATCATGAAATTGCCGCATTGTTATGGGCGTATAAAAAAAAATTTCATATCGCGACGAGATAAATAAACGAACGTGACCATATGTGTTCAGCGTTATTGCGTAATTGTCCGGTATAGGTCTTCGATCTTATATTCAGATTTACATCAATTCCAGATTTATCGAACAGTATGCAAAACTTATAAAATGCATGTAAAACACGAGAGACATTCTAGAAATTCTAAAAATTCTAGAAACAAAGTTATAAAGATATACAATGTTAAGGGAATTACTGCGTGCGCATCATAAAAATATAGTACTATACTTATTTCTTCTGTATCAAAAATGCAATTGACGTATTTAGAAGTCGATTGTAGATTTCAAGATTCTTAGGGAGCAATGAGAAAAATACGTTCTATCGATTTTCTATCAAACTTTTTTATTTATTCTTCATTCACGTAATTTTTTTAAAAAGCAATTGTTTTTGACAAAAGTTTTTGAGCTTCACGGCTTGCAAGACAGAACAGACGATGCACCAACTTCACGCTTGTCTCAAGCGTTTCCCTCGCCGCGCCGATAATAAATCTCCGTCTCTCGCATCGTATTTTAATTATCAATAATCGAGGTCTCCTTAGCAATTCAAATTGCACACGTGACTACACCCTTGACACCGGCGCGGCGCGGCCGCCGACATAGAGGACCTTGGGCCAACGAAATTGGCGTGCCAGCACGCGACAGCCGACGCGCGTCCGCGCCGCTAATGATCCGCGACTTACCGTCCATCCCGGCAGCAACGTCGCTCGATGATCGACGATTATCCGCGACGGGACATTCCCAGATCACGGCGAGTCTTCCGCGCGTGATCGATCCATGGAGTCGCGATATCGCGAGAACGCGGTCTATGCGATCCTGCATCCGCGTTGTCGTGGACCGGTAGATCGGGGTCTCGTTCCGTTGACACTCCTCGACGCGCCGAGGGGTGCACCGTCACTTTCGACGTGGCCACGGACGGACGATGTGTCACGCACAGACGTCGACATGATGTCACGCGTACATGGCGAAGCGCTCCTGGTATCGTGTGTTTTCCATGGTTTAAAATCGAACCGGCGAGAGAGAGAGAGAGAGAGAGAGAGAGAGAGAGAGAGAAAGTGAGAGAGGGACGGAGAGAGAGAAAGAGAGAGAGAGAGAGAGAAACAGGGAAACGGAGAGAAAGAGGAAGAGAGGGGGATGCGACCACGAGGGAAAAGCCTCCGAGCTCTTCAGTCTACTATCGTTTGGATTACCCGCGCCGGCGATACACACGGGAAGCCGTCTTAAGCCGCGCCATTCAGTGCCGACGGATCGCCTGAAATATTTTGCGACAGCGAACCGGAAACCCCAACGACGTCGTATCTGATCTGGGGTGGGCGTTTGGATGGCTTATTAAATTCTCCGTGGAAATGACACTTATGCTCCCTTCTTCAGCTGCGATCGTTCCTCAATCTTCCCCGCAAACTTCCACTCTTCTCCGAACTTCTCTCATCAGTTGCCCGCGCGGCTCCGTCCCTCTCTCCACTCTGTGGCTTATTCTCTGCAATCTTCGCTTCTTGCGATTGATTCACTGTCACTGTTAGAGTCTCCAGTTGAATCAACGGCCATTAGCAGGCACGACGGAATTACTATTTGCAACCACGGGCAATCACGTTAATCCGATCCGCCGGCACTTCCGGCTAATTTAGCCGCGTCGCTGCCCCGTCGATCGACGTTGAATTTCCTGGCTAGAAATTTGGTCCAGCAACAGCTAAAATGGAGCCGGGCCGACGAAACGCGTGCACGCCTCACGCGCTGGTTCATAAGGATTGATCACTGATCGGCAGAAATGAGCGATTATCCCTGAACGTTCACCGTTTCGATACTCTCTCCCGTGCGTGTATTCGATCTCAAATTCAGTCGATTTTCCGGCCGAGTTTCCGGCCCTAAACCCTTCGTGCCCTTGCAAATTATCTCGTTCTCTTTACGATCTCGTGAGCACGCACAGCACGCACGTCACACGACGAGATCTTCATGAACTATGGAGTATTTCGGAAGCGCAATATCTCTCGATTAATCCCGATTGATTCGCGGCGACAGCTGTCCGTCTGATCCGACCGTTTGTTCCGCGAATATTAGTATATTTATACTATTAGTATATTTATACTACGAACGATAGTTTGACCGCCACAACTGCGAAGATACCTGTGGATTCTGGCCAGCGACGATCGACGATCGAGTAATGAAACGCGCGAGATCGCCAAGTGTCTATCGACGTTTCAGAACGACGGCAAGTTACGACGTGGATCAGAATCGATTGACGAGGATTGACATCACACCACCGTCATCGTCATCGTCGTTTATCTCGATCAGCCAGGCAGCACTCTCGAGCCACGTCGTGGAGCGTACGGCGAGCGACTGGCTGTCTGCTCGAGTTTCCACACCGCCTCGAATCCCGAATGCTCGCGCGCGCTCGAGAGGGGTTGGAAGTGAGTGAGAGAGGGCGCGAGAAAGCGAGAGGACGAGAGAGAGAGAGAGCGCGCGAGAGAGAGAGAGAGAGAGAGAGAGAGAGAGAGAGAGAGAGAAGGAGAGAGGGAGAGAGAAAATACGCGAGAGGGGAACTCCACCTTCTCCCTTCCTGGCAAAACCCTCTGGCGCGCACGCTGCCTGCGACCAACCCCTAATTCTCAGCCCTCCTCCACCAGCCACCTTCTATTCCTCCTGTGTCGCGTTGGTCGTTCCTCTCCGTCTGTTTTTCTTTCTTTCTCTCTCTTTCTCTTTCTCCCTCTCCCTCTCCCTCTCTCTCTTATCCTTTCTCTCTATCTTTTCCAATAGCGTTTCTTTCGTAAATTCTTTCTTGCTCATCTCGAGGCTTTCGAGTCTCTCTAAATTCGTTGACGCCTGCAGGTCCTGCCGACAGATATGGCGACACAGGACTTTGATTACCAGCGGCGCGTCTGTCCTGTGCTATCTGTTACTACTCGCGCGAAGGGAATCGCGCGTTATGAGACAAGTGTCGGTCGTGCCGACGAGTTCGAGTGTGTTTCCCACAACTGGCTTTTCTTCCCTTGAGAATCAACTTAGCAAATTTCAAACAATATCGCGCAAATGTCAGTCTTGGATATTCAGAAATGTCTGATTAATTTAACTACCAAAATTAAATATTAGACTGAGATTTTATTAAATACTAATATTAAACAACAACATTAAATATCTTAAATATTAATATTATGTTTTCAAGTTAAAAACTGAAAGTTAAAATTATTTAAATAATATCTAGAAAAGAGAGAGAGATAACTCAAAGAAACGTGACAACAATATGGAATTGTAAAGTCGAATTTATGAAATATTTTATGCAGATATTAGCTGGAGATTTTTTGATACTTTATTGTGACTTATAAATTAACTACAGTAATTTTATTCTAATTATGAGGGCAATACTTAATAGTATGCAAATGCATTATTGCTGTGTGTTGTATGTGTGTCTATTAAATTTATTTGTTATTAATCAAAAATCTTTTTATTAAGCAAATTACATTTATGGTAAAAGTGCCGTGTGGTAGCTTTACCTACGGTAAAAATCAATAATCTATAAAATAATAGTTATATCCCCTTGATTCGCGATCGCTTGACCTATATAATTTTTTAGCCGTATAATTTTCATAATGGATGAAGTATTAACATCGATATGCTTGTTTCGAACACATCAAATTAACATTATAATCAGTCTTCGTCAGAATTACGTCAATTACAGTTAATAAACTAGAATAACGAAGACAGAATATCTATAATCTATTTCAGGTTGATAGCGATATATAAAAATAGAATAAAATATTTTACTACGAGATACGTATACGAAAGCGTATTTGCATAACATTTTCATTCCAGTAGCTTAATAATTATTGGAGGGAAAAATGTTGTGATTTTCATACATCCTGTGATTAACGACACCTGGTTTTTGATATAAAAAGATATTTTCTCTTTAGCAAGAAAGAAAGAATCAGCATTCACACGTTACGAAATATCAAAACTAATATCGAGTGTTATCATGCAGATGTACCCGATCGTGATATCGCGATTTGCGGATAAGTACCACTTGAATGATATTAAGTTTGGAATTCTATTTTGGGTTTCAAATGACGTAGGTTCATAAACCATCTCATAAAGACCCAGGATCTGCCGCAGGTAACGTAGAAGAGCTGAATCCGGCGCGCATAAACGGTGGGGAAAGCAAAGAAATTTATAGTTTTCAATTTTCCGTCTGTCCGGATTCGCGCGATGCTCCGCAGCCGTATGCAAGGCACTCTCTCATTTAGCCCATCCAATATGACACGTTTTCTCTTCTTAGAAGATAAAATACGTTCGCTTTCTTTTGCACGCACAAGGAGACTTTTCTCGTCACCAGTTATCGATAATCCACAATCTCGCGCGATACGCGAAATTCGATACACGGTCGTGCGGCTTCGCCGTGATATATAAAGCTACTAATAAAGAAATGTATCCACAAATCTGAAGTAAGGGCTCTTTTTATAATTGTAATCTAAAGCTGGCATTTGTGTTTGTATTGGAGTGAAAGGAAAGACGTTAAAGTTAGTGAGACAACCCTGCCGCTTGCATTGTTGTAATTTTCGTTTAATTAATATTGTTACTTTTGCTAATTTGTTGTTGGTGCTCGCGTTTGTGCACTACATCCCCAGAACGTCTATATTGTAGATAATGTAGATATATGTATATCGGTTTATCATTTTCGTAGCAGCGGCAGGCGCGTTCGCGTCTCAACATCCCATATTTACTTCAAAGGAAAAGCTATTTACTTATTCCTTTGTTTGGCAATCTCTACAAGGTAGTTACGATGTAAACTGCCTAAATCGAAGATAGTGAGTAAAACAGAAATTTTCAAAGAACACACACAGGTTCCTTTACAGTTTTTTAATATTTAAAAGAAATCTGCGGATCTTGCGATCTGCCATAAAATTATAAATTAAGTCACATAACGTTTTTCTTGGCTCGAAATACGGACGTTTTTCCAATGTTGATTTTAAGTATGCAAATAAATGGATTTTTGACAAGTGCAGTAACTTTGTACATATATATTTTTGATTCGCTTTCCCGATTTGTGTATACCGTTTGAACAATTTCAAAGATAAATCGTCCTTTCACCGAAGAGATATTGGATTGATAGATGAAAGACTAGAAATCGAACTGATGAGCCGTAATTTTACAAATTGATGTAAATGATATTTACGAATAGAATTGACATCGATACAATTTGTTCGATTTTACTATTCGGAATTTCTCAAACTCTCTGATGTGGTCACGTTAGCAGAGAAAAGCTGTTTACGTGTTTATTTATCTGTCGATCCGTTGGTATGTTGGACTGATTAGCGTTTAATCGATTATTACAGCACGTCGAAGCAAGAATTGGATGTATATAACACACGGCCGTTCGTAAATGACGCAAATAAATGATCGAATATGTATAATATAATTTCCACATGATTTGACCACTCTCTTGTTCGAACGATTCCTCGTTAGTCAGTAAACGCAATTCATCGGCGCAATGAAGCGCCGTAAAATGTTTCATATCTTACGACTCGATGGCGCGGAATAAGCAGATTAGTATTAAAAAATCGTTTATTGTCATTGCAAAACGAAATCAATTATGCAAAACAGTTTGCTCATTGTGCAGGCTGTAATCAACGTTGATGCACATTTAGCGGTACATTATCTCATGCAGAAATCCCACACGTTTGCTTCAACGCCGACGATTGCTCATTTACATATCGTTGCATACGATACGACATATTAGATGGATTACGAATTCACTGGGCGCAACGCGAGTATTAAACGCCCATAAGTCGCTTTACGATAATCGAATTTCTCCGAAGACTGATGTGTATAATAAAAAATTAATGATGATAAATTGCAAGATGCATGCATTAATGTAAAGCAAGTACCGATATAAAGCGATATATGCGCTTTGGAAAGTTTAAAAGCCACATTATGGATTTTAAATTTAACTTTAACATATATGTTAACAGTTAGCAGTTCAGTTAAAGTAGTTAAACAAATGAATTGGGCACATAAAATTACATACGTTATTTAATAATGTATAATAGAATTGTAAATTATATTATTAGCAATGAATTTTTCTCGCTTGCTGTTCTTTTCTACTTAAACGGGAGGAGAGGAGAAAAAATGTACATGTTATAGTTGCATTAAGCTAAAGACTAGTAGCAGAACGTGCTAAAGACTTCAAATCAGCGCTTCTAGTTTACTCTGTCTCGAGTCAGTTTCTCACTCCGCGTACATGAATGGGGGTCTATTCTCAAAGTTAGGAGTCAGGAGATGCTTGCAATCTGTTCAAAATGATCGAGTTTCAGTACCGTATACGAACATCCGGGAATATTGTGCTAACAATTATCCCATGATTGACCACCTAGATTAATAAAGTTATAATTACTATATGTCGCGCATATTACCGTGGGGGGCCTGGATCAAATGCCTGGATAAACACAATTTACTTCGAAGTTAATGTATTATACTATGCAGCCAGTGATGTGAGCGCGCGCGGTCAGTCGATATGGAGAAACTAGATTCAGTTGTAATCCTTTTGCATTTATTAATAGATCAAATAGGACGTAATTGTAATTGGTGATTGGTGATAATCACCGAAAAGCGGCCATTAATAATATATGGTGTGCCCGAATCCATTAACATAGATATGTTTCCATTATAAACGGAAAGCTGCTGTCAATCCCGCTGTACTTTCCGATCATTGATACATTTCGCAGAATTTACGTTCTGAAATATTAATCGCTACGCGGTCTGTATACCTTTTGCCATGTACGCTGTATTGATAATCGATTAATATACATAGCGCGATCAATAACTGCGGTATGAAAGAAAGCATCTAAAATTTGAATAATTGGTATTGTTTAAAACTTTAACGAAGTTATTATCTCAGCATTAATATACTTGAAGTGACAGTATATTGAATAAAAAGTAAACATTTTGTTTCTTCTGGAGTGATGGTATAGACGGCAACAAGTAAAGAAAACTTTGACGTTATTTTATCTCAAATTTCTTTGTCAGTTAAAGCAAAAATAGGCAAAAATAAAATGTTAATTTAAATATCTGAACGCGTGTATGATTGTCATCTAAATGTTATTTAGTTTATTCTTTTCTTAACATTCCGGTGTAAATATTGATGTATGACGTACTGTGTCTTGGGCGCTTTTTATAACGTGCAAAAAGTATCATCCATTACTCTCACGAGCTGGCGGAGTATCCGTTGTGAACAAACGAATAAAAGATGTTTGCAAATTCTAATTTAATTCTTTCAACTCCACACGTTTCCAAAAGTAAAAAGAAAACGAAGCATGAACGTGCATTTTTGCTTGTACTTTGTGAGATATGAAAGAAAAGAATGAATCCTGCAATGGTAAACTGACAATTAGCTGAAATTAAATATAAACTTTTAAGCAAATAATTATTAAAAATTAAAGCAATTATTAATATAATGTTAAATAATACGTTATTTCTTTCCAAATTTATATTTCGGAATTATTTGTATTCACTGTAATTATTTAAAATAATTTATCTATGCCTATTCTATCACTTTTTATGGCAATTAAACTTTGACTGACTTAACCTACGATTAATTAACAGAATTGCTCAAAGCAAAGTTTTGAATTTAATTTATTTTCTAATTTAATTTTTATTTCCATATGTTAAACAACAAAAGATTAATAATTATACATTAACGAAATAGATATAATTTTATATAAATAAAATAAATATTGCTTGATAAATTAATTAAGCTACAATTAACTTAATTAAAATTTGATCGAAGTCACCTTATCATTTAGAGCTAGGATCGTTTCATCTTGGCGTTAGATCCCCGGTGCTGAGGTTTTACACAACGGAAGTCAGACCTCGTCAGGATAGACCGCGCATTTTCACGGCTCGTTGCAGGCATCGCAAACTCGTGAGACATGTGCCGTCTTTCAATAAAGCGGAACACCACGGATATTCGTCTACCCGGGGAATCTGAGGAGATTCTACCGTCATGCGTTTTTGAAATTCCGCGTCGATACTTATCCCGGTACCGGGTCTGTCGATACCGACTCGTGCTTGCGCAGCAAGCGGGGCGTTTACTCACGCTTAAATAAACTCATTTCTTCCCACGTATTCCACTTTCGTTTCTCCGCACTTTGTGCTATGGGAAAATACGTCGATATGTAATAGAAGGGGCATACGATCGGGTCCGCCCGCGCTAGAGATACGCCGTCGCGCCGCGGTTATCTCGTGTTGCAGAAGTGCAGGAAAACGGAGGAAAACTAACAAACTGCTCAAATAAAACAAGGGCAAATTGTGCAATGGGCTACTTCAAAAGCTGCAAAAACAATTGAAAATCAATACTGCATATATACGGTTTTTTAAAACATACGCGTAAAGATAAGTTGAAGTGCTTCAATATAAATCTTCTAATTTTTCCACGTATCCTTTATTAAGTATCATTTTCATCGCGACAATCGTGAATTACGAACAATTCTAAAATGCTTGCTAAAATTGAGATGATAACATTGAGCGTTCTATTTTCATTCGCGTGTTACAAACGATATGTATGTCATAATGGCAGGGAAAGGACCGAAATGGAGAAGTCCCTAAAATTTTCATATCGCGCGCGTTGTATCATATTTGTCATTCATTTGAACGACGTCACTGTTCCCTGTCAGTATCTTCCGCGACTCCGAGCTACAGTACAGACGTACGAGGCTGCTCGGGTATTCGCTGCGCTCTGCAGAACGGGTCAGCACACTCGTGACACCGCCGCCGTTCGCCTCGCTCTCGTTCTAATCGCGGTCGCCGCGGTTCCATCGAGACAGTCGTGAGCGATGCAGGGAAAACATACGCCCGTAAATTCATCGGATATTCAGAAATGAACAGCGCCGCTAGATCGAGCTTGCATATTCATGGATTTTGTCTCCGGCGTGTGTGTTTGCACAGACCAGCCGCGTCTGGTGAAGAATAGCTGCAAACGAAACCACCCGCTTATCCTCGTACACGCAACCGAAGCTGCCTTTTTCACCTTACAAATTATTTCAAAATCACGCAAGTTTCCTCTTATACAAATTATGTATTATAATAGTCATGCAGTTCAGAATTTGTGATGTATATAAAACAAATTTAATGAATTCTGTAATCGATGAAAGCAATCGAGCAATCAGTTGATTGCATATTTCAACTTAAATCATTAATTGTATTGCGTACAATGTATCCAAATTGTGATGTTTTTCATTCTGTTTCACACACGTAGAGTAACAGTATTTGTGACAAAAAATCTTTATGACGGACTATGCAATTTGAATATTAAAGAAGCTAATTGCGTAGCATTATAATGAAAACATTCTGCAAGGAATTAATTACACGCTAATGAAACAAATTACAGTTTTATAAGTGTAATTTTTGGATGAGCAATCTTTGATTCTCTAAATTTCTTAAGGATCAAAATTGATTCGGCAGACAAATCAATAATATATCTTTGCTCTCTTTTATATATATATATGTACGTATATGTACGTTTACATGTAACTCCCAAATCGACGGGATAACATTAATCGAAAATCTTAATGCCCTCGCTTACGACCGCGCACAGACAGTCACTTAATCCTCCCTTGAGATATCCTCATTTAGTTAATCCCACATCCCGCGTATCCCGCTACAATTTACAGATAGCCTTGAGGAAGGTACAGCCTTGGTAATTCATCGCTTATACTGTTCATGTGGTGAGGCGGGTGTTCTTGATTAAACTATCGTCATTAAGCCACATAAATAAACAAGGGAGCGAAACTGCAAATATGTGCATCGTCAATCTCAATGGTACGATAGTCAAGATTTGCAATATAGTACATATTTTCTTATCTTAATCGTGGATCAACAAATAAGTGCAATCGATTATTTAACTTGATATGCTAAAACAAAATTATCTAAAATTAAGGAATTGTAAATTATAATATTTGAAATTATAAATTAAAATATTTTACAGATAAACCAATGTACTTATAAATGTACGATAATGCATAGAATATTGACGTATATTTCGACTGACTTGACTTTTATATTCTTATTAATAATGTAGACGTACAATTATTCGATTATTTACTCGTGTATAATAATAAACCTGACAATAATTTATTTGAAAACGCTTCCACGGTTTAGCATGCCGCGGTGATAATAACTTAGTAACGGTCAATAGTTGCGTTGCCGTAACGACAGTTGACGGTTTTGCGCAATGTGTTCCTAACTCGCGCAATCTGGCTACAGTCATCGGTCATTGTTAAAGATATCGGCAGGTACAGCGCAACATTATTCTCGTGTGCCATCTATAAACAATTCGTCAAGCGAACTGTTCGCATAGTGCATTGTGCGCGATCGATCTTAATTAAACTATTCGCGTTCAGTCAAAGTGGAGAAGACAGGACGTCGATTTCGACGCATCTCGATTTTCCGTGAATGACGTAAATTAGAATGCAGATCTATTCTCAGTGTTTAGCCGGACGGCTTTAAGTTTTATATGTGATTGCGCCTCAACGAGAGAGCGCACGATATATAACACAACGGTACAGATTAATAACATATTCATCGCGTCATGTGCATCGAGGATGGCTTGCATGCATCGATAATGCACGGCGGTTCTGATAACGGTCAATCGCTACGCGGGAGTATCTAAATTTAGAGCGCGCGGAGAGTGCTTGTTAGCTGTTAACTAAATCTTGACACGGCCCGTATTCGGTTCTATGTCTCGGTTAATATTTCCCGCATGCAAGGCATTGAACAGGCGACGCCACTGACCGCCGCTAAATCGATTATCACTTATTTGCGTTTATTGGCTGTACGTAATGGAATCCGTACGCGTATCGTGCCCGCGTACTCTGCCGTTGAAAAGTGCAGATCAATAACAATTCTAGATATCTCTGTTGAGATATCTTTCACTTCTACATCTTAAAATATTTTTCATTTATCCTTCCAGAAAACAACATTAATATATACGAGTATATGCATGCAACGTTTTTTCGCGAAACTCAACGGTATCTTTTTATCACATTTTTTAAATGCGACTTGGAGCAATGAAACTTTAAGATTGTCTCGTTTTATCACTTTCCTAAAAAAAGGCAAATTACATCTTGTTGAATGGCGTAATTCACCCATTAAACACTCTGGCGATCATCGACAATTCTTAGCATATGGATAAGATCCCGGCGGTACCACGGCTTGGCGCGCTTAAAGGCTCTCAATCTGAGCCCTTTCCTCTTAACACCGTGAAATTGATCGACGCTTCACGGATTTTAGTGGCTTTCATATATCCGTAAAATCTTCGTCAACCCGAAAATCCATCCATCAAAATCGGATGACGCGCGTGATGCAGAGAGGCCCGGCTATGAAAAATTCCTTTCGCGGATTTTTCGAGGGTGATCGCGATTTTAGTATGTGCAAGTATGTTTATCAGACGCAGTTGCAACGCGTTTCCGACGTCGATTTGCCTGGAATTTCGTGATTGCGGAGTTTCGGTCTCGCGGAGGTATCGATCTTGACGTGTAGTTCCCCGCAGCGGTGTCGATTTGCCGTTTCATCGGTAATTCATTAACCCAGAAATGGATCGGCCAAGTGTCTCAGCTCAATATTGCCAGAATATAATGATCTTAGCCCGATCCCAATCGGCGGTTGCTGATTTATTGCTATTCGACTGACAATCTCCAATTCGATTACGTTAGCAGATAGCGCAAATAATTAAGGACACCGAAATTGTCGCACGAACATCTGTCGAAAGATTGTTCTTCGGAGAACATTACAACCGCTGAACTAATATAACCAATCTGCGATGGAAAATTGAAAATCCATTGCAAATTATTGTATTATTAAATTACATACTGAATTAAGACGAGAATTTTTTTCCAATTTGTGAAATTAGTTCTCTCGCTGCTTCAATATATCCGCTTCTTACCGTTTCTCGCAACATTTTAATGTAAAATCATTGTGCAGCAACGTTATCGTAGTTATTCTTAATACACCGTTGCCAATCATGGATCATAGGGTAAAGTTTCTCACAGCCAGGAAATATTACGATGAATAAATTCGGCGGTACCCTGGACGCGCATTGTGCGATCTGAAAAGTTACAAGGGATGTTATAACCTCGGTGCGCCGTAATAGAACTTAAAATGAATAGGAAAGTTTCTCTCCTCACCTTCGTCAGAATATTCCAGACTTTCCCTGAGACTCTCTCGTTCGAAAATCACTTCATAATCTTCCGTCACGTCCCTAAACTTACAAATTGCTCGTGAAACAGTGTTTTGCAAAAAACATTGAAACATCATTTTTCTTTCTCCATTTGATGTAAACGATGTACGATAAAAAGAAAGCCGATTACGTAGCCACTTTAATACTTGCACATTTTATTAGAAAAGTTTGATACGCATAATAACAAGAAAAACGTTAGCTTAGAAATTTTCCTCAATTAAATATATTAAAGACTAAGGATATTATACACACTTGCGCAATATATTCGCTTATATTTGCAATATATTTGCTTTCTTTGTCACTTCTTAATATTATTATATAATTTAACAGTGCAATTAGAATTTGTTATAAGTAAATTATCGAAAATTACAGAAAAAGTTTTGCGAACATTTTAAGAAATAGAAAGAGATTAGCGCACAATATCAGTGCTGGAAGAAAACTGATCTACGTGATTTATGTGTGTAAACTGACTTTTCAATCTTTGAGAGAACAATAATTTATGAATCTCACGAGCGTGTGGTATGTTGGTTCGTTCGGCAATATCATACTGACAGATGGTCAGACTTGCGACTTACGAAACGCAATCAGGAACATCGAAGAGGAATCGTTTGGGGAGATTAAGCGTAGTTAACGATCCACCAAGCTCCCCTGAAATAACGACTGCGCGCGGAGTTGCTCTAATTAAACTTGGTCCAATAAATCACTATATTAGTTAGATCCCCGATTCCGTCATATAATTATGTCATGTTATTACGTTATGTATTTACGAAGGGATTGTGTTACGCTTCGTCAGCCTGATTTTGCGAAGATTGCACGATGCGAGTTAAAAAGAATCCAACAATATTTCCCTGCCGATAACACGAATGTAAAAATGCGCATATAGGAATAAAAGATAATAAGATAAAAGTCGTTTATTAACAAGTATATTGATCCCGTTTTTATAATGTTAAATCACGCGATTATACGTGTCATCAAAGACACGCACGACCGCGGTCGCGCAGAAACGCGCATTTTGTATGGTACAGTAGCAATGTAGCAATGGGCGATATTTGTATTGGCGTAATCAAATTTCATGGATGAATGCAGCATGTGTATAACTCGCGCCAATCTGCATATAATGATCGGCCAATGTTAGCAATATTGACACGCAGCATCCGTTCCCAAACACACGTGACAAGTTGCTTGGAGTCCAGGACAAATACGATAACTTTGTTACTGTGTGATGCGTACCACGCCATTCGTGTTATATACCATTTGTCGGGCAAAACGGTGCTGGCTATCACTCGCTGCCTGTTGCGTAAGCGTAAGCTGTCCCTTTTTTTTATTATCGTCATACGTAACGTGGAAAATTCAGGTAAAAAACGGTATCAAACAAAAGAGTGAGGCTAAAACCAGACAAAGAGAGTACGCTGTAATTTTATAACACACGTACCAATATAATTAATGATTTCTGCGCGTTGACCAACGGATTAAATTTTTTTTTTCTATACTAACTCTATTGACGGTTCCGACCGTGAGTTCGCTGATTTTACGAACGGCGTGAATGCAGCGAGATAATTCCAATCAGAGTGCGGAAAAAGCCGCACGCAGTGCGTCCTCTCGTGATCTATATCACTAACGATATAGACGTCTGACCTATATCCCGGTATTCCACTGTGTCGGGCAGCGTGCGGGAATCGAAAGCGTCGGATGTCCGAAAAAATCGATCGCCCACCGAAGCGGGTCTCGAGTAACTCGCGGCGAAGCTGCATGCGACGCAAGCGTGCACGCAAACGTCCCGTCCCATAAATTTAACGTACGGACAACGTTTCATCCCTCGCCCGAGTAGCTTATTCGCGAAGCGACAAGGCCCTGGCTGGCGCAACGCGCGCATAATGTCATCCGATGTAATCACCGCGACCGAGCCGATGAACACCTGAGGCATACGGCTTCTTTAATCTTGCCGCCTCTAACGCGCCGAGCGAATGCGTACGAGTGAATGCGCTCCCGGAGGAGCGAGCGTGTGTCGAGCAGAATGCACTTCCGGAGGAAGCGCTAAATATCCTTTCAATTTCGAACCTTCAGCCGCGCACGAGGGAAGATTGCGTCGGATCAAAGGGCTGCCCGGGCTCTTTTCGCTTCGTATTCCGAGCGCAGACCCTCGGAAATGCGAATCCGTCCCATAGAATACGTCCCACGATCTTCCGTCCCCTTCCCGGTTCCCGGCCCCATTAATAAAATCCGCAGATCGGATGTTTACAGAGGGTTTCACCGAGATTCTCGAACGTGTCGACCGCCCGCCCGCCCGTCCGGCCGTCCGTTGCCTCTATTCTTGCTTCATTTTACTTTGAGATATTCACTGTCTGACCGATTTAACTCACGCGGCTAATTCATGAATATGCTGATTATCGCGTTATTCCGCGAGCGCCGCTGATAGCGGCGAGAGTGCATCATCGTTCCCACGCGTTTGTAGGAATTATAAGACGAGCCCGATAGAGAGCCTCCTGGATTAACGAGAGACTGCGAGATTCCGTGATTACATCATCATTCTAGACATCTCACGCGATGCTACGAATAATTTTGTATTTTAAATATGAATAATCGACAAAATTTTTACTTACTTTACTTTAAGTACTCGACGTAGTAGAGTAACGTAACAATTTAACGTTATTCGCATAGGTAAATTTAATTTAATTTAACTGTATTTTAAAAAAGAAAACTTGGTCTTTTGAAGCTTTATCTTTTTATATCAATTCAAAGACAAGTTTTATAATTTTGTTTTATTTTTTGATTTTTTATCTCTTTGAAGTTTTAATCTAAAGTTTTATATAAGGAGTAAGTTAGAACCGCATTACAAATTTAGAACGAGATTACTTCGTGCTAAGATTACTCGGAGCAACTTTTTAAAGGAGAAAGGAACTGATACGTCTCTAATATAAATATAATATTTTTTTCTCTTTAAAGATCAAAAGATAAAAGCAGAAAAAGAATAATTATTACGATTTTTTAATGTCGAATAAACTGTAATTTTTACAGTGTTACTATCAATACAAATGATCATCGATTATTTTGCTATATTTTAGAAAAGAATACAACAAAAAGCAAAACATTTTATGTTTATAAACATAAAACACATAATTTGTTTGATTTAATTGATTTTTTCTTGTGTCGCGTTAATATCAAATCTTGCTATAAGATTTTACATCCGTCGGCATATTAACAATAACTGGTTAAGCAGTCCGACATATTTTTGTGTAGTTACCATATACAATGGCACATGAAAACAACATATATTTTACAATTTCATAATTTTACTTACTACATTGTACAATTTAGAAATATCTATTTTCATGATACTATTTCTATTTAAAAAATCAAACTCTTTATTTTGTTTAGTGTTATCTACTGCTGATAAAAAATGAACTACTTATTCTATTGACAAGATATAAAAATCAAAAGAACACTAATTAACGTTATCAATTTTTCGCACACATGAATGCTAGTTCGTAGAAGTATAGAATATACTGCATGACATACATATCTACGAAATATAAAATAAAATACCTATAGATTATTTATCTTCTTCTTCTTCTTCTTCTTCTTCTTCTTCTTCTTCTTCTTCTTCTTGAAATAGGCAGGGCCTGTTTTTCCAACTATTGCTCCTCCAGTGAAATTAACGTCCAGCTATCTATCCAACGTTTTGGGGGTTTTCCCGGGGGACGCCTGGAATGGGGCTTTCCATCCCTAGCGATCTTTGCAATTCTGTCGTCTTGCATCCTTGATACGTGTTCGTTCCATTTTCTCCTTCTCTGTCTGATTCATCGAACCACGCTCCTGAATTTCGCAGATTTCCCGGATGTTTGTGTTTCTTGATTACTTATCAAGAAAATTTATTAACAAATACATAAAAAATGATTTTGTTTGTTTTGCATTTTCTTCAAGATAAGTTTGACTTGTATTTATATACAATATAGATAAATAATTCAAGATATAAAGATATAATTAATAAAAGACACTATATTTACAATTATATTTTTATTTTATTATGTCACAAAATCTCATATCAAGTATTATTTACACACAAATAAGTTTCGCATCAATCACTGCTTTTAAATCGAATTTAATAAATATCGCTATATATTTCGCTAATATTTTAAGCACCTCGCAAAGCCTTCTCCACGAATCTTGGTAAGACAAAAGCAGCCCGATGTACCTTATCATTATAATATTTCATTGACATACGCTCGAGATCCTCGTCACTGAATACCCTCACCGGTTCTGTCAAATTTGTTTGCTAAAAAAAAAGAAATTGGAGCTATTAAGATATTGAATACATTTTGTGGAAAAATCTAGTTTAAAAACAAATATAATTTATAATTGTCTTTCTGATAAAAAGAACTTCTTTTTTTCAATAATACAAATATTTAGATTATTGTCACATTTAAAATATTAAATTGAGAAAATATATGAAATTTATACACACATATACACACATAAAGTTTCTACTACTATTGTATATTGTGTCTAATACTAACATTATCTAAGCTGCCAAGAACGAAACCTATTTGACCCGTGGGGTAAGTCGGTACAGCCGTTATCGCGTAGGCAGCAACAGGAAATACAGCCTTACAATGTTGAAATGTGCTATGCACTTGGTCCAAGTTCATCCACGCTGTGCCAGCCTGGCTAGCAATGATTCCACCGGGTTTCAACGCAGCTTTCAGCAATTCATAATATGATTGTTTAAAGAGATTCTCGGCGGGACCTAAATAGAACATAAAAATTGCCAATATTATATTTCTATAGTAAATAATATCTTCCTAATATCTTGAAAAAAAAAACTATTTTTTTAATACAAAAAGAACCCTATTGAAACCTAGCAATTGATACAAAGTTTTGCAACACTTACCTACGGGATCGCTACTGTCAGTGATAATGACATCGAATTCTCCACGATGATGCCTTAGAAATTCGAAACCGTCGCCAACGGAAACATTTACCTTAGGATTATTAAGACCCAAACTCAAACGAGGCAAATATTGTTTGCACACTTCGATAACTCGGTCGTCGATGTCCACTAGCGTGACGCGTTCGACATCTGGGTGTTTCGAGACTTCTCGGGCAGCCCCACCATCACCACCTCCGACTATCAGAACCTGTTATTTGGCAGAAATTTCGAGTTATCTGTATTTTTCTAAAGATAATTTCATGCAAGATTTAAACAGAACTTAAAGCATTAATGATACATAATATTTTATATCTACATATTTGACTCAAAAATTTATTAAGAATTTATTATTGACCAATAGGCATATAATTATCTATATTTTATTACTGTAAGAATAGAGTTTATGGCTCTGTTTTTTTTATTAAATTAACTATTAAAAATAAATTTAATAAAAAAAGCCTATAATACAATATTTCTATATTAAATACACTACACAATATAAATGCAGAAAATTTAAATAAATTGGTGTAAATCTAAAACTTAATATAATTATTATAAGTGATGTATAATATAACTGTCGTTACACTTCTTACATGCTGAGGTTTTGGATGGCTGCACAGCGATAAATACGATATCATCTCGTGATAGGACCACTCATCGTTCTCCGTACATTGGATCACGCCGTCGAGCATTAAAGCCTTGCCGTGTGATTTTCTGCAAATATAACATTTTAATATTCAAGAAATCATTGACATTTAATGCCTTTTAGTTCTTAACGTAAATTCTTAATTCATTCAATTCTTAATATTTTAGAAACTTGTCTCATGGACTTATACATTTAACGATTTTGCATTGTCGGTGAAGAAATACTTACGTTTTTACTACCAAGATGTCTTGGTACTGAGAGCGTTCGGAATGCAGGACTTCCTCCACTTCCAGTGAAAGTGCAACGCCGGGCCAGAGGTCGTTCAATTCGCTGAACCAACCTGATTTCATGCTATCCATGTTGGTAAAGTTCGCGTCTGATTATGTTTAGCTGAAGTATACTCTGCGTAAAAAACAAGTTCAACGATGTAAAAAACAGTACGAAATATAAAGTTGAAGCAAACATTACATGCTTGCAAATGGCAGTAAAGCTAGAGAGCACATGTTAATTAAAAACTACGTCGAGTGATTAATAATGTACTTCAAACATTTAGCATTCACGTTGCTGCTTGAGTACGATATAACTTTTCGCTCTTAACTTATATTACACGGAGAAAAAAGCTTCCTAACACAATGCGTATTTTATGCCATGTCGTAGCAAATGCCGTCAGGCAAAAGATCTGTTCGTAATATTTAATGATCCCACTTGCGAGTAGTTTCGCTCAATCTGTAAATTATTCCGCTTAATAACAAATTGATTACCTTGTCATCAATGATGGATTTGTGATGGATAATGACGAAATACCGAATGGGAGAATCGATACATTTCGGGTGATTTACAGTTGAACAAAGCAGCAATAATGTATGCATTGAATAGAATGCCACCAGATAATGTTCCAGAAATTTCAAAACACCCAGTGACGCAACAGACTCGATTACAATTAGCAATAAAATCTTCTACGTTTTTACTTACTCCTCGGACTTATATTGTTCCATATTAGGTACTTAAATATTTTAAATTGCTCGATCATTAATATAAAGAATCCCATAATCTTTGTAATACAGAGTATAATCCTTGATATAAATATAGCATACAATATAAAATGCAAATAAGATAACAATATGGAGATGATAATGCGCTGTAGTTTTTTAGAAGGAGAGGTGTAAAACATTGAATGCAGTAATTCTTGATAAATGCAATCTTCCATGTTTGGTTTCTGTCATGCATTTTTAAATTATTACTCAAAGCGGTATCATAAGATACACAAGTATTGCAATGACGTTCATATATGAGCATTCTGAATTATTTCTTCAATGACTCCAATTAAGGGAAGATGAGACCATTGAACGAGAGAAAAGATGGGTGCGGCTTGCCACAAATTATTCATCAAAATAGACATATAAGTGGATCTTCTTCCGGATAATGTCCCGCACTCTGCTTTTTACGCAGCACATTTCGTTTAATGTGCCATATATAGCGCTAGCAGTTTCACCGGAATCGATATTCAAATTATTTAATATATTCAAATATCAAGATCTTTTATCAAATATTTGCACAATATTTTATAAACTATTTGCACAAGTTATTCACAGTATTATTTAAAATAATCTCGTTTGGTTTATAGTTATAAAAGATTCAGAGAAAATCATTCTCTAAACAAAACTAGTAACATCGATAGTTTGCAGATAAAATTTTTGTTTGTTTTTTATTTCCAATTGTTTTAGCTGTTCGTCACCATTGGTTATTCTCTTGTATATCTGTTACCTGTTACGTATATTGTTCTCGATAAAGCTGTGTACATATGCACACGGGTATACACAATTATATTATATATATAGAATTCAATCACTTATTTCCGTGATATAAAGATGCGAAGAATGTTTAGAAATAGAAGAAAACTTTGTAAAACACCTTTTGTGAACGGCAGAATAAGAATGTGTGAGATAATCGTTTGCTCTATACTTATATACTCCTTAACATTGCTTTCAATCAATAAAAACAAACAACACTAAAGACAAAAGTGGCTTTTTTAATTGATCTGTGACTTCACTTGGCATTTTTTAATTCGCTAATGAATATTATTCATCTTGTATCATTCATCTGAACTTTTTTTCTAACATATCCTATTTATTATATATTTTTCAACATTTGTAATACAATAATTAATATTATATTACAAATTCACAAAATAAATCTTGTGCATATGCATACACAAATAACAAATTACATAAAAATCTTATAACCATTATTATTATTATTATTTAGCCTAATATTATGTTTGTTAGTGATTTTTATATATTTTTGCAACGCTATCTTACTTATTGTTAATTATATATTTATTATTTTTAGCATTCGATATGACATATCATTACTACGTTAAAGAGGAGTAAAATGTCAAAATGTTGAAACTTATCAGGAGTTAAGATGATAAGTGTGTTTCGTAATACTGATTTCTTATCAATATATAATGAGAGGCTTTTAAAACACTTAATGACGCTTAATTACAAAAATATTGATATTGATCAATGTGATTATATCAATATTAGTTTAAATATGTAAGATAGCATTCTAGCTTTAGATCAAGTTTTTACTGAAGTAAATTAAAACTACAGTAAAAAATTATAAATAATAATCGACGCGTGATTCAATATATTACTGTAACGCGTTTTAAACTCACAAATTAACAATTATACGATAAGCTGTCCAGAAATGTCGTATTGTCGATTCTGCGTTGTACAGATATAACCCGTTAGTTACTACGACTTTCGTCTATTAGCAATATAACAATATTACAACAAACATTCTTTAAACATATACGTTTTTAATTTGTCTCGTGTCACATTTTCTTAAAACATAGTCCACTTTTCTATTCAAAATATCCACTTTTCTAAGCATGCAATGATGGTTTACCTATGACAGTCGTAAGTAGCTCGCTCGAAGAAAGCTTAGCTCAAACTGAGACGAAGGCGCGTGTAGCCCGGTGGTTTCTCTTTATAACTGACTCGACTGTTTAGATAGGTTTATCGTCACTAACACACAGCCCGATAATGTAATGAGGTCTATAAAGATTTATTCACACTATGATGAAGATACCGACTCGCTACGACACAGCGCAATTTCTCATTACATATATTTTTATGATTTACAGTTTTTTACGATTTTTATTACGATTTACTGAAATGTGTTGGTATTTAGTCAGGGATAATTTCTTTTTAATTTTACTGTAATATTCAAGAAACATATCCATCCATTTATACCACTGATTATATATATATAAGATATTATTAATGCACTATTAATTGTCAAATCAGTTATGTAACACCGAAAATGACCTACCGTGATGTGCGAAGATCTTGCTGGAGAATACTTTTCTCTAGATCCGAATTACTACGTCCGATATGAACGGTCCTTTAATCCACAAATAACAGATAATATTCTTGAACTTTATACTTTGTCTTCTTGCTGGAAGAAATGGATGTCGTGCGTGCTGTCGACGAGATAGACTGTGAGAGACTGTGAGAGACTGAAGGTACAAATTCTTCTCTCGAAGGAGAGCAGAAGATTTTCTCGGCGCTACCTGCTTCTTTGAATTTTGAATTTAATCAATATTATAAATTAAGACCCTAATACTCTGTCAGTATGGTATGTTACTCAGGTAGTCTCAATACTCAGCTCAGGTATAAAATTCAAGCGGAGGTCAAGCTTTGTTTCTCAAGTGAAAGTTGATGCACAGGAACGTTTTGAAAGAGCACGAATATTACAATCTAACAAATCGACCTCCACCAAAGTAAAATTTAATAATAGTAAACAAAAGCAGACCGAAAGAAAACACAATAAGAAGAAAGAGAAAATCCAAGATTTCTTCTTTAAAAGAAATGGTTATCCCCCCCCCCCCCCCAGGCTATTCAAAATCACAGGCTTATATGTTCCATTGTTCAATTCATATGTTACTAGGGATGTCTTGAGAGGAAAAAAAAGGTCTAGTCTTCCTAATCTTTCTACAATAGTTTTCGTTATTCTTTTCTTATTTATTTAGGGTGTCTAATGGATTGAATATGTATTTATATAAGCCTAATTTTGAACCAATTTATGCACACCGCAGGAAGCTCCACTATAGTCACCGACCATCGATCTTGTTGGTTTTCTCCCGTTATCCTCGGGGGTTTACTACGTCTATTAACCCTCAGGAGATAGGTGTGCTGAGCTATACATAATTTTAAAGAGTAAAAACAGAGACAGCAAAATCTTTTATCATTAATTTATAAGAGGCAGAAAAGCAAGATACACAGTCCACCATTTGTTTAACATTTAAAATCTTATCTTTTCAAGAAAATAATTCTACGAGATTACAGTTACCAACAACCACATGTTCGTACCGGTTTCCAATATTAACTTTTTGAAGAAATAAATAATTAATAAGCAACAATTATATCTACTTTTTACTTATCATAAAAAAAATGATGATTTGTTGTTAATGTATTAAGATAACAGTTCTTTTGCGTGATATTTCTTCTATAATTTCTATATATTTATTTTTTAAACTTAATTCATTATCTTGTGAACCAATGTTACCGTCTAAGGGTTAAAACAATTTTTTAATTAAAATATACTTTTATCTTTTCAATTTTTCCTTCTTTCAACTCATTGAAATCTTTTGAGAGAATAGAAAACTGAAATCAACCTGTTTACTACCTTTTTTTAAATAAAACAAGAAAATTATGTTTTAATTAACAAAAATTTACCGCGGTTAATAATTTTGAATAATAGCAGCATATGATATCTTTCAGTCAAATTTCTGCATTCTTGTATCTTGCTCCCTACTATTATTGGTATTGTTACAATAGAAAACTGCAATTCCGTCTGACGATAAACTTCTCAAGGTAAAATTCACACAAAATTTTACCTTACCATATATTTTAAAACCAATATCACACGAAAGATAAAAATGATATGTCAATATATGTATAAAGTTTATATTACAAAAAATTTCGTAAATAAGGTGTTTTAAAAAATTGGACTTATATTAAATAACATAAAAAATTGATTGAAATTATATACGTTTATCAATATCACAAAAATTTATTTTGCTTAAAATACACATCTATATTATAATATTATTATATTATTGATTATCACATGTAATCGCATTAACAATTTTTACAATTATTAATAAATCGATATCAAATCTTTAAATAATCTTTGAAGTAGCAACCGTCTCATTATTAATAAAGTATATTAAAATTAAATAAAACAAATTGATTATTTGTCGAGATTGGCTTACAAAATCGCAAACTGCTTACGCCTCAAAAAGAAAACTTATAAATATTGGATTTCGGGATCAATTAGGTGGATACGTAAAATAAAGTGAGAATATATCTATCAAATCATGTGACCTTTTTGGTGAAAGTATTGTATCCTGATTGCTGAATCAGTGGCGTGTGTAGCTACAGAAGTCCAGACTCCAGACTATGGAAATCAAGGATCCGAGAGGGATTGCTATTGCTAGTCGCGTAGTTTCGAAGTTAGTTATGTCTTGCTTTCGCTAGAATACCTCACAACCGTTTGCATGTGTTGCCGTATCTGTTTGAACGTTTCCCCATCGCCGCCTTCAATACTCGTACAGCTAAGACACCGTATATTATTTTGAACGAAATCCGCAATTTGTACGAGATTACTCATCTCGCAAAGACAATAAACATTTATGTTTGTACAAATTTCACATTTCTCAACATCCAACAAGAAAGAAACATTAATTAATGATAAACGATTAAAAAATTTTCTTTATTTATTTATTTCACTCCTTACATAATTCTCCCTTTTACTATCTTACTATTATGTAGTTAATATACAACTATAATATTATATTATGGTTTAGCTTAGTATTTTTAAATTAATTTATCGCTTTGTTAGATGAGATCCAATAATCTTAATAACTAAATTTTAAATATATATATACATATACTATACATATACTATATACTATATACTATTAATATAGTTACATATTGCTACACTTTTCAATCAGGATTGCTATTTCTTATTGAAACATCATAAAACAGATCCGGAACGCCTATTAGTATACCCGTAATCTAACGATTACGTTTGCGTTTTTCTCAATAATGCACTGCGTTCAATGCGTCGAGGGTCGAGGGATCAAAGGCCTATATTAACCCCGCATTGTGTCGCATATTGCAGGTTGCAGCTTGAAAAGCTACTTTGCATAGTCTGCAACTCTTTCAACTTATTTCTAGGTTACATGAATCGTCGATTCCTGGGGATTCTCCGCCCGGCAACTGTGCGAGAATCGAGCTAAATGGAGGCGAAAAAGAAGATAGGAATCTTCAAGGCCTTCTTGGCGGCGCGGGGACAGTGGTGCGGGCGAGATCTTTTTCCTTTATGAAATTACAAAGGTAAAGTAGAGATATTACCGAGATCGATTTCTTCCTTCTTTCGCGCGATCACAACTCGACCCTGGGTTTCTTATACTTCCTTGCCTAACCTAACTGATATAATTTAGGTATTGGAAAAATCAGATAAAACTTTCCGTCCCGCCGGATCTTCGAACTGATTAGCTTGTTGATTCCAATTTACTCTTTTCGAGTAGGAAATGACACGTAACATCCTTTAATTTGAAACTTACGGAATAAATATTGGTGATTAAAGTATATATGGTGGATTAAAGATCTTTTTTGCACATCTTTGCAATTAGTTTATTATTTATAATTAGTTCTTTTGATTATGTACCTGATTTCTACATATTTAATTTAAATTAATCGAATGCTCAATTCGTCGGGATAATCCTAGGAAGTATCTATACGAAGAGTCGAATTTATCTGAACTGATTAATTCGAAAACAAACTGTTAGAGAGAACAATGGAACCTCTGTTCTCTCTATCTTTTTCACTTCAAGATAAAAAAATGCATATGTCAATTCTGGTAGAACTTGATAAGCTATCGAAGCTCCGACATACTCGGAACTATGAAAAACGTTACTTAATAGCAACGTCGGTTTTCTTGCGGCTATCGAGATTCCTTTCGCGTCGGCTCGGTTTGTCGATACATTTCCGTCGCGGAAACTAATACCGGGCGATACGTATCCGGGAACGTATACGTATCAGATTACGCTGCCACGGGGTGCGCGAGAGGAACGACGTTAGAGATACATCAGTTAAGTCGATCGTAATTACGGTCGGCGTTCGTGAAATGTACGCTTCAAAAAGCGTTAGCCGAACAATATCTCACCATCGCGCGCCTCGTTATCAGCGAACGTCGCTTTATCCAGAAAGTCTCTCGTGAGATAATAGCGATGCGGAAGTGACATCGTGCGAATTTCTCCCTCACGCAATTTCGTGCTTCGTGAATGTATCGGCCTCTTTTTTTTTACATGTGTTTATATACGTGAAAAAAAATATTTATATATTCGCAAATTTTTTTATGGTAAAACGGTAAAAGCTGACGTCCGTACTGTGCGCGCCCGATGAAAATGTCGATTTACTCTTGACATAAAATGCTTTGATGCGGCGTTTATCAAAGTGTGCTCCTACGCATCAAACCGGCTGTCTGGATAACGCGCTATCGATGGGCATCGACTGGTAAAAATCGCGAACACGAATGGCCCATTTTATCGCGCCCATTACATCATGCTGACGGGAATATATGAGTTCAGCATAAAAATGTTGGGCATCTGATTAGTTCCTACGTAAATCCTACGGAAATGGCGTCGTCGCGTTTGCGAATTTTGATAAAAAGTGAGATAAAAGAAAAATGAAGCATAAACTAAAGATTAGATTTTACGTACCGTGCAATCTCTTATTAAAATCTACCTACCCAGCCATGAAAATGTCTCATTACTACATATTTAATGTGTGATTTTACACACGATGA
Source organism: Temnothorax unifasciatus (assembly GCA_030770225.1). Classification (NCBI taxonomy): domain Eukaryota; kingdom Metazoa; phylum Arthropoda; class Insecta; order Hymenoptera; family Formicidae; genus Temnothorax; species Temnothorax unifasciatus. The sequence goes on from JASTWK010000298.1 coordinate 41,884, forward strand.
ATTTGTGAAATAACAAACCCGTTAATGATTCTTAATGTGACATAAATTGCACCACTGTTCTAATAGCATAAAGGCAACTGAAACTGATGAGATGAAAGAAGGTAGAAGGAAATAAAAGTCCATGGACAATTAATCAATGTTTCAAACGCTTTTTCGCGCGATTGATGCAGCCTTTTCTGCAATAGTCCTCAATTAACTTCAAAGAGTACTAAAATACAAATACCTAGTAGAAGTATCAATAATCGATACATCAATAATAGTTTAAAATAAAACATGACGGACTATATATTTTTTAAATTCACTGTAAGTTGCTTTTTTTACATTAAATGTTATAATAAATATTCATAAAACATTGCACAAAAATTTTAATCCATATAATTGAATTTTATTCAATTCTGGCTTTATATTGACGTTATCAATTATCGCATGATAAATGAGAAATTAATACAATTAGAAAGCATTATACGTTTTTTCTTTATAAGAGATACATTAGAGATATTCTGGAAAGACCAGATAATCGTCACTTACGAAACCAAAGGTACAAAAGCCAGACTGTCATAGTTAAATGAAGTGGTCAAAGGATTAACCTGAAAGCTGCCGAAAATGGAGCTCCGGTCACTAAGCCGTATCGCGAATTAGAAACTAAGGCGTTCCAACGGCGTTCTATAATCGTCTAGGCGGATTTCCGTGGATTCGCGCGCGTCCGTGCAAAACGATCCCGAGACTATCTCTGGCGACTTCGGCGCGGACCGAGAATCGTGATCGCGGAGAAGAGGCCCATGGCACGTTAATCTATACCGTGCGTGCCGGTATGACGACGGCCGGCATATGATAATGAAGGCGTCATTAGTAAACTATTATGCGGGAAACTATTATCGTGCGTACGTGAGCCCCGGACAGGCGCAAACGGACGGACGGAAGCGCCGCGTTACGGGAACGTAATTTGAGGATTATGCCCGCTCGTATATTACATGAGGAACAATGGCCACGGTGACGTCACTGTCGTACAATCACGTACGTAATCCGCGTGGATCTTCTGGAATTCCTCCTCCGCCGTCGCCACCGCGCGCCGCCGCCGCGCCGCTCTCAAGCCTTCCCGCTTCTCTCCGTCGCACCGCTATCGCTCTTCCCTTTCTTCCTTCTCGATTCTCCCGGCCCCAGTCTGTATGCTGGTACCACTGTCACCGGGTCTGCTCTGCGGTGCCGGTTCCCTTAAGCTCAAGCAAGGTAATACAATATGATCCGGCGGGATTAACTTCGCCCAAACTAGAAGGAATTATTTGAGGGCGGGAGAGCCTGTTTCGCGGAGGAGCCGAATCGTAGCGGCACGTGAGACGTCCCGGAAAAGCTGGCGCACGGCACGGCACCGGGGAGTTACCGTTAATACCGCGATTACGGCGGCGCGATCCTTATTGTTAGTGGCTTCCGCGAATCGTGGACGGGAGAGGATGCGTAATTAATACTACCTGATCTCGATCGCGCGCGGACCGCGGTCAACTCTCCGCCGCGTTTACTCGACTTTGTAAGTGGAGCAGCTCAGGATTTACGAGCGTATAATCATATTTGGCGAATTGTTACACGCGCGCTCTGTTACACCCCGATTTCAGATAACGCTAAATATGTATCCAAGTTCAGACCATTTTCCCTGCTAACAGAATTTGTATGCACACGCCCTTATTTTACGAACGTTCGTGAGTTCTTCATTTTACTCAATTTCGCAACTCTTTCCGTGTATCGAACTTGCAAATATAAAATTCTGGCAAAACATTTTCTCGGTATAAAGCGGTGTACGATAAACAAAGAAATCACGAAACTAACGAATGACACGAGTAATACGAATAACACCGATGTATGCAATTTACGCGTACATTTGTGTCATAGTAAACAAAATTCAGTAACAACTGTGGGAATTTGCTCATTAATTTGTATTTACTACGTTATTTCGTGCAGTCAGATGCTTCGCGTATAAGTAGAACATAGGTACTTCGATGGCAAGTCTCTGCACTTGCAACTTTAGATTTTCCTGGGCGGAAAATTACTTATCGCTCTCTCTCAGAGCGCGGCGTTACTTTTCCTGAATATTATTTGCCCCGCCGCGAGTAGCTCCCTTATATGAATTTTCATTGAGGAATTATGTTCTCCGCGGATGCAACGGTTGCTCAGAATCGAACTTCGCGCGCGACCTCCTCATTCGACGTTGATGATTGTTAATGCTGCAGGTCGCGCGGTTGAGCTGCAAAGCAAGAACAATGGTGCAAATTATCATTTATATTACTTCTAAGTAAGTCCACTTTACTAAGCGAGGATATCATGAATATGAAATGCACCGCGCGGTTCATACACCGCGCACCGCCCCTTTTAACTGTCTCTGATAATGTGGAAATATCCGTGCGCGATTGACGATTGAAGGAAGAAAATGGTAGAAAGAACTTCAGGAGTGATAAGCTATCCCGAAATACGTATCTCGCGTAGCTCCATCCGATCAATTTCTACGCGTATCCTAATTCGTCGGTTCAGAGTACGGTAGGATATGCTCGATTAAACTTGCGGTAAAGACGTAAGTCTGAAAAGGAAGGAAGAACAATTTTTTCGAGAGCAAACTTTATTTCTCTATGTCATCTAAAATCCCCGAATGATATTCGGTATTTTTCAAGTGAAACGTCTCTTTGTTTGAGTTACTTTTTGATATGTATGATATATGTATATTTGTAAATGAGAGAGACAGATAAGAAGGTTCAAGTAATAAAAGCAACGACAATTGAAAAAAAGAGTATATATATTTAACACCAACAATATTGTTGTAAATGTGTGCAAAGTATATCGGAATCATCTGAGCAACAGATGCGTTGGGAAAGGAGTTGCAGAAAAAAACGATGATCGTAAAAGATAGAGGACTTTCAACAGTAACAAAAAAACCATTGTGAACGAACTTGCTGGATAGGGGGTTAAGTAATATGGTGAAGAAGGGAAAAGAAAGGACAGAGGAGGAGCGGAAGTCACTTTTGCAGATACTTCCTCATTTGAGTTCTTTCCGTGTGCGCGGTCACGGCTGATAGGAGGATAGGGTAAGGCAGGGCTTCCTCTTTCTCTTGTCGACCCTTTTATTTAATTAGCAAGTCGGGAGAACTGGCGAGAAGAAAAGCCATTTTCGCACGCGGCTTAACGCCAACGAACGACGGCTCGGATGGCGGCCGTTCTGGCGGAATTGTGGTAATGGGTGAGCGGTTTAGTCGTAAAAAAGGACCATCCGGTGACAACCGTGCGTATTTTAATTGCTCGGGGGAACGTTTTGAAAGGCTCTAGGGGGATATTCAAGCGCGCGGTATTACCGAAGCCTGCCATAAATACCGCTTAACTAATGGCAACGATATCAAATAATAGCGTTAAAGAGATGTAAAATGAAACTCTGAATCGATTGAAGGTGCGCGGTCACCCGAGGTCGCAGCGACGAATGCAGAAAGTTTCGTGCTACGAGCGAACTTTTATTCACCTTCTTCTGCAGCCATCATTGAGCTTTATCTATAATTTATAGAGTGACAAGCTCCGATAATAATAATGTGCTTTGCGCGTAAGCGCAATGAACGGAATACATGCGATAAACTGCCTTGATTCACGTTAATATTGTGTATCGTTAATGACAAGTGAATGATAATTAAAAGTTATTAAAAGTTACAAAAGAGACATCTTGTGATTAATTTTACTTTGTTCTAGATAGAAATATTTCAGATATTTGTAAATTATTTTTTTTGTAATGCAATTCCAGGCAAACTCTAAAAATATGATATTTTTTGTGAAATAAAATAGGTATTCAGTTTTTAATTGTCTATTAACAAAATTTTTTGTGCCAGGTATTGTTACGTTTGAAAATATTCATATATAAAGACGTTGAATGTGTTTTAAAAAGTTTAAATTATAATATGACGAATTATTATATTACTTTTGTATCAGGTTCAATTATAATATAAGAGGTTTTAATTACATTTAAGTACTATTACATCTTCAAACACTCGCAAAAGGTTTGAGCATGCTGTGGGATTCATCGATATCAGTCATTTAATTTTATCTGTAATTAGCGTGTTACCCAGTGAAAGGAAAAGTCGCAAAGTCAAACTGTGACAATGAAACAGAAATGCATGTGGCTATTAATGTTTCGCAGGTAGATCGACCGTACAATAACGATCCTCGAGTGTATCGGAACGAAAGTCGTCGTTCTCATTTGCTAGTTTGTATACATCTACTTGTTGCAGCGCGACTATCGATTACGCGCGAGGCATTGTAGGGGAACGTATAGTTTACGTGATAGGTAATTACTATTGTATAACCAACTACGTCCCGGAGCATCTCTAAACAATGCATATATCTCGATATTCGACGAATATATACGTATATACAGGTAGGGAATTCTAATTCGCAGTATATGTATCGTATTTTACGTTTAGCGCGCTGAATTATGTGTTCCGTTACTAAGAAAATAACGATTCGTTACTTTTTTGTTACCATTTTGTAATATTAAAATAAAATATTTTACTTTAAAATTAAATTATTTAATGATAAATATTAAGTTTAATAATCAATATTCAAACTTTAAACTAATCTATGTATATAGCAGATTTTTTTGTCATATGTATTTAATAATTTTTCTAAATCTTTATATTAATATTTTATCTTTATGGAAATGGTACTAAATTATAATTTAAAAACGTAAATTTTATCAAAAGTTTTTATTATTTCGTCGTTTAATGTATGTCGTAATGTCGTTATCGATGTCATGCATTCCAATATTCACTGCCAGTATTAAAATCTATAGTTCATGTTACATATATACTGAACCCAACTGATTCATTAATCGTAATGCGGGAAAGGATGCTAGAAGTAAATAAGAGGACAGCTTTCCTCCTATATAAAGTACATATTAAATATTTTTCAATATAATACTTTATTATAAAAAACTTTGTACTTTTCTTACATACACCTAATATTATAGTCGAGAGATTAAAGTCTAGTAGATATGTACTAACATCAAAATATGTTACATTATATTTTTGCAATTAGTTAAATTTTTCTATTGATTTTTTTACATCAATACATCAATACTTGCAGTAGAACTTTTCATTTACTTTTTTATTAGCAATTTTTGCAGTCGTATAACGTTAAGCTTCTTTTATTTTTTTAGTTTATTGTATAGAAAGATAAACTCTATAAATAAATAAATTTGAAAATTCGGATGTTTGTTGTAAACAGACGGGTGTACGTTCAAAGGACGTTTAAAAGGATATTGAAAATGCTCATAGAGCTCAGATTTATGTCTTAATTAATAAGTATTGCTGAAAAAGAGCAATAATGAAATTTACAGAGTAAATAATGGAATAACTAACTATTATTCATTAATCGCACTTAATATTAGTTTATTGAACAGATTTTATTGATTAGCTACTTTAATTCAGTTATTTAAATATTTATTGAAAAAAATATAATATACTCCATGATATAATTTCATAATATAAAAACATTTCTTCATACATTACGTTTTGTATGGCATGATTCAAATAATTGATGACGCTATTTACAACAATCTGTTTACCATTCGTTATAAAAGGTACGGTATTCACGCTTAGGAATAAATAGTGCAACTATTTTTGTTGATTTTGATCTGATTAAACCAACGTATTGTCTCCCTCACTTTGTAGCACAACAATTTCGCAAAGATAAGACAAAAGATAGATATAATTATGTACCGCCGCTGCATTATTTTCGTTGTTTTCCATCACTTAATACTCCCTTTTCTAACTATATCGAGACATACACTTTAGGTTAAACTAAATAATTGCAGCATACTCAGTGGTGATACGGGATATAAAACGAAATCCGGATAAGCCGTAATTATTTGCACAATTCACATTCACCACCCCTTTTGCGCAACGCCCGTTATAATCCCTTCGTCAGTTAATAAATTCATTGCGGCGCGTTCTCTGTGCAGGAGCCACGATGAGATACGCGGCTCGGTAACAAAGATTAATATGCGTAAGCTAATGATCTACGCGATAATTGATGTCAGGTCGAATGTTTGACAGCAATCTAAATAATTTCCTCCGAAAACGCACGGCGCGGCATCATTTGGCCATGCGGCCCACTATTCGTCCCGCATATGCGTTATCCCATTAATAAATCTTAAGCCTGTATTAACTCGCTGCGCTCCTCGTTGAACAATCATCCATCGCCGTGTCGTCCAACCGCGCGAGCTTAACGGCATACATCGCTTATTCGTATCTGGAAGAAGCATCGGCGAACGCGTGTCACCGATAATCCGGTCCACCTTCGAATTCCATGCGTCGTTGCGCAAACGACTATCTGTCACCTCGAAAATCCAGTTAACGGTGTAGCAGTAACGATATAACATTACTGAACAGTGTATCGCTTCATCTCGCTTGCGATAATTTACTGTCATTTATCATCCGCTGTTCCTGAACATTGAACTCATAAAAGTAAAAAAATATTTCTATGTGTTCGAATAGTGAGACGAATGAGAAAAAGTATTAATTCTATTTTATCTTGTTAATTGGATATTTTAGTTAAATTCTCTACTTTTGAATTAACGTAATAATATAATAAAAACAGATTAAAATTAAGTATAAAGAAAGCAGGTATTGAATAGAGGGATCACTAAATTTCGCAACATTGTTACATTCGTTTTTCGTGATTACTTGTATTACGTGCATTGAATTCATCGATCTAGGAATTCATAGCTTCCAAACATATTTTCTGTCCTGATGACAACACAGTGCTGCGAGAACTGTCGAAAGACGGACCCGGAGTTACCAAGGACTCGACGGGCTTCGGAGGAGCAGGTTTCTCGCGGGGGCGATAAACCGCATTACGGGTGGGTGGCACGGAAGCTCGTAAAACTAGCTCGATAGCTCGCTATAGGCGCGCCGAAAGTGAAAGCTCAGCGCGACGTCGGCATTGCTCGTCTCGATCCACGACCACGACGACATCGCAATTTCGCCCGTTACGCTCGAGATATGCGTGACACGCCGATAATATTCGCGCCCCACGGTAACGCTCGAATGACAGCGAGTTCAGAGTTCACTACTAGATAACGGAGCGAAGTAGTTTGACGGCAAAGTGACGTAACGCAGATCTGAGTAACTTGCACGTGGTCTGACTACACGTTGGCAGTTTCTACTGGGGATCAATCCAAAGCCGATCCGAAATATCACTTCACTGTCTTCAAGTAATTAAAAGTGGAAAGGAAAAGAAAATTTTCTCGGGAAAGGAAATACAAGGCAACATATTATATTCGATAAAAAATAGACTTCAATAGAATTATAATATAAAATTTTATTACACAAATATATAATGTTTAAAATTGAAAAATTAACGGCGCGATTATTACTATTATTACTAATATCTTCGTTCGTAAAAAAAACAAAAGTTGAATCGATTATAAAATCTTGTTAAAAAATAATTTGACATGAATAAGCTGCTCAATGTATTTAAATTAAACGCTTCGAGTTACATTCTTCTTTACACTGTAACATACATAAATAATGTAGCTGTACAACGCCACGAATAAATGTTATTTTAACAAGGGAGCGTAATGCTAAAGCGATGATCACATTGTTGCTGCCTTTTCACGAGTTTCTTTAGCATTGTCATTTGGACAGCGCCTACGATACGAGCCATTAAAAGTTTTTAAATGCAAGATAATAATACTCCACGCTGTAAATATTTTAGAAGCCTTTTATGCGGCATTCAATATTTAATCTCCCTTGTGTTGTTCTTTCCTTTAAAATATGCAAACATAACGATGCCGCTATTTTCGTGAGTCGCGAATTATTAACTGTTATTTATAAATGTGATGCAATTGGATACAACTGCATTTATACGAGTTTTTCTATATAATGCAAACTTGTGAATATTTTACGCGTATTTCCAAGACGCGGTAGCGTTCGACATCTCGTGCATTCTGAACATTAATGCTTTTCGGGTCAGATATATAAATAATACGAGCAAATATGCTATTAAGTCCTATCGGTAACAACAATCCTAGCAGATTTTAGCAGATCACGTTTTCTCCTCTTGTCTAATTATTGTGATTCCTGTAATTATCTAAATCTAAGCATTGCCAGTGTTCTTGCAATATCAACTTTATGTTGCGCTGTCTCTTTATTGTTAAATAGCAATGGTAGCTAGGCCCTTGCTATTGAGAATATTAGCGCTAGCAACCTTTCTGCAGTAGTAGAAAAACACCACTTTTGATCGTTTCTGTTCACAGCAATATGCAGGGGCGGTTTGCTGTCCATGCTCATTCTGAAGACTGGGATTTATCGTCGGCTTTGATAATAAGAGCTTCCAACGTGTCTACGTGTCCGCCTTCTTGTGGTAAAATGAATAGGAGCACGCGATTGCACGTCTTGTTCACCCTATTGAGCTTTACTTCTCGGTACAATGAGATTTTAACTTTTTTCAACGGATTTTTTCTCGAAGTTTGTAAATATTACAATTTGCAGTCTATATAATAATGCCTGTCAATAATATTAATTATAATTTTTCTTTTTTTTTAAATAATGTAATAAACCTGTACATTTTTATAGCTACCAATAATATTATTTACAAGTGAATGTTACCGTCAAAACTTATAGTTAAGCTATTAAATTATATTTTAATTGTGTATATTATAATTGTATTGTAATATGTTTTATTGCATGTAAAATGTAATAATTATATAGCTAGATTGTGCCACTGATGCGATGTGATGCTTCTTGCACTTGTTTCCCATGAAGTTTATATCCTCGAATCATAAGTTCTGTATATGTATGTGTATATATTGTGATATACTGACATACATATATGCCAGTTACACGATATCGTAGGACGTAGAATATGATATTTTCAGTTTTATCGATAGTGTGGACACACATATCGCTACCATCCATTCCCGATTTTTGAATGTTAGTTAAACTTTTTCATTTTTGTGGCAATAGTTTCAATTTTTTCAACCATGAAATAAAATTCTGTTTTCGTGATATTTATTTGACAATTGTTAGAAAAAATAATAATAAAATGCATAACTCAATTTTTAATTGTTGATTGCGATTTATTAATATGCTAAGCAGAAAGAAAGAGAGAGAGAGAGAGAGAGAGAGAAATTACAATATACTTTTTCTCTAACTAAAGATTTATTTTAAATATTACTATAGATATTCTAAACTATAATATCTCTGAAAATTGATTGTATATAGAAATCAAAGATTTCTCTCGGATTAATATCGTTAATAGAAATTGATAGGCGAGCAAGGAGCAAGAATCTCTATAATTAACTCATTAACAGATGTATTATGTGTACATGACCGGAACGAGTAACTCCTAAGGAGCAGGAAACTTCACTCCCTGTATTTCCGTCCCGAGCTACGAAGAAAGTTTGGCAAAGCCCGGCGCCAGTGAGCCAAAACACTGCTTCAACCCGGCGTCATCTCTCATACCGCTCGACCCGTTTGTACGTGCAAGATTTAGTTGTCGCTATAAAGCGCTTACCGCTTCCTGCGTACTAAGTCCTGCCGTGGATCAGAGGCCGCAAATGTCATCCTTATTCAAGAATGAAATATAGGTCGCGATGCGCGTCACGCGTACAACAATCTCGCTCTACTGCAGTCAGACGAAATCCGATCGGAAGTGGAGAGACGTGTCATTGAAAAGATTATTCAACCATGCTTGCATACCACAGCATAAAACGAGGAAAGAGCGCGTTCTATTTCGCGGAAATAGAAGTAATATAGAATATAAAATACTAATAATAAAAATATGATAGCTAGTTTTCATATTGCTAAGTATTCTTTAAACTGTCACGAATGTTATCTTCACAATCTGGGAAAGTGGACACAACAAAAAAACGAAAATGTGTTTTAAATGTTACACCCTCTTCTTGCTTAGCTCTTCTTGATAAGCTTGGGATATATTTAAAAAAAAAAAATTATTCCGTATAGCCGGTTTTGTAAAAATTTGATTAAAGAGTTGAAGATTATGAGTACAAGAGTATGTGAGCTGAATGGTAATCCATTTCGGGAATTCATATTTCACTTACATTATTATATTTATAAAAAAGCAGTAGAAGTAAAAAAATATATAAGGTAGAGACGAGTAGTAATAAGTGTAAGTATAAAAAGAATAAGTAGTAATAAAGCAATAATAGAGAAATTTTTAAAATATCTGTATTTTCTTATTAACAGTGCAGTGACCGATAATTATGATTAATAAACTCGTGCACTGGACTGTCGCATCGTAAGCGGTAATTGCTTTTAGATGCGTCTCAAAGTTGCAATTAAAACGTCACGTTTCAATGCATTTATTAATTATTATTATACCAAGAGATATATCGCGTTCATCTCGCATCAGCTTTATGATATTACAGATTTAGATCGATATGCCAACCATTTATTTAAATCGTGTAATATTATTGGATCTCAGTTATCACAATAATAAGTTATTATATTGAGATAACTGAGATCCAATAATCTTACATGATTTAAATAAACTGGACTGGCATTACTCAACTACACTGCAAATCCAAGTGTGTTATTTTCAGTGAAGCTCTTCTTACATATTTCTTGCCGTTTTTAAACACGTAATTTAACGCGATTAAATGCATCAACTTTTAATTTAAAATACGATTAAACGTTAAATGATATAATTTAACACGCAGAAGACATGTAAAAAGAGCTTCAATCAAATGTGTCATTTTTAGATGTTTATGCGTGTATAAATAATACACTTGGATTTGCATTGTATAGTCGTTCTCAAGATTTAATTTAATTTTAATTTGAATTATAAAGCGGAATCTTTATTTCTTCTCTATAAATGGAAATATTACGATAAAAAGCCCTTCCTCCCCCTCGTAAATTAGCAAATTTACGTTTAAGAAATATCACCATCGTCATTGTTGTCCTGGAAAGAATTTGTTTCCAATATCTGATGTAAAAATGGTGCTAATAATGCTTATAATTGATCGAGCGATTCTGTTGTTTTGGTGCATCGATAATTGTAAAATCGTGAACAGATTCTCTGTATTAAACAATATTTCTACACAATTGTTAATAGCAGTGGTCGATGTCAAATTAACACCTCGGCCAATTATTTTTGGAGGGGATCAACCTACTTTCCTCGCCGATTCTCTTTCTCTCTTTGCTGCTTATGTTTTGAAACTTGAACATGCATAAAGACGTGCGACGCGCTCTATTTTCAAGCGATATCATGCATAAGATCTTCTGCCGAGTCATTATTGGAATTTCTTCGTATTACAGTCGCGCGCTTCTGAAATAAAGAATTTTACGCCATATTTATAGCGACTTGTTGTACATACGCGAGTGACAAAAAGAAGATAATAATGTTGACAAGAAAATCGAGTCGAGATGTTTATCTGATAGTAATCACTAATTTGTAGGATTAAAAATTATTTAATCAAATAACTTCCAGATTGAAATAAATCCTCTTATCGCTCTTTATATCCAGACTTCAAAGAGAAAATTATTGCATAGGAATATTTCTCAAAGGGGGTTACAAGTTAAGTCCTTCTTATCATGATTTTTATGAGCTTTGAATATATGTGGTATAGATCAAAATAAGAGACAAGTATTTTTTATAAGTGCTCTTACATTGGGAGTGAAATATCCCTTTTAAAAAACTCGATTTTTATGTTTCTAAGTGTATAACATCGAAACAATGAAAAATATTCAAAAATGTTTTAAGCAAAGTTTTTAAAAACATTTTATAACAGTGTCAAAAATATTATGTTTTCCAGAGTACCTTCTCCTCACCAACTTTTTGAGCATCTTGAATTGTTCTTATAACCAAGTTAAAAGACAATTTCAAGAAATGAGCTATAAAAATCTCTGTATATGTGTACGCATGCCAAATGTCCTATAATCATCTTATCCAAGCAATTTATCGTAACAGGCATATCGTGGCATCTTATACCACAAAAATTAGAAGAATATAAGCAAATAAAACTTAAACAATAAGCAAACCGGCCAATTGCAATCGAGAGTTTTTACAATTTTCTTTTACAATTGACAATTCTTGACAATATTACTATCTTATCGCCATTTATAGAGTTAAATAGCAATAAGATGCGTATTTTTTAATTTTTCGAAAGAAATCTCGCTTTTGGGGGAAAAACTTTCAAGAAATATATTACTTGTTAGTAATATGGTTAATAGAATGATCAATATTTTACATTGTGTCTGACATGATTATGTCAGAAAATAGTTGGCTAGAATATAAATGGAACATGTTACTCATTGAGATATATCACTAAGATCGATAATCTCATTTCGCTATGTTTACCGATATCGTTCTTTTAACTTCGTTCAGTTTGACTTAAACGCTGTCCCGCTTGATCCCTTACTTTTTTCCTTCTGTCATTCTATTCGTTCCTTCAATACGAAGAATTCATGCTTTCGTGCTTGGTAAAGAAATGAAAGGGAAGAATGCGAATAAACGTACTTACGATATATTGATCCTGCAAGATGTTCCGCCAATAAAGTTTATTATTACCAATTTTCCAAAAAGGTCGGCACACATATAAGATGATTCGGAGCTTCCGCCTAGCTTTATGTACAATCTTTGGATACGCACAAGTAAGCAATTAATTAAACTAAAATATCGATGTAGTGTTATAAATGCTCATAATATATCACATTCTATAAATAACAAAATTCTTTTAAAGTGATAATTATTTTTTTATATTAAAATATGAAAAGAATGTAGAATGTTGATATCAACTACGTAGGAATATGTTTAAATTATGCTGTCAGCACAAAAAAGGAATAAAGGGATATTGTTATAATATAATGACGACATAAGTTGTACAATACAAACCTATGGTTATATGGTGTATATGCGAATTACATTATATTCGATCGCTACTGTTTACTTGGGCACATACGCTGCCATAATTTTCAATCACGACGAAGCGCGATTTGAAAAGATTGCTAAATTTGCATTTAAAATTTCGCTTGGGAGCATCATCGTAATACTAGCTAAAATATCGACATTTCCGTCCGTTGCGCTAAACTCGGCAGCTAGTCATCATATATTCGCAACAGAACGGCTGAATAATTCCGTTCGTGTAATGAGCTCGCACATTTTTTTTCTCGTTTCTTTCCGCGCGGCATTCCGGCAATCTTTCACTCTTACTCCTTCAAGCAAAGGCAGCTCTTTTCAACGGTCGTTTTTTTCGTTGAAACACGCGAGTATATACACACATACGCAACGCAGCCTCGAAAGGAGTCGGAATCTTTATTACCAATCTGAGTGCACCTGTGCGGGTGTAACATAAAGGTACCTGCTACTCGACGATCACGGTAGGAATAAGGGTGGGTCGTTTTATTTCGACGGTGTTTCAATTTAGCAGCCGCTGCGAAAGAGTTTCGAGCTTTTATCGCGTAACTTTTGCCCGGCGGGGATGGAAAATAAAAGAAAGACGAGCCGAGGGGGCGCGAAGTATCAGGCCGAAATATCAGGCAAAATATAAAAACGAGAGAGACGTCGCGACAAGGCACGAATATTGCGCTTTGTAGCGATATTAGTATCTGAAATTTAAATATAAGTATACTCATATGTGCGTGATACAGTCGTGTGTATGATGAGCAATTTTTCTAAATGCTCTCGCATATCTATCTACATTAGCCAATGATTCTTTAGCAAAAAAAGTATTGTGCAAAATGATCTGTATCACAATAATCTAATTTAAAAACTGCAGCTATTAAATAATTTCTAGCTAAACTCTTTAATTTAATTATTTAGCATCTCTTAAGCCCACAAATCATAATGCGTTATAATAAACCTTAAGGTATATACAGCAAGAGCAGAGAAAATGATGAAGAAATAGAAGAATCACTCTTACTTGATATTAGAAGACAATTTAAGCCCTCATGTATTATACGCCGAACTTATTAACGCGCTCTTTTAATTTAAGTTTCTATTACGTTAATTGCCAGCCGAGACTTGGGACGTTTCATATAGCCGACATTTATAAAATCTGAGAGACTTTCCGTATATTCGTTATCTCTTTCCACGGTGACGCGAAATTCCATTATTATCTGTTATCTAATTGATTTCTTATTACGTTAAAGGAACGCCGCAGGCCACGTACGTTTTCGTATTTAACGAAAGTGCAGGAATTTTATTGACGATCTTTATCGGGTCGTTCTTGTCACCTTTTACCAAGAACTCATGTGTGGGTCAAATGCTGTTTAACATCACTCTCTAGTATTTCTGTCGAATTCAATGCGCGATTAAACGTCGATTTCTTTTTACGACGGGTGTAAATCGGAATCGAGATCGAGACAGGATTCTCACATTTGTCGTATCGAAGCTCCCAGGTGTTCCCAGTAGATGTGCGGTTTATCGCTGCGACAAAAGATTTACTGCGATTATTCCGTTCCACGTTGCATCCGTCATTGTCCGTTTTCGCTTTCAACGTGATTACTGCAAATTGATACAGCTGACGCTTCATATTGTTCACGCGCTTATTCAATCTCAAGACCATATATCTTCGTAAAAATGTAGTAAAACAGTTATATATGTTTGTATAAGTAGCGTACAAAATGATTTGAAAAATGCATGGAAATGAAATAAAATTACATAGAATGCTAATTCAATTCATTTCTCTTTTAAATATTAGAAATAATTGTATTACACATTTTACTATCGTTTATATAATGTTCAGTTAAGAAGTTCTACGTTTGATTAAATGAGGCTCTAGTTTAAACTCACTAAAGTGCATTTACTGTTTAAAAGCATGCAAACCTACTTTAACTCCTATTGGAACAGTTATAATGATGATTATAATAGTTATGACAATAATTTTTTATCACCTAATCACTTGCAGTAACATTTACATAGATTAAAATATATAGAGAATTAGCAAATAATATAAAAACTGGTAAAAATATTGGAATTTGTAATAATTAAAAGTTTAACTTAGACGCGACAGAGACTCGTAGCATTTGCATAGATGCCGTTATACGAATGATTAAAGAGAATAAACACGCGAACATACGTGTTCACGCAAAATAAATCGCAATAGATTGTAACAAGTTGCATGTGAGTTACGACGCGAGAAATAATAATCCGTCATTGAGATTCTATTTTCTGTAGAGAAGAATGCTAAGTGGTCTGCAAAAACATCATCGCATGCGGTGAAACTGCGTTTTTCTCTTACCTGCATCGTAAAACTGTCGTCAAAAAGTCAAAGAATGCTAATACGAATTATGCGCTAAATTACTCTTGTTTTTGCACTATGAAAGTAGGTCTTCGTTAGTTCTGTCTGAAATAAATATTTATTAAATTATAAAATGCATATGTATATAAAAAATAAATATTATATATAATATTTACAAAAATTTAAACGCTTTACATACATATACGTATACATACTTAAAGATAAACTTTTCAAAAGGAAGGGTTACCTCAAATATTGTTAAATTTTTAGTATCATAATGACTTTAAAGAATTATTGGAGATAACTAATTTATGATAAAAAAATTATATCTTAATCGTATTATTTTTTTATAAAGCTTTTACACATCTTATTACTTACACAAACGTTTTTACACTATGTATTCTAAAAGATGTTTATTAAAAGTGCTAATAAAAATTCATATCAAAATAATTTTGAACTATTCAAAATAATGAACGAGGACATTTTTCAAGATCTGGGGAATAAATTCATTACATTCGTATAGTCACGATTAATGTTTTATTGAATGCGTAGTTAGAATGTTTAGTATTTACATTGATTCCACGTATTCAGATAAATAACGTTGATGAGCGCGAGTCTACGGCCGCATCGCCACGTGTCATGCGTGCCGTGCATAAAACTCGATGTATGGCTAAAGACTGTGACCGCTCATCCCGCATTTCCCATCGCAGAATAGCCGCGAAATCAGCTTTCGCGAGACATTCGCAAAACAGCGATGGCCGCGGAAACGCGAGAATCTTTCCAAAGTACTTACACTCCTTCGTCACACCTCTTTCTTTACCTTCATTATTTTATACTCCAAAATTTAGCGCTAAATGCTCGATGTCCGAAGGAAAAAATGTTTAAAGGAGATGTAAAGAAGATGTCTTTTAAGCATTTTCTAAACATCTTGTCTTCTGGGTTTTCGTTTTATTCGCGTTATCTTTGCTATTTTAGTGAAACGAGAAACAGAGCTTCGGCTCGATGTGGGAAAAGTTCCTATCATCGGTAGAATAATGTACAAGTCCCGATTTCATTGAAATAAGAAGGAGGTTTGTGTCTCGAAAGATCGGATCGCTCGCATCGTTCGCCGTTCGAGGCGCGATTATTCATCAATCTTGAGGACGTCTGGAAGTGAGTATACACTAGAAGAAGAACGGAAAAAAGAAGAACGGGCGAACGAGAGCAGAGAGCAAACGCTCGCCCTCCTCTCGCGTTTGCCGTCTCCTAATTTCTCTTTTACGTTCACACGCGGACATTCGTTCAGCTGAGTTTGCATTTATCATTTATTTAAACATAGGTGTACACCGCGCGAGCAAACACAGAATACTTCAGTGTATATCCACCCGGAGAATCGCGAGGTATGGAGAAAGAATTTTTTTTTCCGCAGCTCAGTGACGACGGGGCACTGCGGAGAGTCGACGGGAATTGAGGTAAGGCTTCTACAGCGCGGAAAGAACGTCGCTCATCCACCTCGGGTTCGCGTAATCAAATTGTCGCGAGAAATCTGCTTGTCTTATCTTGTCGCGATTTCGAAGAAACATACACCACGGCTCGAAAGGAGATTTACTTAAACTCTCTGCCACCGACAAAGGATAACAAGATCACCTTAGGGCGGAATTTACACAGCCCTTGCACGTCCAAAATATATTTTTACCGTACGGCATGCCGATCGGCACAATATTTCTTTTCTTTACCTTTAAATCAACAACTTTTTATTTTTACTTTTTAATCCGTGTTCATTTGTCTGTTTCATAGATTTTAATAGATTTGTTTTCCGTTGAATTTGATTCGGAAAATAAAAGAGGCTTCATGGTAGTAGACTAAGTGATTTAATCGAGGAGTATACGACTCGTCATTATTAATGGCCTCTCTCCTGCCATGCTGGTCACGACAAATAGAATTTTCGCAGCAACCCTTACGTTATGCAATAACGTATCGTATATACGGTGAGAGCTCGATCAAGCGCTATCGAAAGCGATGCTTGGAACCAAACAAAAACATATGCAATCAATGATATGCGGCAAACGATAAGCGATACAAATCACTTTGGGGATTCGAAAATATGAATACCACGGTTAATTGGAAGAACGATAAATCGAGCTCTCGCCGTGTACATTTGTCTGCACGTAACGAATATATACGTGTATATATGTATATATGTAGAATGCACGTACGAAGAGAAAACGACTCACCGATCACGCACACCGAGAGATATCAACGAGGCCGCATATCGAGCGGAAAGGTCCCCATCGGGAAACAAATTTCCTGCGAGAAACCGAGTTTCCTGTCCAAACAAATCCATGGTAGCCTTTCCGCTTACGCAGACTTTTTCACCAATGCATATATCTTATGACGTACCTTAGTACCATAGTTCCATAATCCTCTGGTCTCATTGCGATTCACGCGGTTACCGTCCGAAGTAATTGGTAATTCTGTCGCAATAAAATTATATTGCACAGCTTAAACAATAATAAAAGGACAACGTATTTCTAAAATAGAAATATATTCAAATAGAGATAAATTCATCACGTTTATCGCGACATATTTGATATCGTGTCCACTGTCCACACAGTGAGATTTAAATTTATTATTATTCCCGGACAATGTATCGGATAAAATTATTGATCTTTCACAATTCTCAAAAACTTTCTTTGAAATATCGTTGTTTTGTACGATTTATCATCATAAAAGAATCTTCAAGTACAACAAAAGGAAAAAGAAATTGCGTTCGTATTTACATGCTGAAATCTTATTTCTCATCTTTATCGTGGACAGGAGAGCTTGCTTGGACTGTAACATCGCGTGCAACGAAACGCATAGATTACGCGCGAGAATTTAAGATTAAAACGTATCCTACAGTAAATCGCTAGCTCAATTCCAAAACGGAGTACAGTCGTCCCGGCAAGCACATTTACACGGCACTCGCGCGCGAGAACGGGCGAGAGAATGGAAGATAAGGTGCGAAGGATCGAAGAACACAGGTTTCACAGGTGTGCACCGTACCGAGACAAACGGACTCGCCGGCGACTCTCACTGTCCTTGAGCTACAGGACACCGCATCGGACGAGAGCACGCACATCGAGCACGCGCGTACCGCGGCTGTCAACCCCGAATAGCGTCTATCTAGTATACGCAAAAGAGACACACGTAAGATAAACCGAGATATCGTCGAGTTCGTGGATTGTAACACGCGCACAATCATCCCCGGCACCGGAGTTTCTTCCCGGATCGGAAATGAGCGGGGCTCGTGCCGTCACCGGGCGGCAGGACAACGACTTCGGGACCTCGTTTCCTCGCCGGACCCGCCGTCAGGCCGCGGGGGACACACGGACCGAAGGACGCCGCCGGGGCTGCGATAATTCACGTAGGGTAAAGGCTCGTGAAACTCGGTATCCTCCAGCTGACGGCCGCCAGGAGGGACACGAGAAAGTTGCTCGCCAAAATTGCCGGGCTGAGGTTCCTTCTGTCGCCCCCGTGCATCGCCGCCGGCTTCTCCTCCTCTGAAACGAGATTAGAAAGTTGCGTTTCATATGGCGGAAAAGGGAAGCGGGTTAAAGTGGGCTGCTTAATTTTAGATTACTCGCTCATGGATGCCGAGGGATCTAGGAAATGGCAAGACGCTTTTGAAATAGAGCTACGACAGATTTGCGTCTGCTTGTACCAATTATGGTCGCAGCAAAAATGTTCATCCTTCTTACAGATGATTTATTAAGGTATGCGCTGAAAAGTTTGCGGGTTAATATAATCTTATTAACTTATTTATTTTCGTTTCTGGAGTAATATTTGCTGTACGCGATCTAATATGTTATTATTCCTTAGAAGCGTATATCCCACGAGAAATTTGAATACTTCTTATGCAAATTGTTGTTCTTTCAACCGTAGTAACTTGACTTTAATAAAAAAAATATATGAGCTAACAGATTCCCTTTATACATGTAAATTATAGAAGTAACGTAGAAGTAATTGCAATAAAAGCGAACTAAATCAGATTAATAACGAACAAAGGATGCAATTATCGTTGTTCTGTCTTTGTTATTTATTTATTTATTAATAATAGAAAATATTTTAGAAACATACATGTGTAAACTAGAGCAGAAATGCACGTCTAAAGAAAAGCGTAGAAGGTATTCTTCTCATACGAAGCGGTAAAACCTTTCCCCGAGAGCAGAAACGGCATTTTAAATGATCTCAGGTCGACCGACGTTCCTAGTTGAGATATAAGATGAAACGCGGATCATTTCACATTTCTTCTTGTAGGAAATACCTCTCGACAATCTGGTCACGTGCGTGACGCTCCCTGGTTGTCACGTGCTTCGGCATCAAGGAAGACATGGCAAACAGTGGATGAATATCTGTCGAACTTTTCGAGTTTTCCAAGGCAGTTTTCTCTCTTTTCACGCCGCCTCAAAATAAACTACTCTTTCGAATACTAAAATTTAATTCTGAAAGATTTCAATAGATAGTGTCCATTTTTTGCTCCACACATGCTATAAGTTCTTAACAAATTGCTAGACGTGACAAATCAGCAACGTGTTTTAAAAATATTTTATAAAATCTACAATATCTCAGTATCTTTTAGTATGTACTTGAACTTTTACTCCGTTATTTATAAAAACAACATTCGAGTGTGCATTTATATATTCTAAAATTCGCAAATAATTAATCTAAATGTAATAGTAACGCTTTAAGATTGTCTGGCATAGAACTTTTCAAACTAGTAGTTTGTATTTTTTCCAACCTAATATTGTTTTCCCTTATTTTTTTTAATAAGAACAGCGCGCTTGGATAAACAAGACCGTAAAGTTTGACGCAAAGAGATTTAATACAATGTACACTAATGCCTAAGAGAAACTTTCGACGACTAGCGATGTCGAAGGCATGTCGCGGCACGAGCATGGAAAAAAGATTAAACTAAAATCGTGTGAGGGAGGAGGGTATCGTCTTGTGTAAGGAGAAAATAATAGATAAGTTTGATAATGCCCCACGGACACTATCGCGTTGTTACGTAGTTGCTAAGCGCGTTAAAGTGTAAGTAAAGCCGACCCGAAGTTACACACCGTACTTTCAAAAAATTGCATTCGAACTTCGTCTTCGCGGAACAAACTCGGGGCGTTTCGTAAAAAGTTTCGTCGTTAGAGGGACGGTCGTACAATTTTCAAGCGCCTTTCTGTTATCGTAGGCGAACTGTGTGGAGGATCGCGGGGTGAATGCATCTGCGAGAACTGCGAAATCCGATCGTAACGAGCTCCTTACGAGCCGTTTAATTGTTCGGCACTTACTCTAATGAATATTCAAGTTTCGTGGAAGTTACTCCCGGCCGATCGGCGGCTGATCTCTTCCTCCACAACGTAACCAGAGCGAGTCAATTACCATCGCGTTTTAATCCGCGAATTCAGCCTGCTGACACAATCCGCAAGCTGCTCGTACTGTAGAAACCTCGGATCTTTAGCGATCGTATCGCTGTAATCCACGATTCAGCATTGCCGTACAATAGTAAATCCAGAGGAAAGTTAATAAAATTTAATTACCGTCAAAAATTCGAAACGTCAAAGATTCCCTCCTTGACGTCAAGGATCGATATTGCTTGAACCACGTATTTGCATTGTGCGTTAAATATATAACAGCAGATCATCTACTTTTGTATTTAGGTCCGCGCAATACACACATATATACATATATATATATATATATATATATATATATATATGAAAAGCCAAAATAACCCACCTCCCAAACCCATTTTTCCCCCAGGGAAGTTTAAGAAAAACAGCATCTTGACTCACAATGAGACCATGCAACAATAGCCAATATGAGACTTCCAAGCTTTATAACTCAAAAACTATTGATTTTCAGAGGTCCCATTGAGACTTTTGATCGGGAGGTCAAACAGTACAACATACTAAAATTTCAGACAATTTGGCCGGGAACCAAAATCCCAATGGTTAGTGGGGGGTCCTTTCCCGCGTTCAGAAATTTCCCTCAATTAACATCAAATCCAAAGTTAAATTCAGCTGAAAACTAATGAGAATATGGCTTCGTGTTTCTCACCTTCGATCACGTGGACCATGACAGACGCCGCTTTGGCGTTGCTAGGTACGCACGTGTAGTTGCCGTCGTGCGTAAGCTTCGTTTTATTCACCGTCAGAATGGAGCCGCTCGACGTCAGCTTGACATCAACGCCGGGCTCCTCGTCGTAATTTATCATACGACCCTGACGATACCAGAAGACGTAAAGGGGCCTTTCCGTGGCCGCCATAAGTTGGCATTCCAAACGGAGGCTCGAGCCTTGCTTCACGTGCAGATCAGGCGCACCTGGTATTATCGAGTATGCCTCCGTAATCTTGAGACGAGCGAAGTTTCGCTGCACCGGGTGCGACGTCACCTGCAATCGTAATACAGCAATACCTTTAACTTTTCATAGTACGTAAGATACGAGTTCGAAAGAGCTGAAACATTTGTACAGGGTGACAATCGGGAAATGCTTAAACTCATCGTCAACCTATATAATTCTGTTTGCTGATGTAACGAGAAAGTTTTTTTTTTCTTTTTACATAAATTTATCTTTAAATTATCTAAGAAAATCATAAAATTATATGCAAACACGATTATACATAATATAATAACGAGTGATTTTATATAAATTTAATATATTATACGATATTATACAAAATAATATTACGAAAATTGAGATATTGTAACTTGAGCATTTTCCACACAACAATAGCCAAT
The DNA here is from genome assembly GCA_030770225.1 of Temnothorax unifasciatus. NCBI lineage: Eukaryota > Metazoa > Arthropoda > Insecta > Hymenoptera > Formicidae > Temnothorax > Temnothorax unifasciatus. The sequence continues at coordinate 63,854 of JASTWK010000298.1, forward strand.
TTCAAATTATAACAAACCACATATATTATATTGTAATATATATTATAAATTGTATTCACATCGTCAAAGCTACGTTGATTGCTCTATAGAGAACCCTGCTGAAGCTAAAGCCGCGGCTAATCACCGCGACCTGAAACAGAGATTGTGACCGACCGCTTTGGCATTTCAGCTGACATTTTATGCAAGCGAAACCTTTAACGAAGTGTCACGAAATCATATATTAGAAATTATTCAATTTACCATGCATAGTTAAAACCGTTCGATAGCTATTTTATTTAATCGGTACTGAAAATTTAACTCATTTAATCTTGCATTTTAAAACAAGAACTAATAACTCGGTCGATATTAAATACTGAAATCTATCTCATGTTTAAATTTGTAATTAATATGGCAGTAAATTGATATGTTCTCATTGTTACGATAATAATCTAATGAGTGAACTGCACAAAAATCGCATTTATATATGTATATACTCGTATTTCTACATTCTTTATTCTATCTTCTATATTCTATATTAAGATATAACATTTAATTAGCGTTTACTTTGATCGCGCGAAGCTAAATATCTTTTTTTTTTAGCTCTGTATAAATAAAATAAGAAGATATTGGATTTACACAATCAAAGATAAGATATGCGAATTAAATTATATCTTAATGTTGGAATCTAAAAATACGAGTAAAAATACGCTAAATAAAGATTATAACATTGCAGTTAAATATTCTGAAAATTAAAAATATCACAATAAAAGCTTTGCCAAATTACCTGACATTCATAGATGCCGGCATCGTCCAGAGTTACTGTGCGTATTGTGAGTTGCCAATCGGTGCTTGAATGCCTGACGACAAATCTCTTGTCAATGGAGTGTGTGCTGGTACCGACTGTTAACAACTGTCTGTCCCTGCGTCTCACCCACGTGATCTATAACAAAAAAAAACGAGAAGCAATTAATACGTATAAGCTTTTAAATTAGTATAATTTTACAGGAATATTACAAGACTGTCAGATCTTTTATTTTTAAAAAAGCAATTATACGATTATAGTTGCAAGACTTGTATAATGAAAACTATCTATATACATAGGTATACATAGGTATAGTGTTTGAAAGCATTTATAGGCTATTTACAGTAACAATATATGGAAACAAATATGTACGTCAGGCAATGAGAGAGAAACCTCGATGCACATCAAATATCAATTATCATGGCCATTAGAGCACCCTAATTTCAAGGTAATTTTCGTTCCCCAGAGAGCAGACCACAAAACTATGCTCAATATAATAGCGAAATACGAATAGCGGCTACATACGTTATTTTAATTATGTAGCGATACCATTAATTCTGCGCCACTTTTGGACACAATCGAAGAGAATCGATTTATTTAATCATTCACGTAAACCCAAAATCTGTTAAATCACTGAAATATAAAAGAGAGTTGATTTGCGAACATATTATTATCCATAATTAAAACCATTTTAATCTTAATACGAGTGTTCTTAAACGTTGAAGAATTCCTTATTGAAAACTTTTTTTTTACAGGAAAAGAATATCTTAAAGGAAGCTCTTAAAATATTTTTTACGTTAATAATAAATTTTTCTCTCATTCAACATCTAACAATGTATGTATTATTATGAGGAACTACGTTTCCTAAACGTAACAACGGAGATGCCTGTTAATCAATAGCTCTCGGTGAAATTTAATTATTTCCAATTAGGAAGTTCCTCGTTGCGAAGCCTCCTCCTAAATTTCGATCCGGTGGATCAGAGACGTCACGTTGCCAAACCAATCATTTTTTATATCCGAATCCCTAGTCGGGACGTACTCCATCGTAAACGTCTTAGTACTTCCAGGCAGAAACATAATTAAGCCGATTCCACGTAATACATCCCGGGGAAACCAATTCCCAAGGATATGACATTTCTGGTACCGCCAAACCCGGTAATCCCGAGTACTTGCTGTAATCCTGGATCTCACCACGAAAAGGACCTATCTACGGCGCACCGACGTGCACGGTGTGTATGTGCGCGCGCGCGCGCGTTTGCTTGCACGTCGCTAGTCTTTGACTGGTGAAAGTTATCGGGTAGTAGAGTTTGCTTCAATCGGCGCGAAGTTACGAGAACTTCGCCAGTGTCTTCGCGAACAGTCGAAAGGACAAAGATCCCCCCCGCCCCCCAACGTCCGTCTTTCGGTTTCAACTAATTCCAGATACGGTTATACACACACATATATAGGGATTGTTAGGACGAACGATGTTCCTGTCTCGCTGCCGAGTACGTCAACTTCATTGCTTGAGATTACTTGCGTGGCCAATTAAGGGGGTTACTTAGAAACATTAAGAGGTCAAAGCAACCCAGTTGCGCTAAAGCGACTAAAGGTTTCAAGCAAAACTAATGAACATTATAACATATGTATATTACACGTGGACATCCCCATCTAAATTATCCCAGGAATTACAAGTTGCAATACCCCTTCTAATTATTTTTAGTTTAAACGTACGAAAAGATACTGGCGGTATATTCGCCTCAACGAGGGAAACTGTTGAGGTCTGTGCGCGCGGCGGGCCTATTTGGCTTTCCAGCGGAAAGGGTTAAAAGTTTGTACGAGGCGAGCGAGAAGCCGGGTGTAGTCCGCCAAAGGATTAAAACCAATTAAAACTTGGAACGAAATGCAAATTGGAGTAGCATGTCCGATCCGTGTCGGGCCTCCTCCATACTTAATTTCCTCTTACGTTGTCTTGCCTGACTCGATCATCATCATCAGTCTTGTTAGACGCGGGTTGGGTAACCGATGGCACCAGAATTCCCGCGGGAAGCTATTAAGCCGATGTAGCGGATTGCTAGCCTAAGCGGGAAAGACTTTGTACAGCGGCAAGTAAATGGCATCTACACGCGCGGAAAGTGCACACACGCGGCACACAAGCCGAGAGCTGACACTGCCGTGGGACGCGTGGAAGCTTAATTGGGAAATACCCCGATTACAGCATGCCAAGCTACCCATGCCGACACATTCTTTATTCCGTCGCCCGGGAATTGCCATCTGCGATCGGAAATTTGTGCCGTTGCATACCAGACATCTCGCAAAAGCGAATAGCAGGAAGCGCGACGACAAAAACTGCGTTTAAACGCAGCGATATTACAGAATCACGGTGATTGAAGCGCGCGTTAAATCATAGTGAAATAATAATTCGAAGAATTTCTATGAAAATGCTTGTTGCTCGATTAAAAAAAAAAGGGGGGAATAATTTTTGGAGTGATAAGAACATTTCCACTCGCAATGAAGCCGCGGTAACGGCAGGAAGGAAATTAAAGGCCGCCCCGTTCCTATCGCTACTGCACTCTAGCGATCGCTTTCAACTCTTGCTCGATAGCAAGCATCGGGATTGCTACCCGATAAGGAACACCGAAAGTTCATTCGTTTATCAAACGAACCATTTTAAAAGTATTCTTGTAATGAGGAAAGTTCCTTCACCTATCCGCCCCCGCGCGGGAATCAAGCCAACCGCTACACAGCCGCGCTCTATACGTGTTATAGGGCGCGACATGACAGTCGAGAATAACTTGTGATGATTATTAAGCGGTAAATTATTAAGCGGTAAATTTAGTGCCAAAAGAAAATTAGCTACAATTGGACAAAGATGTTACGAGGTTTTTTCAATAAAGTCATATTGTTGATGTCGCAAATACGATGTCCTAGAGAAATACCTAAATATCGGATGCCGAAAAAGCCGCTCAAAACAACCAAGAATACACCTTCGCCAAAAATGGATATCCCCGGACCTCGAGCATTGCCTTTACTTGGCAATAGTTTAAGATTTATGCCTTTTATAGAAGGAGAATACTATAATGTGGATAATGGTCTGACACTTATGCGGATGCTAACCTCGGGAACTTAGAGCTACGTAGAGCGACGGTATTACTTACAAGATCGAAAAGAACTGGAGGTGAAACTCCTCTCTTGATATTAAAGATAATTTAGTTCTGACAATTAATTTCACATATTATACTTTCCGTGGCGATCACTAACAGAAATTATATATTTCCCTTTTTTTAAATGTTACAATTTAATTTTATAAGTCGAATATTTTCACATAAAAATGATAGAAACATAAACTATTGCTTGGAATAAAAATATTCATAGAACATTTATCTTCCTTTTTTGAATCGAGGTATTTAAATAATTTATATCAAGCTCAAGTTATCAGAAGTACTGAGCATTTCATTATAAAACATATAACAAGTCATTTACTTTCGTTGATTAACTTAATTTTTATCGCGAAGAGATAGTGGGCATTTAAAGACAACTCTTGCATGAAGTTACTAGTTTACGACAAAAATTGATTCCCTTGTGAACTTGAAGTGACAGTGAATTTGCGCATTGATAATAGTTTAACAAGAGAGAACACACTATCGAGGTTTAGTTTGAAAACAGTTATAATCGATATGTCGATTTTGATGTATTGAGATGCGAAAGTGTGTTATAGTCAATTACTGTGCATCGCTCAATCACTGTATCTATTACTTTATTTAATCAAATATTGATGTTATGATTTTAGGAGTGATTGACATTAGCCAATCACACAGAGAATTTCTGCACACGATGCTTCCGATAACAATTTGAATCTAACACTTTAAACATTCAATCAAATAAAGATCTATTGATCTCGTGTCTATTGATTCAATAAATAAGTGCGACATACATGCCGTACAATTTCGTTATTTCGAGTTTAATAAGAAATCGCAGCCATCACTAAATAATGTAATACGTATAATATATTTACGTTACATTAGCTTTGCAAATGGATATTCCATGTATATTGATGTGAAAGCATTAAAACGCTTAATCTATTTTTCATCATTTCCGTGATATCGATTCCATCCGTGCCATCCAATCTGATCTACCTGTTCGTGATTATCAATCGCGTTTCACCGCGATACATTTCATTCAGTTTGCACGTAGAAAAACGCCTTTGAAACGTATTTCCTCGATTCGGTGTAAAACAAATTATATCGCACGCACGGGAATCGAGGCGAAGACCGAATGAAGCGGGAGCCGAAGTATCCGCAAAGCGGATACTTTGCGGTATCGAATCCTCCGGAAGAACGAGCTCTCGCGAATCCGCCCATTTCACTAATGGTATCTTGCCTCGAACCAGCAAAAAAAAAACTCATGTTATCCCCGCAAAACAGGAAAAAAAACACGTATAATTTCACAAACGACGAGGCGAGAAGGTGCTCAGGTGCTTTTAGAGGCGGGAATTTAATGTTTCAATATGTCTACGAAGGAATTCATCGCTCGAATCTTTTCATTTCCGGTAATTCCCCATTCCGCCGAACTCTCATTCGCTCCATCTACGTTCTCAAAGGGAGAGAGAGAGCGCCGCCGCCACTCTATCCCTCGTATCTCACCACCCGGATATCCTCCATTATACCCTCGCCCGTCTTATCCCACGATTCATCGTAGCCGAGGACGTTCCTCGAGGAAGCACTCCACTTTGGAAGTAACCCCACGCATATTCATTTCTTCGTCGAGGATGATGTTGAGGAAGAGCACGCGGGTACAAAACGTCGACTCCTTCGTAACACTTGGACGGGTAACCTCGCGCGTCCTTTACCGCCTAGCTGTTTGACATTTATCGCGTGATTTACCGTAGGTCAACGTTCTCTTTCTCGCGGCGTTTCCGAGTCGAGCAGGTAGTCTTTCCGGACGGTTTCCATTATAGATATACCATACGTTACGTTATCGCGCAACGTTGACGCATTTCCTGGACGATATAAGTGCATTACGCCCGATATGAGTAGGTCTTGGCAGAATAAATCAATCGCATTGTACGCACAGTCGCCATATAATGTTACGCGTCAAACTGAGAGCCAAACTCGAAGGATCGTGCGCTATGCTTTGCATAATTCGCGCTTGACTTCTCGAGCATGAATCGCGGCCCGCGGGGAATAATAATTAATTACCGCGCGGAAAGCATACTTAAGACGTCCGGCCTCCGCAGGTTCCATCCGGATCGCGAATCCTTCCGCGACGAAACAAATAGCCTTCTATTGTGCTTCTCGTGCAGCCGGTACCATCGGGTAACTCGACTTCCCGAGTCTCAATTTACGTTAGAGCGAAAATTTCTCTGAATATATACGTCCGTATGAACTGCCGTAAAAAGAAACGTTTGATATCTCTCAGGAGTTTCGCCTGGATTTAAAATAACACCGGATACTTGAGAGAATACGGCGAATATAAGAAGCTGGATACAAAAACGGCTTTGAATATTTCCGCCGCTCAACTTTTGCGCGAAACTTTTTCGGCGCATTCCGAAGGAAAGATAAATGATGTTTTAAACTGAAGAATCCCGGAGCTCACATTGATAAAACGCGAAAAGAAGTCTGCCGATAATTTACACACGGTAATACGATATCTTATAAGTGGAAAATACGCGCAGGAATTTGTACCGATCGTACTGTGTCTCATTCTTAAAATAGTGGATATCGAAACGTGTGTAATAGAAGATTTTATGAGAAACTTCTTGCTGTTAAAAAAACTATTTTTAGAATGAAAGCATTCAATGGAAGAATTCGTACGATAAATCTAATGCTAATACATATTATATCTCTTATTTATATCTATGGATTTGTATCTATAGATTTATCATTTATTTACATATAGGTATCTCTCTAATGCTATTATCTCAAAATAAAATATATTAATTTATAACGCCTAATTAAGGGACCTATAATTAAGAAAATGTAATAATGATTCAGCGTGATAATTAGGTTAAATTAGAAGTAGATAATTAGACATGGGTCTCAATTCAGGAATCGATTCATCCTTCAAATTCAATTTACTAGTCATTATTACATACTATATTTTAGTAAATAATACTTTAGTTTAGATAGATATCATTTATTCATCGTTTGAACAAATTTTACGACGCCTATATCTGGTTATCACTATGAATACACGACATGTTACTTCGTCGCAGAAAGGATAAACTTCCGTACGACGGCAGTTACATAGACAAGATGTAATGCACTTTTTCCCCCTCTTTCTTCAACTCCGCCCCTTTTGCCACCCGCGATAGCGAGGCACTTTTTATTTGTTTTGGCCTTAGCCGCGGCATAAAGAAGCCTCGGGGCAGCCTTATTTCTTGTTTCTGTATTTCTGTAGTACACAAGACGCGCATGAATTCATCTTTTATTCATGGTTGACGACGACGCGCGGGATTCGCCGAGGTTATATGCGATTCGTGACAGGGAGTTTTGCATAAGTGGCCTTAGATTTTGCAACTTTTGTATCGTCCAGAACAAAAATTGCGCCAGCGAGCGATCGGTCCGATGCAACAAAAGACGATAAATAAACATATCAATCTCTCAAACTGTATAGGAAAACATCTCAAGCTCACAGTTCTGATTTTCTGAAATTTTCATAAAATTAAAGCTACGGTTTTTTTTTATTTAACTGTAAAATATGATACTATTTATCAATATACGTTATTGACAAAGCGGAGAGATTCTTATTTGAAAATATCGACTGTTTTAATGAAGAGTACATCCGTAACGAGATTTAATTACTATCCAGGAATTTGCGATTTATATATTTATTATAATTTATTATACTTATATATTCATTTTGGATAAATTTATTTGGTTTATATTCATTACGGATAAATTTTGCTTTCAGTTATCTCTTCCGCGAAATCAACTTGCCTAACAAACAACAAATTATTTATTTCATATAAATAATAAGCACTAAATCAAGTTCAATTTGCTAAAATTTTATTCGATTAAGATATAAATGCATTTCAATAATTTAATCAAGGGTACTTCCTTTTACGCTTATTGGAAACAAAGTTTTGTAAAGAAAATGAATGTTAAAAACATAAATCGCTTTGCTGCCGTTAAATTTGTAACTCTGGTAAAATGCGTGAAGTGGCAAGAAACCTGGAATACTCTCGCTGTAAGTAAATTACGAGCTGAAGTCTCTACTCTTCGTACCCAGCGGAGCTGTAAAATCCAGAAATCAAAGGAAGAAGAGCAAACCCTCCGTGGACTTCGTATAAACATGCCGCATCCCCCGAGAGCGTTCCCAAGTTTTCATGCCCGTTTATGGCGGTTGCGGGCTTTAGCATTGACACGCAGCGCGTTATCGATTTGTTTCTGACTATTGGAAACGCGATTTCAATTTATGTCAAAGCGAGCATCTGTTCTGTTTAGGAAAGAAGCCTACAGAACTCAAAAGAATCCCCGTTTTTCCGTAAAAGTATAATTTATTAAATGCTCAAGGAAGAGATGCTGCAGGATTATGTTTATAAATGCGAAAACCACCGGAGGAATGATAATGCGAAGAGATTTTTATTTAAAAATGTCCGTTTTAATGAAGAGTATACATCCGTAACGAGATTTGATCACTATCGAAAAATTTGTCGTTTTATTTAAAGACGATAGTCTATAACTTTTGACATACTCCGTATGACGGACGGCTCCACTCCAAATATGACAGTTTTATATATATGTATACATATAAGTCCGTTTTCAAACGATACGAAACAAGGGTGTTGGAAAATGCGCGTTTAAAGTCGGCTTACGTCTCGCGCGATGTTGTTGGCACGGGAAACCCGTCGGAATTTCATGGAAACGTGCGTCGCCTGTCGCGCAGAGAGAGAATCGTCTGTCGACTCTCGGAATTCCATTCCGATTTCTAAAGTATACCCAGCCAGCGAGTATCGAGAGAGGAATGTTTCCACCATCTCGATATCGCGTATGCACATAACGCGGATTGCCCTTTCGTTCCTTCCTCACCCCTTTTTTTCCGGACGGGGAGAGAAAAAAAGAGGAATACAGTTTCACGCGGCATCTGGCGCGCGTCCTTGGTTTAATGTTGAAACTCGCTAAAATATTCTAAAATATTCCCGAGTGAACTTCTCGGCTTTGCGAGGGCAGAGGCAAGCGTAATAGGCATCTGGTATAACGGCGCGGAATTCGGCATTGTTCGCGAGAGAATACATTCCAAATACTGAATCGACCGACGAGATGCGGGGTGTAATCCCCAATTTCCCGCGCCGGAGAAAGGCCGAGTTAATGTAGACGTCAAGAGGCGCGGGAGATGCGAGAATTCGGATGGAGTCCTAAAAAGAACAATTCTAACTCGTGTGGTGAGCGATGGACATCGATTTATTTTTTCAAGTGTTGTTTGGGTCAATCAATACTTCACGTTCATCGTTACCGAAATGCCGCGTCCGATATGGGTGAAAATAATTCGGGATGAAGCACGAATGCAGATGCGTACGCCATCAGATTCACGCAGATTGTCCGTTGATTTTTCTCGTGACACTCTAAGTAAGACAAAGAGCATACGCTATGCCGAAGTACCACACCGCTGTAGACCGTAAAACTGGGGCAATTTGCTGGACCGACGGCTGCAGCATTAAAGTACATAGCGAGGGTCGCAGGCAAAAAGAGAGAGAGAGAGAGAGAGAGAGAGAGCAAACAGCCCGCAACTCACGGGCAAAAATACCATATCGACCTATCATTTATACCTCCAGCATGGCGCATCGCGTTCGTTTCCGCTTTCAACACCGCAGGCCGTATATAGGACGCACATGTTTGCGTGATTACGCAGAATCTATATATCCATAAGGAATAGAGTATCATACATGTCTGTGCTTTCAATCGCAAACTCGACAAATCAAAGAAACCTGAGATCCATAAAGAGTTATTAAAACGCGCTACACGTTAAGCCTGTTTATAAGATAAATGTATGAGATTTTTTCATTTCTTGTACTTTTACTGCAATAAAAAAATCTTTAACATCTTCACAATAGAATCAGTCTTTTCGCAAAGTTAAAAGAATATATTGTTTTATTTGATACTATACTTTGACAAAAATAATTCTTTTATTTTCCCCCCAAAGAACGGTGTGTAATTCTTCATTGAACAGACCCGTGGACGCGATGTGTGGAGATATATCAACGTCATCACGTGCGATAAATGGAAATTAGTCACGCATGTCGTTGTCTTGGCGTGTTGCGTAATTCATTTTGTTCTTTTTTGACGAAGCACCAAGCGATGAAGATAAAACGCGTCTGAAAATATTGTCAGCAAGCGATTGCCGAGATAATTCGTGTATTAAAGAAAATTTATACTTCAACTTTAATAGCGGCCGTGATGGAGGATATTTCTCCTGCAAAAGAGCACTCTTCGACATTGCAAATTTTATCTTCGCGTTTGTCATTCACCGTCCCGACGGTTTACATTTGAATGGTCGTTTCACCGCTACGACACGAACGCCAACCATATTAGAAACAGCGAATACTCCTTTCTTTATGGATCACTCGCGCTTGGCATGTGCGCGATAGGAAACGGAAATTAAATGAGGATCGTTCGGACCTGTCCGTATAACGGAAATGAAAATCTGGAAAATCTGGTGTGAATGGAAGAAGACGAGCGGCTTTTGAGATGGATGGTACGAAGAGAGGAATCGAGGAGGGAAAAATGTTGATTATTAATATTTCAATATTCCGTCAGAGAAATAATTCCCTGAAAAATTACTCGTTTATTATGAATTTCAATTAAGCATTTTAATTCAGTGAATAATGTCGTTTTCAGCTGATTTCCACGTTTGCGTAACAAATAGGAATTTTAATTCTTTTCGTATATCTACTATAATTTATTGTAGCACGATATTAATAACTGCATTTGTAAATAATATTCAATTTGTACCGTTTCAAATTGCGTATACTGCTAGTAAAATACAACGCGAGCAAATCAATTTTTATAACATTATTTTTAACAATACATATTCAAACGACAGACATAAAAAAGAATCTGACAAAATTAGTCATATTGCAATTATTTTTTATCGGTGAAAAAAAATAACATATAGATATACTTTTAATCAAAAGAAACATTGACATTTAAATGAACTGAAGTGAAATATATATCGTTATGCAAACTGTGTGACACTTACTGTTCCAGCTCCAGGATCGGGAATTTTGCACGGCAGAACTGCCGTGGTACCACTTTGAGCAAGCACCTCTCCAATTGGTCCTTCAAGAACATCACGAACATCTTCATTTTTACCCTCCGGGGCATTCAATGGGGCGATTGCATTATTGGCACTTGAGTTCTGCTGATGCTTCGCCTGGCTCACTGCGGACATAAATTACAACAATGCTTTCTGAAGATAGAAGATAACCATTTTGCTCGATCCAAGTAACATCTGTGTATGACGTGTCGTATCAACAAATTAATATTACTAACAATCTTTTTCGTCGCCGTAAATTCTAAATCCGAAAATTGGTTTCATATAGTTATAATATATTATATATTTGTTACACTATATACGACATATTTTCAAGATATTTCCCACGTAAAAATCTTTTAATCTATAAACAATCTTAAAAATATTCTAAATCTTTATTTTACTTCTCTACGCAATTGTAAAACTAATTGTAAAGTTACAATAATACTACGATAATTGTAAGGTTACAATAATAATTTTATGCAAAAAATTCTCTGTGAATATATGAATATTGTAAAAATAGGAGCTCTATATAAATCTGCTCTTTAATGCGACCTTTTTCTTTTAATCTTTCTTTTACTCAGACCTTAGCGCAGATTGCAGAACAGGATTGATTAATTAAAGTCTCCCAGAAGATTCAATTAAATGAAAATTACGAAAGTGCTGTAATAAAATGTGAGAAATCACGCCACGTGTTTTCTCGTACGTCTAGCAAAGTCCCGCGCTCATAATATCTGTCTCTCCTATGAGGGCTATTAGTTTTAAGGCCGGCTATGATCAAGGCTTAAGAGCGATTTCCTTGGTTGACGAAGGGCGCGGCGGAGAGAATGTGAGAGACGACGGAGCACCCTCCTGCTCCGAGATTAATGCAGCCACCATCGCGACGATAACGCACAACCCGAGCGTCGCCCGAGTGGCTTAAGTGAATAACTTAGTCATGGCAATTACGATGGTTCAGTTGGACGTTTACCGGTGCCCAAGATGCGCCAAACCGCGGCGAATTCCCGCAGATATTCAGCCGGAAACTTTCTTGCATTGTGCCTCGCCCCCTGCTTGTCTCTTCTAGGCACATTTCAGACTTTCCCGAGAAAAAAAGAATATTCCGCGAGAATTTTATCCGCGAGCGTCTTTTTCAAGCGAGATTTTCAACTGGCAAATATCCAGCTGGAAAGCTTCTATTTCTGTTCAACGAGTTGAAAGCCCGCGAGCTCGAAACTTGACGCCTCGCGCCAACGATGCAAAGTTCGCTTTTAAAACGTTGCGATATACACGCCGCGCCGAGCGAACGTTTATGGCAATATTTTTGTTTAGTTGCAGTTCTTCTTACAATAGTACGCAACTATAATTCGGTTTTTGCGTAAGTTATATTAGACAAATGCGTTCGCGAATGACAAATATAATCTTTGGATCTAATTTTATTCTAATTTAGCAAATTGAATATTTATATACTTTAATAATACACTTTCTAATTAAGAAAATGCATTAATATTAGTAACAGAATTTTCTCTTTGATCGTTATAAGTAAAACCTATCAATCCAATTACGCAATACCATCATATTACCATCATATTATTTCTCATATTTGCACGTTTCAATAATTTACATGTTTAAAAGACTCTATTTTGCTAATTGCATCGTAACAAGATTTCACTTTACATTTATACACATTTATACAAAAGATTGTGGCTCTTGTAAATTGATTTTTAGACACTAATTAATCATGATAAGTCAATTTGTTAAATAATATTCATTACATTAACATTACATTTTTATTTAATTTTTATTATATACAATTAGATATTGTTAGAATATGAAACAAAATATAAAATGTGTATTTCCCATAATAGATATATATATATATATATGTATGTATGTATATAAAACAAGAAAAGAACCATTATAAACACATAATTTATGTTGTATTAATAATTAATATCCATCTCAATTAATACATAATGTAATGAACGATGAGCTCAGCCTCTTTTTTATGCAAGTTAGAAAAAGCTCGATCAATAGATAGCACGGAACCTTTGTGCATGAGCGTGTTCTGCATTTGTCGTTAATAATATAAAAGGCTGTTACTGTCTAGTCTCTCTATGTTGATGAGCATAGCACGTATCTCACTTGAATTTTCTCGTCGAAATGAATTAACATCGTTGCCACCGTCAGTATTTAGTATCTCAAAGTGATTATTCGCCAGAAATTCTCGCGGGCAAAATACTCGAATTCTCTCCGCGACTAGAATTAATATAAAAAAGAAAAGAAGGGGCGGTTAAACGAATGAAACCCTGAGAGCTTATTAAAGTAGATATCCCTACTTTGTAAAAAAAATTATAGAGATTTTCACATCATGTAATAAAAGAATATATTATATTAAATATTAGATTAATTTTACTAAAATATAAAATTTAAGAAAAAGTAATATATTATAATTAAAATTAAATACTTTTACATTAAAAATATTTTATTCCATTTTATAACGCGCAATTTATAAACACAAAAATTATTAATTAGTAACGCAATAAAAGTTAACACTCCATAATAAAAATATTTAAATATAAATCTTGCCGTGCGCTAAAATATTACTAAATTCTCGCTCGCGTATTTATTTTACCGACTAACTGAGTATATGGCTATTCATCATTCACAAACTCGATTTTACTATTTTCCTGAAATATCTCTTTCCATATGAACATCCAGAATTATCCATGCATAAACTGTGAAAATATTTAATTGCGGTATGATACAAGTCTCTCGATATAAATCTTTGAAGTATAAGTTTTAATATTTAAGCTGTGTCTACAAGCTGTGACACGATGTATTCTAAGCAATAATACACAATAAAGCAGAAAATAATTAGCACGAATGGGTATATTAAATCTTATAAACGCCTTGTCGTTAACTTGAGCAAAGACAAAGTAAAATGGGTTGGTGCAATTTTCTAAATTAAATTTACCGGTGATTAGTATTCGCACATAGTGGAAGATTAATCTAGCACAATTTCGGAAAGTTTGCCGAATCGGGAATCGTAAAACGGCTCGGTAATAGGGGCCGATGTGCATTTAATTAAACTTTCAATTAGATCTAAAGCTTTGGAGGTGTTACGGCGACGACCTAAATTCGCAGTACCGCATCGTCTCGGTCGGAAATGAGGCGTTCTGTGAATTTGTCCGGTTGGTATATACATATATCAGCGCCGACAGCTTTGCTGTCTCGAGAAGAAAGGAATCATGACGTAAGGACACAACGCGACGCCGAGCGATCGACGCGATTTCGATACGCCCGTCGAAAAGTTCAACACTAACGAGGCAAAAGTACGTCGCTTAAGCAACACGATAACCGGAAATTGCTTGTCAGCCGAATTAAGTGTTTTCCATTGCCGGGCACGAAAATAACTCGCCTGAACGCAAATACGGAAGAGTGTGGCGTGCCGCCTGTGTTTCTTCAGGCAGCATCATTACCGTTGAAAATTGTATGCCGCCGCGAAGCGAATACCAATGAGGAAGAGTACGACGCGGTGGAGAATTAGAAACAAAATTATTTAGGCTAGGAAAGCCGCTATACTTAAACACGCGATTTACGAAGAGGAAAATGCACGAGGTAGAAATACAAATGAGCATGTCGTTTTCTCCGCCACAATTTCTAACTCTAATCCTATAAAATCTTCAAAAATCCTACGTTCCCCTGACGCGACGAAATTAAATACGTAATATCCGAAACACCGGAAGAATTCTAAATGAAGTAGCGATGCGCGCGCTATTGGTATATGCAACTATAAATGTAAAATTTAGAAATGCTAAATAATAAATAGCGTTTCCTTACAAAACTAGAACTTTTATTCCTGTTTCTACAAATAATTAAAAAGAACGTTTGCGTTTTGCATTTTAAAATATACAACGTTCCATATTATATATTTAAATTAATGTAGAACTTATCAAATTTTTTTATTTAAAAATTCTCTTTCAAATTTTTTTGCTTATTCAATAATTGCATGTTCAAGATATCATGCAGTATGCGATATACATTGTATAATAATAGTATAACAAAATTATACCTTTTCATAAATCCAAACTCACCTGTAAAGTACAAGTGTATCTCGAGTAGGATGACCACCACGATCCAGAGTGTCTTCATGATGATCACAAAATACTCGTGTCTCTCTCCTTTCCTCAGACATGCATCTCTTTCGAAACAACTGAAATCCAAAAGAAACATCACTTTTAACACTCGTTTTTACGATTATAGTTAATTACTTTAATATATAAATGTTATTTTCCTTTAAATAGCCGTCTAGTTTGTTCATTTTTAGATAAATTAAAATCAAGATTTATCACTGAAAGAACTGAAAAGTGATCAATAAAAGTGATGCAGAAAAATACATTGTTTCAATAGTCTTCTCGAAGTTAATCAATTTATAGCATTTCATGTAGCTTCCAAAGCTTAACGATTGTCAAGCTTAGAATTTTAATTAAAGAACAGCAGTAGTTGTTGAGTGCACGCTGTAAAATGCGTTGCACATCGTTGATGCAAGGAAGTTGATTAATTTTATGCCAATAGTTGAAGAAAGTTCTAATGTGCGTAAAAAATTATCAGAATTACTTGGAAGAGCATAAAGTAAATTTACACACTTTACTTTATCCAGAAAAATCGAATAGTCCTCGTACTCCTTCGCAGATTTTATCAGGGGATAAGTCATTAAGGACACCAACTTTGCTGCCGAACCCAAATAAGCAAGACGAGCCGACAGTGAAAAAGATTCGTCCTCCAAAAAACAAATAAAAATAATGTTATGCGGCCCATATTTTTTGCTTATTCATCATACGTTGCCGTCAACTTCAAACCGACATATTTTTCGATATAAAAAATTGTGCCAACAAACTTGAAGAATGTAATGTAAATAGAGCGCGCTACGCCGACAGAAAATTTCAACTCCATTTTACATACGAAATAAACTAATTCCCATTTAAGTAATGCTAGCAATTTGTAAAATGCAAATGTTAATATAAAGCGCGACAGCAAATTTTTTGAAACAAATAATATAGCAACCGTAGATCGAGCTACAAGAGTTGTATTAAAAAATATTTTTATTATTTTTCTATAGGACAATTTTTTTACAAAAATCTTATTCTACTTATATAAATAAACTATTTTCTCTTTTAAGCTCTCTATTTTAATATACTTGGCGCATCCACTTTGCGCGACCATATGCACCTTTGGAAAAAAAAATAAAAAAGAGAAATTACGGCTAAAACGGAGGACGAGAGTACTGGGAACGTGTTCCAAAACTACGCACAAGGTGCCCCTAACGTGGTATTAACTAGTTTCGTCGAATAAAAAGTGCTAGGTTTTTTTTGCGCGGTACGTGCAAGTTTTTCTTAACGCGTGCGGATGTACGAACGTTTTTGTTGAATTGCGTGAGATCGATAGGGACGCGGATAACATTCTTTTGCCCCATTCTTCTTGTCGATTTCTCTCCGTTTCTTTACTTCGTACAATTCTCCTAATAATATTTTATTCTCTTTCTTTTCATTTGCATAACGCGTACGTAAATAGCGTGTAAAGAACAAAAAATGGGAAAAGCTACGTATAAAAGTTCGAAAACGTGAAACCAAATGTACGTAAATGTTCAAAAATTTGGAGAAAACTAAAGTCAAATACAAAAATTCTGATGTAAATTAAAATAAAATTTCTTAATAATACGAGAATTTGGAAAATAAAAAATTCAACAAAAAATTAATTTCTCAAAATTTAAGAATGATACACGGTGGAACATGATTCGATAAGAAATTAAGTTAATAGCTAAATGTAACACACAATATACACAATAACACAAAAATGCACCATCCATTCTATAATTAAAACGAATATGGATTAAAAGAAAAATGAATTTTTCGATTTTAAGTTCTTTTCTGATTAAATTGTCTTTTATTTTCAATTAGTCGTTATAACAATAATTATTTGTTAATTGAATTTTGAGAATTATATTAAAATTTAATAAAATAACGTAAAATATACTTTATTTTAAAAAGTGTTCAAGTTTCGATTAACAGTATAATGTGAATATTGTCAGAAATCTGATTTTTCATCCTATCTCGCGTAAGAATAAAAGCATTGGAAAGATATTGAGCATTTCCGCTGGGAATCAATGATGAAACAGATATGGAAACAAGGTTCCTCAAAATGCAGATTCGCGATCACGCGGAAGATACGCCGGATATAAAACATCAAGAGTATTCGGCAAATTCCCGAGACAAAGCAATGGTTGAACGAGCGTGATAATATTTCGCCGAGAAAAGCGGAGGATTTTGGCAGTCCGATAAATATCCGTCCAAATATTATTCGTATCGCGATATTCCCGCCGCGATATCGCCGCAGTCTCCTGGGATCGCCGAAGAGCAGAAGCATTCGGAGATGATTCTCGTATATTCGCATAATTGCCGAGGGATCCTCTTGTATATAACAATAAGACACAAGATTATTCGTCGAAAAGATAAATACGATATATCGATTATCGTATCCCGAATACCAAAATAGAAACTGAAAACCGATTATCACTCAAATTTCCGATCACTCGTTATTCCGGCTGTTGATATATCGATTCTTGTAAAACAAACGCTTCTGTGGTACTTTGGTAAGAAATACCTTGACATAAATCTGATACGAATTGTATTTCCTGTTGAGATATTGATTCTCGTATTCTCGAGCTCGTCATATTCCATACAGAATATCTAAAAAGTTTTGTATATCAATAACAGTACTACATATGCGGTTTTTTTTATCAAAACTGTTTTTTAGATAACGATAATTTCTAAGAAGAATGTATATTAACCCCTCACTGCATGAATAGAAATTATTTCCAATCTGTTGTGTAACTTTTCAGCCACGGTGCTTGAGTAGGGTAAACTCGGGTAAGATGGCCATAAAGAAAAGATGGCAACTCATGTTTATTCGATACTAGATGATGAGTTAGATTGATAGTACATGGGTTGGCCATCTTTTCTCTATGGCCATTTTATCCGAGTTTACACCATTTGGTACTTACGATAATTATAAAAAAACAATTTAATATTGTGTACAGTAATTATGTAAAACTTTCCTGTCAAAAATAACTTAAAAGATTTCTTCAATTTTACTGTCACAAATAATATCTCTATGGAAATAGTTATTTTTAAAAAATTTATAATTTTTTTTTAGAAATATATAACACTATATTTAAATAAAAAATTATTAAAAAGTAATATAAGTAAACAACATAGGTATGTTATGCAATAATCTTTTAATTGATTTATAAACCGCCTAATATTTTATGTAATGAGAAGCTGTTAATAATTTCACGTATAATAATCAGCGCTAAATTTATATTAGATTTACGTTAACTAAATTTTCGGATTCTCTAATTTACGAGGTTTATTTGATATTCGTGTTTTTCTGCTGCTACGGTAGACCTCACGATACATTACGCTTCTCGCAGGTTGTGATTCGGCCATTCGTAAGCCAACCACGAAGCCATATGTTCCCAACCGGCGAATATGTTAAAATTTTCAAAGCAAGCACTGCCCACACGTTTTTCCCGACAAACGTGAAATATTTTGGAACTCTTTATTTGGCAGAATTTTGTAAAAAACCATAACATGTAAAATCAATAGACAAGTGTTTTTTTTATATTGATTAACAAATCTTTATTTTTACATTTTGTGTTCTATTTATTTATTCAAATATATATTTATGTATATTATGATATAAATTTTTAAGATTTTTGTAATAATAATTTAGATAATATTTATAATAATTTTATTTTTAATTTAGATTTTTAAAAGAATTTCGGGATAATTATTAATAATTTTAATTTCAATATAGATTGCCATAATTTAAAGTCGTGTTTTCTTCTAACAATAAGTATAATTCAATATACATTCTTGCGGAATAGAAATCAAGAAAGGTAACTGTAAAACATGAAGACAAATGTTTTCCTTCTCTCATTTATAAAACTGCCTTATTGTTAGTTTCAGTGCCCACAGTATCAGGCCACATTTTCCTCTGACATGCATGTTTTACTTATATATACGACTACTTGTACTACTTGCAGACAAATGACCGCATTATACTTTATTTCCTGTCACACTAAGACGTTCATTATTTAGACGAGTTAGATTAACGATTATGCATGTGCCTAAAGCTGTAATCGATAAAGGATTTATGGAACGCGCGACATCCTCCTCCTCCTCCGTTTTCCTCATGCCGAAGGACCGGATTGCGCGAGGGAAGTCACGCGAGAGTTCACGGCAGATCGGAAATCTTATAAATTCTCTCTAAAACAATCTTCCGTCCCGAAATACGCGGCTTGTTTCCGCGCTGGCATTTAAATATTTAACAGGACGTCCGAAGAGCACGCGACTGCCTCTTCGGACGAGCCGGTACTCCCTAACGTACCGTGCGTGATTATTCGACCTCGTCTGATGGCATTTACATGTAACGACGCATCAATCCTACGATGACTAGTCAAACAAAAATCGTAACGAATATCGACTTTGCACGTACACATTTCGTGCTCGGATCGATTCAAAGGGAATATCTGTTGTTTAAACTAGTTGAAAATTTGAGAAAAATATATTAATTCTATTAAAATTCGAGTACGATTAATAGACATATAAGGATTTATTTTTTCTGAGAGTATCATAAAGTTTTATATGAATTATTGTAGTCATGAAATGCTGTGTATACATAAATGTTGTATAAAGCAGCCGAAAGCATCGCTTTATTTCTTTTCCTAGTTAATGCTAAGAAACAAAAAGTTTTAGTAAAACAAGGAAATGCATGTTCCTCTGTTAAATTTGTGCATAGATAAAGAGACTTGAAAAATGATAAAATAGAAGTAAAAAGATATAAAATTAAATGCTTAAAATGATAAAAAAAAAACACAGTAATGGAAAAAGATTAAAATTTCCATCTGCCATTTATTTGCCATTCTAAAAAAATTTCTTGTTTAAAGATTATGTATTAAAGATCCCGATACTGTCAAAAACTGTGATAAACGCTGATATTTTTGGCGACGTTAAAACAGGTAGTATTTTTACGACTGCAAAGAGATAGAAAGAGAGATACGGCCCCTTTTACGACGATCGATTTTAAATAACATAATGTCAGCGTTAAGTCGAGGTAGTAAAAGGATTGCCCGATAAAACCGTGTATTTACGGGAACATAGAAATACGTAGAACAATAAAACTCGTTGCGAATTTTACGTGCATTGCTATGAGTTCGTACTATACGCAATAGAATAAGTTCGTGCGCGACTTATGGGCCGGGTATTATTCCTGCGTTTCCTCACGCGGCAACTAACTAAAATATTTTTTTATTTATAAGATGCGGAAGGCAGTCTTATGAGGTTGCTGCACAGAGACAGGAGTAACAGGAGACTGCTGTTTGAAAGAACGCAATTAATTATTAAAAAAAACAATTATAAAATTATACAAGAGATAACTAAAGAGAAGGATGATATCATACAAAAATTGCTTCGTCGGAAAAAGATACGCGAGGACAGTCGACAATGAAAAGCACGAGAAGCAAATAAGATTGCGCGTAGGAATGAATTCAAGAAGGAAAGTGAGACTAGTAAGAGCCCTACGTAAATAGACTGCTTAGCACGAGCAGCGTACGTGGCACTTCAATAGAGGTATTCAATGAGCGGCCAAACACATCGCTGATGGACATCTTTCAAATGGAAATTTATCGACCGAAGTGCGACCGATATACTTTAGATATTGCATGAGAAAAGCGAAACGTTTCTTTTTTTCTACGATGAGAAATACGCATGTCATATACATTTTCCGCGCGTTCGATTGAATCAAACGTCGCCTTTACTCCATTGCCTTACACTCCATTTGCAATGGAGACTCCGGAGAACGGCCGTTACGTTATTCAGAAGCGTCAAACGTATGTTGAGAGAATGCGCGTCAGCTGAACGAGCGTTCCCCTCGTTTAAGAACCTAGGGAATTGTAAAATAGGTCGAATAAAATGTTATCCACGGGACACCGCGCTCCAATTCTCGCTAGAGTAGTAGATTGTGGGATAATCAACTTCAACTGTCCCTATTCAGGCGCTATTGAACCGCGACATATTTCAAATACTCCGCCCGTCATATATACCTCTCGGAATGAGGGTAATGATAATTAATGTTATCACCGGCGCCAACGTTAAATGGTAAATCAACACGAAGCGCTATTTACGTCATACATCCCAATGTTGAACCGATATACATATATACACTTTATCAAACGCACGCGTTACATTTCTCGTGCATGCAGTAAAGAGATGGAATATGATTTCCATGCGCCACGTAGTTTAATCGCAGGATCTTTCGATTATTCCATCTCTTTCCGCGTCACTGGCTAACAATCTGGATATTACCTTTAGCAGGTTTTTATCGTCGCTTCCTATATATCCCGTCTCTTCCCCTCGTCCTCCTATCGCTCGAGCCCCGAGTCGCATATTTGCGACTCATTATTTTCTCGCGCGATCTACAACGGTAGACCGACGACGACGATTTCCACTTCGTGTAGCGACGTTGTCGTAACTACGTTAATTACGTTTTCGCCGGTCCGCTACATTTTTATCTCAACACACTCGGAAATCAGCGCGTAAATCTCGAAATTACCGCTCTTCACGGCCGCGTTTTTACGTCGCGAGATATGAATGTGCCGGTGTATAATTTGCTCAATCTAAATTAGAGTGAGGCGAAGTTACGACAACTGCTTGATTATTTCGCTTTTTCATGTGTTTTTTTCCCATTTTAAACGCAAAATATGTTCCACGACCACAAGATTATTACTTTTTTCAAAAAAGATTCTATTTATCTTACATTACTAATTAAAATGATGTTACTATTGCCTCTTAATTACATTGCAGCCTACAATATAAGAAGACATCGAATTAGACACGCAATTAAAAAAGTTCATCATTTATGTAATTAAATTAAATTATATTATATGATAATAAATTAATGATGTCACGGTCGGTCTAAAATCGGAACGGTGATCGAACGCTTACGTCTACTTAAAATTTAATGCACCATTCCCAAATTACTTTCGGTGCGAGTGCGGTAGTGATGGGGATTTGTGGAGTTTCGTGCCTCGCCCTTGCGCGCAATTCGCCGTCAAAATTTTAAACAACGTCGGGAATAATGCATGCGCGTGGTCATGGAACGGGACCAAATCGAGCAAGCCGAACAGGAGGGAACTATTGTAGCAGTCGCGTAGCTTCCACCGACAGTTCGTCCCCGTTCGTTGTTCGCATTCTGATATGAAACGTTACACCGGAAGTTGCTGTAATCACCGCCTTGCGAGGATAGAGAGACGAGCAGAAAGAGGACGAGCGGCACCGATTTCGTAGCGAGCGTATGTATAATAAATAATAAAGAGGAAGAGGGATGAACGACGAGGGGGCACGGAGAACGAGCGCGGAAACGCGAAGACGCGAGAGAGAAAGAGAACGCGCTAAGCTGATTTCGGGTTAAACGACTCGCGCGCCCTTTTTCCGCTGCTTTAAACGCGTGCAGGTGCGCCCCGCAATTCTCTCGTCCTCGGATTAGCCCTTCCCCCCAGGATTTCTCTCGCCCTCTGAATAATTTAAGCGAAGCGCGAATATACAGAGCGTGGAACGAGATTCCGCTGAAGGTGATGTACTTCTTTAAGACCATCAGCCTGTGGAAAAACAATTGTGCGAGGAGATGGCGAATGCGAAGCCATTCCGTAAATATTTGATGGCTAACACTTAAATCAAATCGCCGCAAAGAATAAATATGCTTTCTTCTTCGCTTTTTTTTATTATCCATTGCTGTGATAACGGTACAGGATTATAATTTGGCTTGTTTCTTTATAATATTATTTATGACTACAGATGATTAATAACAGTATGATTGAAGTCTGATTATATAAACAAACATATTTTGGAGAGAAACATTAATGCCCGATTTCACCAAAATTATATAATTATTAATTATATTAATTATATTAATTATATTATGTCTCACAAGTTGTACAACTTATACTCGCGAAAAATATAATATATGTATTCTTTTTTTCGGAGTTATATATTAGTGGTATTATACTTACTCTCGTCCATAACCTTTACTTATATATTCTTTTTATTTCATTATAACAGTATGTACTTCTATTATTATATATCCCTCCTTCCCCTCTATATAATACATATAAATTTAAAATAATTAATTTAAGTATATTAATTTTCAAGTATAGCAGGACATGCTTTACTATCAGCGATGAATTTTGTAATAATCACACATCCGTGTAACAGTTTTTTCCTGTCTTTTCTACTTATTATAATTTTCTTATATTTTACTTTTATTTTATTTTACTGTATTTCATCATAATTTTTATTTTATGGATATTAAAAGCAATATTATTAGCGCATTACTGTATTCTTATCAACAGATCAGTCGTTTTTTTTTAATTAGACGATTGCCCATGAAAGTGATAGAGAGCAAAATTAGTCAGACATTTCAACGCGAATCGATTAAGCCGCGACGACAAGGATTATAACAGATCTTATGCACTCGCGCGCTTTATCTACCCCCCTTTTTTCTCAACGAAACGTCCAAGTAACGTGGTATTATTAGCCATAAATCACGTTCTGACGTTTACACCGCTGCCACAATAGCACGGCACTGTCATTAGCCCACAATACGCTCTTGCTCTCTGCTTAGTAAATTGCTTTCTCCGTCTTTCCCTCTCGATTCCGTAGAAGACAATTATCGTGCGACAATTGACATCACATACTGCTCGCGCATACAATGCTTGTATGCTATAATCAGTATAATCTCTGGGGATATTTTACACAATTCGAAGCAACTCTATTGTTTACGACGACAGTATACCTCAAAATACATTGCATATCTAAATGTTATCGATATTTACCTACAAATATAATTCTTTCTTTCTTTAAATAACTAGAAAGATACGGTAAATATATATTATTATAAGCGTCATGATGATTAATGAATACGTTGAAAGCCAGAGAGCGATAAAAATTGGGAAGTTGCAAAACAGAAATTATGCAAGTCCGCGTAAGGTAATGCTCTAATGCTCCTCAAGAAGCAACATTGTGTCGCACTCCCGTCAACGTTGCTATGACGCATAGTGTTCTTTTTTTTGCCACGATAAGAAGCGCGAGTGTCGATCGATCTTCCAATTAATCTGTTGAAACCTTTGGAACGACCGTCATCAGTTAGGTGGGATTACCTTAATCTCTCTCTCTGCCTCTCTCTCTCTCCCTCTTTTGCCCGACCCGGTCGCGGTTTTTGTGCGGTTTCCGCGCATCGACATCATGTTCGCGCTACTACCACAGACGGCTCCATTACCCGTCCGTGTCAGATCTTTCCTTGCTGTAAATATCCCTAAATAATCCTGACAGATAAAGCTTCTCAATGTTATAGAAAACGTCACGGTATCGCGCGAGAGTCATCGGTGCGAATAACGGAGGAAACATTAATTCTACATAGATTGGTGTAACTACATAGAGGTATACAGTTACGCGGCGTATGTACGTATGGAAGGTTAAAGCTAAAACCCGATAAAGCTACAAAGATAGACGTTTAACTGCATTTAACTGCGGAAGTGCAAACCGAGATATTAGCCGTAGATTCGCGCAATGTATTTTGTATAAGGTAATATCGCGAGCTCTATTTTTACCATAATTGCGTACTTCCGTGATATATCCCGTCGGTTCTACGGCTATAGAACGCGCAAATGATTTATAGATCCGCATATAGATGCATCATGAATAATAAATCGCGAATTGTTAATAAGTTCACGTATTACTGATGGGTATTTCATTAACCCAACAAACCCGGTACACAAAATGAAATACTTAATGCTCCTCAAACGATTTATTAACAAACTTTCTCGATAAAAATTACTATGGACTTTTAATTTGTACTAATTGTATTCTGCAATTTGTATTCCATCAGTTTGACTGCGATTGTAACAAAAGCCTTCACTCCGATTTAAAAGGTTGAATACAAAGAGTACAACAAATATGAAAATAAAATGTGCTTTAAATTTGTTTGACTTTGCGCACATTCGCATATTACGTGCAATAATATTATGGCTTTGGTAATATTGCATCGTGAAATATTACAATTGCCATTATTTTTCTTAAAGTTTTGATGCATGCATCGATTTACATAGCAATTTCCATAAATTACTACTTTTTATTAACTTTCCCGACATATATTTTCAAAGAGATCGATAAATCAACTTGGTCGAATTTCCCAAAAGACATAATTTAGAAGTTAATAGGTTACAACAAGGGTGTATATACATGTATATACATCGTTGTTACTAAATTGATCGGAATAAGGACGTCCCTGTACGTCCACCTGCAGAATATTCGATAATTCGCGCGACGTGCTCCTTGCGATTAACACGACCAGAGACTCGCTTGCGTCATATAACATTTTAAAAGACGAATTCAATTTAAAATATTCGAATCTCTCACTTCACGAGTACCAGCTACGTGCAAAGCAAAGCGTGAAGAACACGGTTTCAATGTAATTAAGCTTTATATATACGTTGGTCGCGCTTTCATCGCTTCTTGCGAGCTAATTAAATTTGTACTTGCCTGTGGTGTAACCCGCCGTTTCGCGCGCTAGATATACGAAATTCAGAGAATGACGTGTTTATACGTACCTCGACACAATCTAGGCGGCACCCGAAATTACGTGACTGCCTCAACGCAGCGTGAAGAACACGGCGACACAAGACTAAGTTACGCAATTATTAGAGCTCTTATAATTATCGTTTGTTGCAATTGCGTGTACACGCGCTTGAATATTATCTTGCGATGAACAGCATCCCGAAATCCCTTACGTGCGCTAGATGCACAGAGCGCGGAAATTATTTTCGTTAATTACGTATCCGAAATCGCGTCGAAATTGCGCTTGAGCCTGCGTTCGCTCGCTCCACTTTCTACATTCAGATTTTGCAAAAATGTCACGTTTATTTAATAGAAACTATTCCGCCATTCCAGGATCTAGTGAGCTGGAGAACCGAGTTCAAATCCAACCAAGACCAAGGTTTTGTCAAATTTCGATCGCCACCTCTCGGATGTCATGGGGATGGCAACCCACCGAGAGTATATTGCTGCTTGCCCAGCTCTCTATATTTAGAGAGGGTCCCTAGGTTGGGACAATGCAATGCTTGGTTGGTTGGTGTCGTAATAACGTTAAATAAAAAAATAGAAAAAAATTCTTTGTTAGCAAGAATCAGAAAATCCGCTAAACAGTGTAAGGCACGCTGGTGCGAATTTCTAGATCCAATTAAATATAAACAAGATCAAATGGAAGATCAAATCTATGAATATTATAATATACTTTTCGCAAATTAATGTCAAGCTTTTTATTGAAACTTATAATCTGTAATAAATCTTACATGAAAAAAAATTTAACTATATATTTAAACATTATTTGAAGCGACAGTACATTTCACATTTAAAAAAAAATAAAATAAATCAGTGATAAAAAAATTTATTTTTAGAAATTTTTTGAACAAAATTAAAAATCCAATATCGTTATAACGGGAATCGATAAATGATTTGACGTGAGAATTAAGTATTAATACGCGAAGATAAGTACACTTGCATGTTAACAGGCAACCGTCAGAAAAGAAAGATATTGCCTTTATGCTGCTTGCAAAGAGCAAGCAATTCACGCTGGCTAGTCACGTAAAACACAATTTTGCAGCGGATATTACTGACCTATGACGAGCCCAGCGCAATCGTTGCACAAGCATCGTGTGCACATGGAGCGCTGTTTTTAGCTGAGTGCGCTAAACGATAATTGAACGGTACTACTGCGAAACTCTTTTCCATCCTAAGCGCCAATTTCCTGTTTGAAACGGTTCAACTCGGTTGAAACCCGTAAAACTCGCGTAAAATTGTTTCTTGCGAGTGGAATTCTCTCGCCTCGCTAACATTATCGTACCGACTTCGCAGAATGAGGCGGATATGGAAATTGGTAATGAGACCGGCGGCGCCTCAGGAAAACAAGCCGGGGTACATCATGCGATTTACAGTGATGCCGTAAACAAGATACAACTTGTGCACCGCAGGCCGCGGAGCTGATGAAGTTGTCGGATGACCTCGCGTGAGCGAAGTGGCTGACACGGAGGGAGGAGGGGAGGGGGAAGAAACGATGATGGCGAAGCTACAGCTCGACGGAGAGGGATGTACTTTAATAGATTAGGGAAGCCAAATGGATGCGCGTTTTCCCTATATCCCGCGATTAGATCCGATAAGATGGGGAAAATGGAAGTGCACGGTGGGGATCAGCATGAAAACGCGCATAAGGTGAAGGAGAGGATATCGGGGGGAGGGGGGGGATTTATACGGCGACGGATAATCTCTTGTTTATGACGGTCTTTACTTTCACCTGCCGCGAGATTCACCGCGCGCTTTGAATACGATGCGCATCTGCGTGTAATTTTTGCCCGAGAATTATCGTATCCGGCCGCGGGTAATCGGCGCGCGCGATGCGATAGCGTGTAGATTTAATCCCGCTCCGAGTTTGCACGAAAATCAGAGCGAAAAGGCCGAGAGCTTCCTCAGGAAGTTTCTAATGCCAGAGAATCACGCTGCTTTATCACATGGAAATGAGGGAAAGGGAGAAATTACACAGACGGCTTCTTTTTACAACTAAATATCTAATAAGTATTAAAATTAATTTCTGTAATCTGTAATGTCACGTGACCGGCCGCTCGACCGAGTGCGTGAACCAAATGTCCAAACCTGCGGTTCCTCTCGTGCTGAGCAGGATTCCTCTAGTGCTCAAAGCTAAAATTTCTGTACTGTGCAATAAAGTATGGATTATAATAAATGGGAATTTTTTACAAGCATATAATGATGAAAAATTTATGCATTGGAAATTTGTTAACACCAGAAAAATCTCAGCACACGAGATGTTTATTGTAGCGAGCTCTTTAGAACGGGCGTGTATAAACCTAAATGAAATAAAATGCACATTGATAGCCGAACATAAATATATTGAGAAAACTAGATAAAGTACTCAAAAAATCCTTTTATAAGAAAAGTATTTGGTACTTACATGATGTTAAATATATTTTTTTATGATAATAATACATTTCTTATAATAAAGTTTCAATAAACATCAGTAAATTTCGCAATCAACATCCTTCAATAATTTCAAGTTCGAAATAATGATTGTTACAAATAAAAATTCGATAAAATTTATTAAAAATTAATTCAAGCGTAAAACAATTATTTATATATTAATTCGTAAATATTAGATTTGAAAAATCTGATTACTAAAATTCTCCTTTGTCAATACCTCGTACACGAGGAAACTTTTTTGGAGATAAAGTGGTAGATATAGCATGGGAAACGACACAAACTCGAATCGACGTAACATATTACGAGGAAGGGTAAACAAAGAGGAAAATGACAACAAACTATCGGACGCAACAGGGGCGCAGTTGGTGTGGTTTTTTACTTCGCTAGTTTCCAACCATGATAGATATTTATTGTTTCACCTTAGCTGTAAATAACATCGCTGTCTTCATCTATTTCAACCTTCTACACTTTTTTTCTTATATATTCGCAGTCCAAAGTTTCGTGATGAAAATAACATTGTACTTCAGTAGAAATCATTAAACGTAATTCCATACGTTAAATAATACTCATCATGCAATAGTCATCATTACTCATTATTAATTAAATTATCTAGTCACGGTTTATACGCCGAGCTTTATTGAATAAATTCATTCCTTTTGAAATTCTCCTCGCTGTTTGTTTTAGCGCTGAAGATATGTAATTTTGAACTTTAGTTCTCTTATACATGAATATTGTAGCGATGAAATGAGAATAAGACGGCTTTGTCTGAATCCCGAACCGTGAAAGTACGAGCTGTTATCGAACGACTATAAGAACTTGCACCTTCTCAATGTTTGTTCTACGTAGATGAACCTGCACGAGAATCAAAATGCTATTGCAAATAGGACAAACTCCTCGTTGCGCGCACGCTGGAAACTTCTCTAAGTATCCTTCGAAGACTTAAGGACCAACTGGGTTTCTCCGAACAAGCCCCGGAATTCGTTATCTTCCCCCCCGTGGAAAATTCGTTAAGGCTACGTTAATGCCGTACGCCCTTCAGTACCATTAAAACAACCGGAATGTCGTCGGAATAGCGAGGCGCTTCGGGGGTTTTAAATTCGCGGACTCGGGCACAATTAATCACAGAAGAACTTTATCGTACTTGAGCGGCTCAGCGAAGTAAAACAAACAGATGGGCTATTAATCTCAAGCTGATAAACCTTTGCCCGAGCTCCCGCGACTTCGAAATTGCGGGGAACTTTGCGTTCGGTCTGCCCCCTCCCCCTCCCCCTTCCCCACCGCCCCCGCTTCCGTAATTAAAGGGACAAGTTTCCGCGCGGAAACAAAATGTGGCGAATTGAAAGCAAAGAGTTTGCGGACGTTGTACTCCGCGAACTTCGGAGCGGAGTCTTCCTTCCGATGGCCGAGAAAAAAGAGAACGGCAGACGCGCGATTTAATTAATTCCGGAATTATTTCAGCCGCTATTGGCAAATTGTCTGCCTCGCGGAAGTATGCCGCGAAGCTACGCGCCTGGCGAGCTGCCGCTCGGGCACTTGTGCCAAGAGAAGAAAGGATTGCGTTAGTAGAGAAACATATCAAACATTTCGAAACAAAGATACCACCATCAAAGGACAAAATCTGGGATGTAATGAGTAAAAAGTTAAATGGTCGGTGGACTGCTCTTAATGCGTATATAAATGTGAGTCAAAACCGAGGAGATATTTTATCCACGGCGTTATCCAATAAGGGAATACCTTTTGAAGAAATAATTAATAAGAAATAATTTGTGGCGGCCGAATTTTGTACTGATTTATATATATCTTCCCCGGTTACGAGAAAACCGGCACAACCTATATATTTCTAAATGAGATGATTTTGAACAACGGAGAGGAATTCACTCGCTCTTTTGTTTTTATAACGCGTATCGATGCTCGGGAGTACGCGCAAACGACGTCTATTGGATTTCCCGTCCGCTCGAGCATGCTTTAAGAAAATTTGCTCTCCACTGTTCGTGTATTCGTGTACGACGATGATCGATCGATTATTGGATTATTTGCTTCTGAGAGAGATCGAATCCGAAACATTCTCTACAGATAGTCGTTAACGGAAGGACAGTTCTTTCAATTCTCTGGGAATCAATCTTGAGACATCAATGTTTGACGAAAGGAAAGAGGAATGATAACAAGCGAGCCCTCCTGGGAGCGCTCAGTGGGCAGCGTATTGTCTCGAGTTTTCTCTTACGTGCAAACGATAGCTGCAGAAAATTAATTGAAGTCTTATCCCCGAGACAACTGTTGATGGGGAAGAAAGATATCAAGTTTTTAAATCTTGATTTGTAACAGGAAGTTTTGCGCTTAAAAAGCACGCCCGAAATATTCCGTAGACTTCTAATTTAACTACGTTATCTTGCGAAAACTTCAGTATGAAAACGACGCGACTTTCTTGTCCTCCCTAACGAGCAATTAATTTGGAACCTATAAAGAAAGAGGGAACTAATGCATTGTATATAATAAGTGTATAATGCCCGGAATTGGCCGTTTTCATTTATTTAGCTTTTGCTTCGTCGAACGAAATTATGTTGTTATTTTATAAGTGTATATTTTAAAATTGTTTTGCTTATGTTGAGCACACTACTTAAAATAATTTTACAAATTTAATATTGACCGAAACACTTTGTCAATCTAAACTGCATTATGAGGAAATTATGAGCGCATTGGCGCTAGCAACTATAATATTTATTCGTGGCAAATCTTTTCTTGTGATTTTTTTTGTGCCAATGAGAACATAGTCATCATGCAATATCTGCTTTTTTGTAATTTTACTCTTATGTTTATATCATTACTTTTGTATTTTAGTTTATGTTACTATATACATATAAACGGTTTTTAATGTTTTCAATGTTTTCTTAAAAAGTTTTACATTCTTGTCTTTCACAATAAAATTACGGAGAATTATTATGCGATTTACTTGGCACACATTTTATCTTTCAATCGGACAGTAAATTTAAATATACTCGGCGTTAGTGAAATATATAAATCATATAGATATTATATTAAAATTTGCTACGGGTGATATCTGCTAGTATAATATAAATACGTTTATTGACTCCCCTCAGGGTTGCAAGGCGTTTTGTAACAAAAAATGCAGGAATAATATTCCATTAGCTACTAATGAGCTGAGTTACAATATCCAGAGAAATATCGATGCCAACCATTAAAACATTTTTCTCAGACGTATCATTCGTGGAACGGAAAGATGGAATCTGAAGACTTTTCTTGCACAGCAAGAGATGTGCTTTTGAAAATCTTAGGAATACAACGTGGTTGGCACACGCTCTCTCGCCCTTTATCCGCTTCTCCGAATATACTTGTCGTAAGCAGAAAATCTCGGCTGTATACGTACAGTAGCGTATCATTATGTGTGCCGCGTGTACGACATACACATTTATATATACAACGAACGTTTCTAGCGTGTCGTAATGTCGCTGCCGCACTCTCAGACCGACGTAGATATCTCGCGGACTAATTACAAACCGGGAAGCTGCATATATGTTACTTGACGGCGCATTCTCGCCAAGCCGGCAAAAGCACAGCTCGGCCGCAAAGCAGAATGTCTGCTGGTGTTTTCCGAGAGAGAGAGAGAGGCTGTCAAGCATTCGCCTGCCGTCTGTGCGGAACGTTTACAAGCCTCATATCGGGTTCCCAGCGTCGCATGTCACCCGCGACATGTGACAATCAACCGTGTAACTCCGTGTACGGTGATATGCCGTCATAATCGCTTTACGTGTTCGTATACGCCTGTAAGGGGCAACGCTACACGAAACAAAACCTTTACAGATAGGAATAACGATGTCATAAATCTATTTTAATAGATAAAAAATTTATTTGAGCTCAGTTCTCTGTTAGAGTACAATTTTGTTTCTAACGATAAAAAGATCTGACATTAATACGTTGTCACATAAAGAAATTTCGCCAAATGACAGTTTTTTAAA
Organism: Temnothorax unifasciatus; assembly: GCA_030770225.1. Classification (NCBI taxonomy): domain Eukaryota; kingdom Metazoa; phylum Arthropoda; class Insecta; order Hymenoptera; family Formicidae; genus Temnothorax; species Temnothorax unifasciatus. Next base: position 95,977 of record JASTWK010000298.1, read on the forward strand.
TCATATTTACTTCCAAAAACTATAAATAAAGATAAATATAAATTATCAAGAGATAAATATTGTGTGATGATATTCTCTATTCCGGACATAACAAAGAGTCAACGAATGGTGAAAGAAACTATTGCGTTCCAGGAATTAGACTTAACGACTGGATGATAGGAGATAATTAAGACGGACAACGACGATGAAATTCATCATTGCTCCGATTGTTACTTCACGAGCTCGTAAAAGCGCTGTTACGTGGAGGGGAAGGGGGATAGCTTCGCACGCGCGAGTCTGCGGCCTGACGAAATTTCCATTTTAAGCAGTTCTAAACCGCGCGCGATTAAAAGATCCCCTTTAATTGTCGCGGCGTGACCGACGCACGCGGGACGCGAATTAACTGCTTTGCACTTGCGGCATGCGAGTGACATATATTACAGAATAAACCTTTCTGCGCAGGTTAAGATTACATTACCGGAGCGAGGCTCGTCCTGTTTAACCCCGCCATGACTCCAATAACTCATCGTGATTATCGAGCACCTCGCTCGTCGAATACGGTCGATCGTCGTGAGATACTCAATTCCAAACCGGAGACTTACCCGCGTGCGACGTGATAGTCCGTCAATACGTTTTCGAGACTCTAACTTGCGAAACGTATCTTCATCATTAACAACTTCGACCGCTGAAACAATTATTCGATTATTTGTATTCGCGATACGTAGATAACTGCCTGTTTCGCGAACGGCATAATCCGAAGTGCGGGAATCAATCGTTGAAATCTGTAACGAGAAAAGGGGTAGAATAAAATTGAATTTTTTACCTTTCGTAAATTTGAGTAAAGATTATTAGACGATTTCCTGTCCCATCGATCCATACGTCGCAACAAAGTGATACAACAAAGATAAGAGAATATTAGAAAATATTGAAAAGGATATACTTTCAAAAATCATCAAGATTATATACATAATAAGAAATATTTTTAATCATCTTTTATAATATAATTAGTTCTAATTATCGCAACCCTTAAAAGAAATTACCAAAAAGGAGATAAAAATATTTGTCCAAAGATGTATATGCCGTTTCTATCAATGCCAGATGTATTCTTTCAATTCTACCGACACATGTATCTTTACCTTGCAAAAACTTTATTAGATTTTGATAAAAGAGATTAAATAATTTATATGATTTTATTTTTACCGCCTGTTGGTTTTTCTTGTTATATCAGATATGTAATCAATATAAAATATCACGCTATTATTATTATCTTATAGATATATACAGATATTTTATTAAGCTAAACCGATAATTTTTCAAAAGATATGCAAACATTGCGTATGGCGAGCAATCCTTTAATGACGGACGAAAAAGTTAAAAGAAATCGTAACAAACGTTTTTTATCGCACGATTCTCGTGTAAATCAGTTAGATACGTTGGTGGCGGGCACGTATGCGATACTTGTAGCCGATACATCGGGTGTATTGATATTTTCTCTTCGTAGCACATGAAAACGTGCCGTACGGTGAATAAATGTAATATATTCTGCGTGATATGAATCTGTAACTTTATTGTAAAGCACAAACTCTTTCGCCGCGCGAGATTTTGACGGTAGTTTTTCCATCGACCGATATAGATCGCAATACAAAATGACGTACGTCAGTACGGATACTCGGACAGTTTCACCATGGGATTGTGTGTAATGAGAGAAAAATACGGCAATATAAAAAATTCAATAATACGCATTTGTCATTTCATATTGTAACACTTTTTCAATAAATTTATATAAAATAAATATAATTTGAAATATTCCAGGATTTTTCTTCTTTAATTACGATGAATTTAATTACGATAAATTGCAACATAACAGAATACTCCCTCAACCGCTTTGTGCAAACAAGACATTTTATAATGCGTATTTTTATGTAACACGTTGATGCAGGACATATGATAGAAGCATCAAAAGCACCATCAGGGATTTCATTAAACATACGTATGAAAAAAAATCTTTAATATAACCAACTAAAAAAGCCTCTTTTTTAAATAATAATTTTCTTGTGATCCTCGCTGAACATGCATGTTTTATTTAATATCAGCTTTATGAAATTCTGGCGCTGATAAAGCACTGTACTCGGATGGTATTTTTCACATTTCGCTTTGTAAACGCGATATCCTGTCGGGTAACTCGTTTCAAACCTTTTTATTAATCCATAAATTGACATTTGTCAATAATAACGAAACATTTGAAAATTCCAGTAAACATGGTAATAGAAATATATAAAATAATAAAGTCTATTATTTTTTATTATATTTTAGATACTATCACAAATGACTTCTCAATTGATGAAAATTGAGCGAAGAATCTGATAAAAGTGAGTCTTTCTTGATGAGCACAACAAAAAATTGTTAATTAATATACGTTTATATTTTAATGTTCCTTTATAATTTATAAATAAATTTATAAATGAGTAATTACACGTTGTCGTTTTTACTAAAATGTTTACCGAATTTCGTTGCTCATTAAATATTCAAGTATAATCCGCGTTCATTTCCTTCCACTCAAGTCAGTGCGGCATATTTGGAAAGTTATCTACTCCGGGATCAGAAAACTTTCGCGACGATGAAACACAGGCGACTGTTGAGACCGCAGCCGCCAAATTACACGTGCGCGATATCGAATTTGATTGCCAGTCACGTTTAGTAAATTCTAACTTCTTAAAAACCAGGTCGTGTACTTCAACTAGTAGCTCGGGCAATTTCTCGGTGCAATTCATCCATTATAAAGCGTGGTGCCGCGAGGTCACGTGTATACACACGCAAAAACGAATCGCATTCGCTAGGTCGGGTGGCTAGATCGCGTGAACTTTGCGATGGCCATCGCCGCTGTGCAACGCACTTTGGAATCATGCGATCTGCTGATCTTTTACGATGACCGCGTACCGATGTCCGGATAGAACCGATAGCGACAGCTAGCTGATTCGCGTGCCTTTATGACCTTAGAACAATGCGCGCAGCCCTGGAAAATTGCCGGAGACCTAGCTCCAGTTCAGAATAAATAAGTCACTCTCTTATTGTTGTGCTTAAAGACAGAGAGGTAGAAAATAGCGCTCAGCGAAAATTATATGTATAAGTTGAGCTGCATTACAGCCCGACTTTCGCTCGAACGCTCAATTTACCGCCACAATGGATATGAATCTGAATTATTCAATTTCGCCCTTTCAAAGCAGGCAGACACTTTAGACATGTGCCGAATTCTATGAAAATACGGACAAAGAAAATGGTTAAAATTGCCACATTTGCGGCGTGTCAGAGGATGCCAGCGAATCTGCATTTCTCTTTCGCCCTTCGCAAATGCGTTGCCTAATTCGACGTTGCCGCGTTACAATTGGGCGATAGGGGCTCGTTATTGCAAATTTGCATTTGCAAACGGGTATTTGAAATGCGCGGAATACGCTAACTTGGTGCAGCACCAGGTAATCAAACGATATTCTTTGAAAGAGGTACTCGTGCGCGAGTGCGCACCCAGCGTTGCCAATTCCTATCTCGGGTACATAAAACGTCGTGTGACGTTTTGCGGAAAGCGCAATGGTTTATTACGCTTCTTTTTACGACGTAATTCAACACGGAGATCTAACGAAGCGGTATAAATGCACTCGCCTATTCAAGATTACTCGAACATTGTTAAGGTCGCGCGGCATTTCTACCTCCACATTTCCGCTCTGCAGCTAAACTTGCTCTATATTTTTAGATAATTCGTTATTATAGCACCGCATGTAAAACGACTTACGCGAACGGAATTTCGGAATTCGTCGAGCTCTTGTCGTTGCTCGAGCTCGTAACTGAAATTGGCCAATCGTGAGTTAAATAAAATTCGAAAGGAACGTAACTTATCCTCGTTGTAATATCAATCTAATTTCAACCGGCACCGCTCCTGAAATTTATTAGAACGAACAACGTAATATTACCGCCGGGGCTCTACGGTATCGTGTCGCGACGCGAAGCGTTCCCTCGTGTTTCCCTTTATCGCCGACGACACTTCCCCCGATATTTCAAATTCCACTTCCCTCATAATCCATCGACTGGGGTCTTTATCCCGCGCCATTGTATCGCGCCACCGGAGAATAAGGGTGGCGCGATCGAACGATCGCGTAGCCGGATTGATAGGATCAAGAACGGAGGCGGATATGCAGGTCATCGCGCGGCGGGTCACATTGGTGCTCTATATGCGCTGGAGGCTCTAATAGGTTTTATTGCATCCCTCGGCTGCCAGCCGAGAATGAAGGGTCAGCGTGAGCGAGGGTACAATAAACGGTCATCCGCCGCCGTTATTAATCATCGCATTTCCCGCAATACCTACGCTCGCGCGGGTCCGACGATGAAGACCGACTAAGGATAGACAGCGTACATCGGTGACGATACAGGTCGCGGCCGATCGTACGACGAACAGAAGAGATGAGATTGTATCGTAATCGAGTATCGAGGACCATCTCTCGCAATCTCGTACACTATTTCCTGCACAAGCACATGCACGGAACATCCACCCACGCACGCGCACGTGAGGGCCTGCTGTTCAGCCAAAAACAATGACTATAAGCCGCACGTTCCTCGCAAAGCGGCTCCGAAATCTTCGTTGATGGCTCAATATTTTCTATTACCGCATGAAATTGATTTGTATCAACGTTGAGAAAAGCGAGTATATCTTCGGAGTTATTGCTTCCTAAAACCTTTGACTTTCATTAATTGTCGGTCTCGAACGTCTGATTAAAGATTTCGGGAGATAACTGATTCTCTATTTCTCTTTGGACTGCGGAGCTAGTCGTAGAATATACAAAGTCGCGCAAAATGTTTTAACGCTGATTAAAATTTTGATGATTATTATGTCAAATTATATAACTTTGATTTTATTGCTATATGACCGAAATGTTGCAATTTTTCGATACGTAAACTTCGACATAACGCTTTGTGTTTTATCAACGCATTTTTGATCATTGTTTTTGTAACTATCAGGAGTGAAATCTAGCTATTCTCAAACTTTCCTGATACAAGCGCGCAGCTTAACTACTAGAAAGCCCGGTGAATTAACATTAAAGCTTTCCCTCATATTTGCCAAGCATAGCACGTTGGATGTTAAATTCAATAGATAATTCAATTTCATATTCAGTTTAATAGAAACTTTAAATGTGAACGTCATACAAATTATTCCAGCCTGCGAACAGCGGACAGAAATCGGATGAGAACTTTGCAATTAAAATAAAGTAAACCCTTCACAATTATAAAGTAAATCCATTCTATGTTATCGACTTTAGCAATACGTTAATCAATCTTAAACTAATTGCCATCGAGAGCACGTTGCAATCAATCGCTTCCGACATTGATAAGCCATTATAAAGAGGATAATTAATTAATAGCAACGTCTATTTATCACTCGCATGAAATATATGTTTAACATTATTACCAATTGTTGATCTCTATTGATGTATGTTTCTTAATCAGACTAAAACTTTGATTAAACTATGCTAATTAAAAATAATTATCTGATTAATTAAATGTACTTCCTCTATATGTCGTACTAGTTATAATCTTGAAATACTATGGAACCTCATTAATTATATTCTGCTAAATAAGGTCTCAATATGACTGTCACTCAGTTATCAACGTAATTGTCGCTCTTAATTGTTCATCTATATAAAAGAGAAAAATTATAATCCGTACAACTGATCATATTATAAATACGTGTGAAAAGAAAAATAATTAAATATGCAAATATAAATAAGTATATATATATTTTTTTGTTTTAAATTTATTTTTTAAGCAAAATTCCTGATAAAATAATTTCCCCGCTTATTAAACAATATTAAATAATCGAAAAATAATCACTTTTAGCATTCTCTCGTATGTGTCGATTCACCAGAGGATATAATTACCCACCTCGATTACGGTAGGGAGTTAAAGCAATATTTCATAACAATGACGGAAATGCGCGGCATTGCTCGTGATTGTTCACTTACAGAATGAAATTGCTAAAATAACGACGTAGACAGGCATTGTCGCAACAAATCATGCCAATTTCAATTTCGCGAGTGATCGCCGCGAATTCGCTTTCCTCGTTCGTATTTCAATCCGCACGGAGATTAATCTTTATTTTAATAGATTTTGCAGCTAGATACGACTGTGCGAACACATTTCTTAACCCACGTTCGTCCCGGACGTACATTGATCGATATTTATTCGCATTCGAGGCCAGAACTACGAGCAATTAATGACACGTCACGATATCACTGACGATTGTTCATCATTTTTAGAGCGACATTAGACATTTGCGATTCTATCGATGCTAATCAGAATTCAAAGGCAATATCTGAATAAATAAATAAATTTCTTGAGCAGCGAAGAAATTGAATATCTTCATCATATACCTCTGCAATGTAATTACACCAAATTGCATAAGTTATATTACAAGATATTTATAGAAAATTAATTTTCTACTTTCCGTCGAGATTGCTTGAGTCAATTTCTTCGATATAACACCTGTTTAATACATTAATTGTAGAATCTTCGTATTAATATTTCTATTTTGAAGGAAGGATCGTTCTTCTCGACAGTTAATTAAAAATGTCACTTCTCTTTATTGACGGGAAAATCTAAATAAGCACAACTTCGTGATGAAGCAATCTCTATAAACGCCACTTGCAATTTGAATGTAGTGTACAATATTGTATTACGCGCAGATTTCTGAAAGATGCAAGTATGTAAAGTATGTAAGCCTACATATATTGCTCTAAATTATACACATATATATATATAGATTTCATGTGATTAATTTAATATTTGAGTGTACTCAGAAAAAGAATTAGTATTAATTTATCGCCGAACTTCCTGTTTTTGTCAAGGGTAAATTGCACATCAAAATTGAATCGTTGATATCGGAAACAGTTCAATTTATTTTGACAATATATTAAAGAAATATTTAACGGTGAAATGCCTACTGGGTATAAAACTAGATTGGATGGAATGAAATCGATACTTTTAAAGTAGGTCGGCCAATATCATTCTCTAGCTTGGAAGTAGAAGAACAAACTGAAAGGACTTAACGTTTCCTGCCTTCTACTCTTCCACAAGCAACCGCAATTGATCATTTTAGTCAGTAAGATATTAAAATATTCCTGGCAAAGTCATCAGCGGATGGTCGATGTGGACGAACAATTACCTGGAAAGTACTTTACTTCCGGAAGGGGATACGGCACGGCGACTTAAGATTTCTATTAGCACAGAATTACGCTCGCACGGCGGGATTATTTCGCGTTACGGAGATCGCAATTACGCTCGTCACGTATGAAGCTCGTCGGGGAAATCCGCAGGAGGAACGATATGTCGCATCAGCAGAATTCCGAGAGGTGGTGGTAGGTGCACCGGCGATATCAGAATGAGACGCGGAAACTTCACCTCTGGGAGAGCTCCACGGCTTCCCTGTGAATTATGCTGTGCGAGGCACTTAAGTTGCCGGATGTTACGGTCTAATAACTGGATGTGGAAGCCCTTCGCAATGGCCAGGGCCAGATCCACCACCGCCGATTTAGACCAGACGTAACTGCCTGTAGCTGCGCGCGGTCGTTTTGTTAAATACGGATAAACGATAAGCTACCCTCGTAATACCCGCTTAACGGTCAATACAAATTTCGGTTTAAGCTACGGTGGAGCAATAAGAAATATACAGAGTGTAACGTGGGCCAGCAAAGTGGAGCTTGGCGCTGTAAAACGTTCGATTTAGTATCCGAAGGGAATAAAACGTGCGATTGGCTTCACGAATGAGTATCTCTTAATGAGCCTTAAATGGCGGAATTAATCTTTTTCCGGTGAACCGCTAACATTCATCCTTCAATCGGTTGATTAAGATACTCATGGAAAACACAATCTTTTAAAAAAATCAAGCATTTAGTTTGTACTTAAATGATCTGTGTATACATGACGTATTTGTAATTAAACAAATTAGAAAAACGATGAAAAATATGTTTTGCTGTAAAATATACTAAATCTATATAAAGTCCTGTACTTTATAACATGTTAAGAACATAACAATTGTCGTTTATTTACGAAACGATGAAAGCAGCGGAAACATTTTTCGATATCTTTAATGGAATCGCCTCCTACAGAGATCCTGTACTCCTTACCTCGCTGCCTCGACGTTAAATGCCCGTTGCTCTAAAAGCCGACTCCTAAAATTCCGAGAAAAAGAAAAAAAAGATTAATCGGGATAAAACCTGACTCTTTACTGATGCACTTCTAAGCCTCGAATTTTTATAATGTATCACACAAAAACCGCTATTTTCGTGCAACAATAGAAGCGAGAGATAAATGTTTCCTCCCAGATGTTTCTTACTAATATGAGCATTTTCGATTATTTGTGTATATTACCCAGGTAGCAGATTGATGTCAAACAACGTATTAATACTGTCTTAATGATGTCTCTAACGTCAATAATACGTCATTAAGACGTCTTTAGACGTCATCCTGTTAATTGGGTATTATGCACATATACGAAGACACATGACACACACATACATGCAAGTTAACATACGACAAGCGTGTTTCGTATATGTAGTATATACAGTACACATAATAAAAGTATACAATACACTTTCCATTTGCAGATAATGATCGGAGAACAAGGTCTTTCCGTAGCGAGGATTCGAATTGAAACCGATCGATCGTCGCCAAGATACGAATCCAAGGGGCCCCGCCTATTATCTACGAAACTCGCCATTTGTCAGCATAAGCCACGAGATGGAAGCCAAATTCCGGCTGCGTTCGCCGTCGCAAGATTTCTATGCGCAGGAGAAACTTCCAAGTTCGATCCGCCAGATTATCCAGAGAATTTCGGTTCTCCGTGACCGAGCGCATATTTAGGAGATGCACCCGCATCCGATTAATAGAGAACGTTATTACTCCGTTCTGCTTCGAGGTACAATGTGAAATTTGAGTCGCAATTTTGCATGCTATAATCATCCCGGCTCACGTAAACCAGCAAAGCAGATTAATATTATAGAAGTCCTGATTGGAAAGTCATTATATCACTATATGGATGTAAAGTCGACGTGATAGTGTCGATCGTTAAGCCGATAATCGAAACTCATTTAGAATGTTCTCCGATTAAAAACGTGCACGTTGTGTGCTTTTGGAAACAAATTTATTTATTTAAGTTTGGCAAGTGTGAATAAAATATTTATTATTAATATTAATTATTAATCGATAATTTTGAAATTTTTTTTAAAAACTACAACCACATTAAAAGTCTGCAAGACAAACTCTACAGCTCGTCAAGTAAGTACAAATAAAGTACATCTACAATTTTCTGATGCGCCTAGACATTTTGAGATCGTTACGATTCCAGGACATTTTTCATGACTCCCAGGGTTATGGACGTCGCGTGGACCAAGAAATCGCGCAAGAAAACGCGATAAGCTTGCCGATTCCGAACTACGGCACGTCCCAGTTACACCGGTGGCCGTAACCCGTTCTGGGATTAGCTCGATCCATATACCTATATGTATGTTATATACCTGTATGTGTGCGCCGATGAGCCCGGCAAAGACGTCGAGCGTGGGTCTGGCGGGTAGGAAACCAGAACGAAAAGGAACACGATCGCTCCAATTTCTACGACGTGACTCCCGCGATCGATCCTGTCCAGCTGCGTACACCACGACGGGTCGCTAAGCGTTCAATTAACAAGATCCTTTCGGTAGATCCGCCGGATTTCTCACGTTTGCACGTCTCCGCCCTTTCTCGCTTCTGCAGGGAACGCGCGGTTATACCGTTCACGACGCGGCGATCCATTTACATTGTCAATACCAGAACGGGACGTTTTGAGGGCAGCGTGGCTGCTGCTTTCCAAAAACCGAAGCGAATTGGTATTGCTTCCTTTCGGAAATTGTGCAGCTGTCGAAATTAATGGTACATCGATGCGCGAGAGAAGCAACTCGTTAACTCTCACGCGGGCAATTTGGCCCTAAATGTTCTTACCTCTGATGTGTAAGTAAGAGAAAGATATACTTAATTATACTTATTTCGTTCATCAAAGCTCGTTTATAGTCTTTAATGCCATAAATATCCGCCATAAATCTTCAAATTTTTATCCGAAAAAATAATTATATCAGAGAAGCAATAATTGTTCTCGCAATAATTGTTCTAATTTTAAATCAAGGTTTCCTTGTCAATGAAAAGGTCCTTTTCAACGAATTTAAGTCATCGTTTTCGTGTTCCGAATCATTCACGGCGATTTGTCATTGTCAGAGAGCCAAGTAATGAAATCACGCGCAACATCATAATACAATAGTGCTACGATAATTGCGACCGATAAGAATGATTGATATCTGAGCGTGTACAAGGAGTAACACAGTTAATACACCCCGCAGCGCATCGATGAGCGCGTACCGCGGCGTTTGGTGTTCCGCACAATTGCAGAAAGGTGGGGTTTTGTAGGGGGTTCGCAACGCTTGGCTTCAATGCCTGCCGTTCTGGCGATTGTTCGCGCAATCGTTAATTAGAGGGCAACGATAATTGGGCAAACCCCGGATGAATCGTCGACGTCAGATATACTCTGCATAACGCGACCGATTACGTCAAGTTGCACGGCTCGAGTCTCGACCGCAGCTCCCAATTACACATGATGCTAACGATGCTTGTCTACCGTCGTAAACACGAAATATTTGACCGCATCGTTATGCAGCTCGCATAACGTTAGACGCGCTAGTTACGTTTACCGTGAGACGGAGCACAAAATTATTGCTGCGAGCGCCAAACTTCGAGTATTAGAATGTAGTACTATTGACTTATTATTATGAGAAAGACAAAGCGTTTTTCACACCTTTCACATCATAACTTTATAAATTATGTACATTACAATGGGATGTTGTACAATGTCTATAAAATATTTCGTTAGAGATATTTCTTTATAATAATCTCGCTTCGAAGATAATTATGTGGAAACATTAAAGCGAAGCATCTTGCGCGTACCAGCTATTTATTTCAGACTCATGTGCAAAACATAGCTAGAAAATAAGGATATTATATTTTAGCCTGAGCTAGTTTTAATCTCAGCCGGTGTCGTGTAATTTAGGTCACGTCGCCATGTAATTTGCCTCAAGCACAGAACGGACGGACAAAAGTTACATTACCGTAGATCCGTTAAAATTGCATCTTTCTTCAGTCTACCTTTTAAAGCAACAATTATCTTATTAAAAAAAATGTAGGGAAACGGAAACAAACTGCACAAGTCGCGTATTAAATCGTTGGTTAATCAGATGGACAATCAGGACAACCAGGTTGCAATTTCGAGGGAATTCGAAATTATAAACGAATACTAAACTCTATTTTACAGTAATTTAATTCATCCCTGTCCCTATCATTCAACGGGAATTAACATTTATTTACATTGCAATTATGATTAGCATTATTCGGTGCAACCCACAATGCGGCATAACATTAATTAACTCATTTTTTTTCTACCGTTTATCAGTGAAAATGTTCTTGGTGTATAAACTCGAGGTGGTTGAATTCGTAAAAGGTTACGAGCGTGAGTGAAATTGTAGCGAGTGTTAAATCGTGGAGGCGAATTTATCGTTTCCTCGTACTCGCCGGATCGTTCGACGAACTCGCCAGCAAACTCGGATTTACGAGATTGTTTTTACATAATTGGAACGGCGGCGTGCTCAACGAGCCTTTCCTCGTTATCGTCAGAATGGTTACCTCTTTCTTTTCCCCTGGAATTACAGTAACGAATGAGTACCAATCTCATTGCCGCGTGCTCGTCCAAATAAAAGCTGCTCTCACGGAGAACCATCAAAATTTTTCCTATGTCCTTTACCGCAGCAATTTTCTATCTCATCCATCATATGAATATGGATCAATCATTTGTGAAAAAAATTACTTGTAGCTTTACACGTGTATCAAGTATCTTAAACTTATCGAATTTTCTTTTTACAATAGTAAATTTTTTGATACCTCTATAAAGTCGCGTTTTTTTTTTTTCTACAGAAACTTGAGAACAAATTACTTGACACAATCCTTTAATTTTTCACATCAATTACTCTAATTATGTCTAAAATAAGATTTTTATTAATATGAAATTCAGTGAAAATAAAATAAGACTTTTACGATTTTTCGACTTTTACGCTTGGTATCTTAAGACTTTTCAATTGAATAACGTACTGACGTTTCGATATTGAAATAAATGACATTTTCTGTATGTGAAGAGATATCTAGCAGCTGTGTTATATTCGGCATAAGGGAAAAAGCAAAACGGACGAATAAAAGAATCGAGAGAGAAGGAAAAAGTATATACCCGCATTACGTCGCGGTAAAACTCGTTTCAAGACGCTCAAAATGAGACGCGGTATTCGCGAATCCGTCTCTCGTGTCGAATTATTCTGCCTCGCCCGTTCCCTGATGGATCGCTCGACATATCGGTCGTGTAATCAAATAAAGGCGACTTTTCGGCGACAAATCCGCTTCCGCGCTCTTGAATTCGCTTTCGAGTGATGACACGATCTCGACATTTTCAATCCAATTACGAAATACTTTGAGATGTCTGATTACATTCATTGCGCACGACTCTTGATATGTAATTAAAAAATTAATAATAATAGTAATATTTACATAAAATAATCATAGATCTTAATGTAGATAAAATAATAATGTAAAAAATAATTTTACGCATGTATACATGTATATCAATAAATTTCCCCGTCGTGTAAAAATTCTATTTCTATCGCGGGCTTACGCATGAGTTATTGAATTTGACTTCTATGACTGAGCGCGAATTTTCTGCCCCGTGCAAATTACGCTGACCCGAATGACAGGTTGACTTATTGCTCGTAAATTAACATTGATTATTTTGCGAAATGAGGTTACAGTTTTACTATTTACGACACGATCCGTTGATTGATGAAAATAGGAACGTAAATGATCGGCAATGGTGGCAATGGAGGGCATCGGAACGGTCGTGTCGATATGCAAAATTCCCGGAGGCACTGTGCTCCGTTCAACAACACCTATGATTCCCCGAGCAATAATCGCGCTACCGGGGTATAACTCGTCGCTCATAAACGTGCTTTTTAATTTCACGAGCAGCGAACGCGGACACTCGCAATATCGCGCGGCTCCATTCGGCGCTATCGCTAGTCCCGGCTAGTAAATCAAACGAATCGATACACTTTAATGCAAGTTGTTCCACGGCGTTGCACGCCCGCCTATCGCGGGAATTGCTTTATGAGTCACCGTACGACGAGGCGATAACGCCGATAAATCGTAATTAATCGTTATCATCGATCCGGCGGGGCGTCTTCCGGGACGCTCTCTCCGTGCGCTCTCCTCGGCGTGACGGTCGGGGGAACGTAAATTACCCATCAGATCTAAGTGATCCGCCCAACAAAGCGCCGCCCGTCGCTTCTTGTTTTCCCCCGGAACGCTCGCCTCCCTCGACGCCCGTTTGATCCTGGCGTGGCATCCTCCTCGTTTACATAAGTCTGACGGATATGCGCGCGAGCGCATGTCACGAAAGTACTAGAGACTGCCGGATTTGAGGTATCACGGCCGGGTCAAAGGGAATAGCGTATGAAGCCAGGCTATAGCGTCTTTCTTACTCTCATTACCGCGCAAATACACGGACTCCGCCAGTTAAGAATTATTTAGCGAAAGTACACCGCACGTTGCACCCCGTTAGAATGAAATCCTTAAGAAATCGCTAGTGTCTCGGGAGTTTATGGTAAGCCCGATGACTCGACGAGAAACGGAACCAAGAGCAAAGGGAATACTATTAATTTTGCATGAATCTCCGAAAGCTGAGATCCTTAAATCTAATCGCAATATCCTTTCTCTGTGAGTGGCATCGGTTTCGCCATTACTCATAATGTATATTCCACGAATGTGTATGCCAATGTTAAAACAAAAACAATATTTGTATATCAGTGGCATTTTTTATTCTTTCTCGTTTTAATTCAAGAAAAAAGGAGAAATTGATTAAGATATGTTTATCATTAATGAACTAGTTAATATAATTTTAAAAATATTCTTAAATGTTTGCGTTATTTCAACGGAAATATTGTTTGAGTTAAAACAATCTCGTTATCGGCAAAATCTTCATTTCTCGTGCACTCAAATGTTATGAAATCGTCGTGATATTATATTAATATCTCTGATAACATTATTTTACAATTTAGTAAATAATGATAGAGCGTTTTGCGAGTTCCCCGTGCAAACATAATTGTGCAAATGGTACCATGTAATTGCATCGCAATAATACATTATTTACCTAGATGGAAACTACGAAGCGCCAAATTAAACACGCAAGTTCGCTCAGTGAATTATTAGTAGCGTTAAATCAATAGCGCTAGAATCTATTTCATTGCGGGGGCAGATTTGAAACGTCAGCCTTAATAAATATGCAACGTAAAATTAGTTTCGTGAAATTTAATGCGGATTTAAATTGGTATATACCTGACAGGTACGGGCGAGAATTGCACCGGTTTAAACAAATCGGGACCGTCGTGAGAATTTGTCTAGTCGTTCGAATCTCGAGGTGCAATACCGCACGTCGCGGTATAATGGTGCCGAAGATATACGCACGCATTTCCGACGCGAATTTCGCCCTTAATAACCTCGCCTCATGCGACAAACGACCGCGAAGAACGTGGCGCGCCCACCCCCTGTGGAATTCGTCGCGGTGTGCCATTAAATGCATACCACGCGCAAGGAACATGACACGGTCACGAGAAAAAAAGCCAGTGAGAGTGAGTGAGTGTGAGACAGAGAGAGAAAGAGAGAGAGAGAGAGGGGGGGGAGAATTAGCCGACACATCTGTCGCCTCGGCATCTCTGTCGAGATAGGGTGGCTTCTAGCCGACAACAAGACGACGAGACCGGGCCAATCAGCGTGTAATCTGTTTAGGTTTGCCCATTTGACACGGATGACTAACCGCAGCTCGCTGCCGCACACGGCTCTACCCGTCCTCTCGGGTCTTGCACGACAAGGAATACTTTATGAGGCCGACAGATGCGCCCGACGGATTATCCTCTAAGCATACAGAATCCGTCTCGCGCGTTTTATTAACCGCCGCGTGTAAACGCGTGCACGCGCCAGCGTGTTTTATGGCACGGATGATTGTGTACGGAAAACTTGAGCCCGGGGCAATCATGTACACAACGCGGATTTATTCGTCTTGGGTCACGGGCCAGGCCCTCTCCTATGTTGATGATAACGATGATACGTTCCCCCGTTTTATTGTCGACCATTCACCCTCGCTCGTTTATCAAAGTGCGTGTTTCTTCAAGGTCCGCAATTATATCCTGAGAGTTAAGAATTTATCATCCTTTCATCAATAAAATTACCGAGGTTAAGCGGAATTAAACGTCCAAAGTTGATTATTACGAGAATATCCATGTAAAAATTTAATTCTGCGATGAAATGTAGTTTTATTATTATATACACAATTTTGGAAAACGTTTCGGTCAAAAATATCATTTTACATTAATCTATTATCAATATCAGTATCAAATTTCCTTTCACATTCGCGTACAGGAAAAGGAGAATATAAAATTTTACTACTATTTCTTAAATTAAAAAGTATTCGAGACATTTCGCAGGAAAACTTTTACATCTGTTGCGCGTGTTACAGTGTCGATAAAATAAAGCATAAAAATATAGAGTTAGTAAACCAAGTTACTGTTTTGTTTAAACCAATTATGTTCCAAACATCTTAAAATAACTGTTCGACGAGACGATATCAGAAAGTTTTGCGACAAACAAACACCGAGCTGAGTTGAACTTTGCGCAAGTTCGAAAATAGAACATGACTCACTGGAATTCCAATCCTCAATTGTAGAGCGCTGCCCTACGAGAAAGCGAACGTGCTAATTTTCGCGCTTTATTTGTCTCTATGGCCTGTAAGTCGGCGATAAGCCGATCGGCTTACAACGGGAGCTGCGCATAAGCATGCGAGCATAAATTTGCATTAATTCCGCGGGCTTCGTGTTGCGTATATTGTGCGCAATACAACGAAACGCGTGGAGAGAAAAATCGTCGGCTGGATAATTACCATACGCTGCAAAATGCTCTTATTATGCTTCCTTTACGAATAACCTATTTATGCTGAAACTCCCCAATTTATGTCCACGCGCCCGGAAAATTTGCCATATTTATTTACGCATTTGCGGTACGTATCGTATTTGTATCGCGCGTTATCCTGCAATCCAATATTTACTCATTTATATATGTTTACTATCCTTCGATAATCCCGTTATCATTGTTTCTCTAAACCGCAGTATTATTTAATAAAGTATTATGCGTTTTTGATTATAACTATGCGATACATGAAAATTCATTATCAATGTTTACAGAACAGTAGTTTTAATTTATACTCTTCAAAAGAATTTCTCGAACGCAACTTGGTCGTTTCTCTGATGGTGGTCGTTTCTTTACTTCGGAAAATCATAAAATATGGATTATGATAATTTCTTTCCAGAATTTAATTCAGAAAGTGAATAGAATTTTTATTCCATCTTTATAATCCAACTTTAATTTTAATCCGATAATATTCCATAACTCTCTGGCGCTCTGTAAACTTTAGTAAATTAAAAATAAATTATCGAAGCTTCATTATATTGTAAATGGTTCGCTATATTGTAAGTTTTTAAGGTTAAACTCGATTATTATAATTTGTATTTAAATTTGAAAAATCACAGATAAAACAATTTCTTTCAATAAAAATTTGTCAAATATTGTTTGTCGTTACATCGAACATCGCACAAGAAATTATATTATGCTTTATCTTGATCTGTTTTTATTATTTTTTATAATTACATTTATTATTTTTCATAATTACAAAACTGATTAGTAGTTAATGTTTTCAAAGCAACTCGGATTTCTGATTACAATTAAAAATTTAAACAATCTTTAATGTACAAATACTTAAGTATGTCTATACCGGAAAATTAGAGCAGGAAAATTAGAAAACAAAGCAATAATTTATTATCAAATATAATCGTTTATTGCTTGCGCGCGATGCATTAACCTTTTTGATTTTTGTAGTAGCAAAATTACCGCATTAACGATAGTTAAAAATCTCGGGAGGTTTACGAGCAATTCGCGCTACAGGGAAAATTCTCAAGATAATAGAATTTACAACAGAAAATACAACAGCAAGCATAATTTCTTCGTACTAAGAATCCCCATTCTTAGCAGGTTTACAAAATTACGCACGGAATATCTGCATAAAATGTAAATTATAAAAAAGCCCTGATTATTAATCCTTTAATTCCATTAACACTTGTAACTTCTTACAGCTCTCTACAAGTGATCCAATTGAATTTAATATAAACATAAAAGTTTAAGTGCCGAGTTGTAAAATATAGCAATAAAGAAATGTGATGTGATATCAATATTGATATGTAATTATCAAAGTTTTGAATGCCTGAAGTGCGCTTATATTAAAATTATTTATTGTTTATTACTTATATTGCATTTCATTATGCTTAATTAAATTAAATTAAATTAAAGAAAACTGCGTCTAAAAGTATTAGAAACAAATTCCAAATTTATTTTCTCTAACGAAGTTTAAACAACGAGAATACTGCAAGCATACTGGATACAGAAGATGCGATAATTAGACCACCTAACAAGTATCCAAACTATGGAGAATTTCCACCAGCGTTTGTCATGGTGTGTATATATATATATGTATCTTCTGATATTATCCATTATTGTTTTGTACAAAGTAATCGTAATTTAACTTTATGTTACAAGATTTTGATATTCTCCACTTTGTATATATTTTTCTTTTTAATACAGCAAACGTGGTAATGGTTTTGACGTTGTTTCATCAACGTCTTCATGGCAGAAAAAAACTCATATAGCCAGTGAACCACAAAATGATTGCACTATGTACTGTAACTATATTGGTACGTAACATATTTGAATTGATAAATAAGACATTGTTAAAAAAGATATATGTTTGTGAAAAAATCTTATGATATAATATTTACGGTATAATCTTATGTTTTTTATAACGTTAAATAAAATTCAAGTTTAATTATAAGAATACTGTCTACCTGCACTTATCAACCTCACAGTGCAATGACTCCATGACACGAAATAAAATTCTTACGATATGTACTCTCGTATCGATTTACTGACCGTGCCATGTACAGTCAATTTATGGGTAGATTGGATATCCATACTTCTAGGTAAAGTTCGAATATTTTCCGATACGAAGTGCATAACCACGACCGATGTCATGAAAACGTACTTTATTGCGCAATATGTTTATCTTTACATGATCTAAATATGGAAAGGTCTATTTTTATTACAGACATAAGAAAAATAAAAAGAACTTTATGGTGCACTCTGAAGCATAAAACATGTATAGATTTTGATGCTATAATACATATAATGACTGTATAAGGAAATGATTGTCACAATCTAATGAATATTTGCAAAATAAAAGAAAATCGAACTTAACTTTTTATCGTTGTAATTAACATGAAATGTAGATAAATAACGCTTTAATATAAAATCATTCATGTAAAAATATTTGTTACTTCACAAATATATAAATAAAATTAAATGTGTAGTAGTTTCAACGGCGAAGCAGATAAATGGTAGATACACATTTAGAAAATTGGACCGGCGTGGTTTAAGCTTCCCTCGTCTCGAAATCTTATACATTTATACAAGAAAAAAAAACGATCTAGATACAATTTATTGTTGCCAGAAGCAGGAACTCAACGAAAGAAAATCAATTTTGCAACTGCTAATGTAATGAAAGAAAACTTGAGATAATTCATTTATCATGCGCTTGCCATCTTCGAAATGTTCGCGCCATATGTGACTGTTTAAGAAGACGAGATGGTTGTCCCTCGAGGATAAACTAAACTAGTTACGTACAGGCAGTTCAAGCGTGAAAAACCGATAAGAATCGTTTGGCACTTTGTATGGCCGCACTAGTGCGACCTATTCGTGTGTGACTTTTGCGTCCATCTGTCGCATCGCTAAACTCTACTAGCAAGTATATGTAACTCTATACTAGGAAGTCCCTAATAATATACATATTAATATCGGCGTTACGGAAAAGAATGTAATATTGCAACGGCAAATGAACTCATTCTCGGTTAGATCGTTCAGATGAAAGCGACACTTACTCCAATACATTTAAAAGTTTCAACTATTCAACTCTTCCCTCTCCTCGATTTCGACCCTAGAATCATATGTGAGCCTCCAGCAGTGCCGAGAGAGTAATTTTCCACTGGGAATGGAAACGTCTGACCGTTTGATTATCCACGTTATATACCGGTGGTCGTAATTACAAGTCGAACGCGATATTCGTCACGCCATCTGGTATATCTCAGGACCCTCTTGCGAATAAAGATAGGCACGGAGTCAAGTCGACCGAGAAAATAATCGATATCGGAAAGGCATACATATGCAAATATAATATTATAAACCCTATCTTACTCTCGTACGTTAAAATCGCCAACTTTTACTTAATTTAAAATTTTTCACTTAATTTACTATCTTACTTAATTGACTGATAAATCCATGGTGTATTTACATGTGATAATTGCAGCTAAATACTACCTATTCGTACCTAATGTTTCACAGCCAAACAATTTACGTTGTTTCATACATCGAGCAATAACAATGAAATGGTACTAATATTTCATTGTGCGAACGCCATAAATTTTGAATATCAGTGCCACGGGGTCCTCATTAAATGCATTATACATGCCTACACGTGCTCGCAGAATAATATTCTCGGTATCGCGATTATTATATTTACGTTTGGATCGCGCATTTCAATCTGCGTAACTCTCATCCCCCGATTTTGATCAAATATATGAAACGTGACAGATAGATAACATTCGCAGGCAGCTGCCGTACCGCTGCAGCGCGTAGGAAATTTTCCACAAATCTGAGATTGCGACTCGCGAGCGTCGCGGATCCATTCCTGTAAACGTCGCCGCCGAATACCACGGAAGATTCTCGCGCGACGATATTTCCTGGCGGACTTAACGTCACGAGTATGTACGCGGTTTGGACCACGTTCTGCGACGCGGGAGATAAGTCCGTTTCGTGTATATTTTGCGTAAATCGGGCGGGAAAGTGCAAACGCCGGTTTATTTTAAAAGGAGGCAAGCAGGCGAAGGAGGACAAGCGCGGCTTGAGCCGGGGTGCAATTTTCAGACAATTTCGTGTAATAACTTTTGCATGTGAAATTGCAATAATACGTTCTCCCGGCGGGCTCGTAGGTCGGTGCACGTTATGCAAAAGCCAGTCTCTTCCGTATACTTCCACCCTTATTCCTCTGTCTTGCCCATCCTCTATCCTCCTTCTTTCGTTAGCGGAGAGAGGTCGTGGTGCCGTGAGGTCAGTTAACCGGATGCGAAGACACTAAACCCCAACTTCTTTCTAATCTCTTTTACTGCCATTCTGCATCCGTTGCTTTCACTTATTCATAGCTTGCCACAAGTCTCTAATTTCAAATATTGTCCGCCTCTCTTACGATTATTGCTGTTCATAAATGCATTCTATGCTAAATATATTTGTTTAAATTTTTTATTTAAATTTCAGATTTATACAACAGGACATAATTTAAAAAAGTTAGTAATTTTTATCTGCACGATCAAAGATACAATAATTTAGCCATAATGTGTTCCTTGAACGCAATTTATACAACAGAATATTGTTGTATATTTCCAACCTTACATGCGTATGCGTAGGTGGTGAATTTATTTCCAGCAATTTATTAATGATTTATTAATATATACATTTTTCTGAAAATCTTGATCATGAACATGAGAGGTAGTTTAAGACAATGCATTTACAAAATCAAAAATATAACTGGATCAAAGTCTGTCTGGTACATGAATAATATATAATTATCGATTAATATTAAACAAGGAGCTATCACGTCCCAATATATCTGACTTTCCTATATTTAAGTTTCCTTTAAGTATTCTAAGAAGTCTATTTCTCATAATAATATTTATTGCAATGTCATATCGTGTATTGAAGTTTTATATTTTATCTTCGTAAGATAAAGTACTACTAATAATATTTAAAAAGTTGGATTTGATAGCGTTATGCCGCATGAGTGAAGTAAATTGGCACTTCAATCACTTTCATACGAAACTCGGAACTTTATACATGTTTAAACATTCGTTATATTGCAACGGACGACCGTATGCAAAAAATATTTATATATTATATACAAAGATGTAAAAATTTATAATTAAAATTAAATTAAGTCAATGCCCATCTGTTGACAATAATGTATTATTTACAATTTCAGCGAAATGCAAAAAATTGAAAGGTATGTATATATGTATATAGTATAATTATATAGTAAAATTATCAAGATTATGGATATAAATTTCATATAACCAATATAAATTTTTTTTAGAATTGGATCTAAATTGTTGCCCTTTTACAGACAACAAAGGATTTTTGAAGAGCTGAAAAGTTAGAATATTTAAATTTGTGTAACACACCTATAAAATCTAACTGTCTTCGCAGAATACTGCAAAAAAATCAGCGTGTGTCCGTCTACATATATAAAGACGACAGAGAAAGACTAATTTAAAATATAAAAACTATTTTTTTTTTTAAGTTATCGGTTACATTTTATATTTTTATATTGACATATTTACTTTGTAAAAATTATTTGCTTAATTAGGTTGGTGTATAAACCTTGCGCTCGTCGCAGAGCAGATTATATTATTATAAATATTATAAAAATGTATAGTATATAAATTATCAGAATTATGGATATAAATTTCATATAACCAATATGAATTTTTTTTTAGAATTGGATCTAAATTGTTGCCCTTTTATAGACAACAAAGGATTTTTGAAGAGCTGAAAAGTTAGAATATTTAAATTTGTGTAATACACCTATAAAATCTAACTGTCTTCGCAGAATACTGCAAAAAAAACAGCGTGTGTCCGTCTACATATACAAAGACGACAGAGAAAGACCAATTTAAAATATAAAAATTAATAATTTTTCTTAAAGTTATCCGTTATTTTTATTTATGTTTACTTTTTATATTTTTATATTCACATATTTGAGGTTGCAATCAGAGTACTTGATTGCAGAGACAAGCTGTTTAAGGTCAAACCCAATGTACGTAATAGATTCATTGATATGCCCGAAGAATTCGCATATCGCACAAAAGCAATATTTGCGTTCCAGCAGGTAGACAACTTTGACGTCTGCTTTTTGGTATGCATGTGCAAGAACATGGGAACGAATGTAAACCGCCGAACACCAGGCGAGTTAACATAGCGTATGTAGTACTTCTGTAAAAATTATTTATCAAATTAGGTTGGTGTGTAAACCTTGTGCTCATCGCAGAGCAGATTATATTATTAAAAATATTATAAAAATGTTTATTGTAAATATTATGGTACATATTATTAAATATTTATTAAATCATTATGATAAAGATTTTGTAAAATATTGTTACTTTCTTTACGAAATGTTTAGGAAAGGTTTTTGAAAAGGTAACAAGAATATATCTTGCACACTTAAAAACTATGAGGAAGCAATGTGCAAGTTTCTACCTTCACACTTAAAAACTATGCGGAATCAATGTGCAAGTTTCTACTTGCACATTTAAAAACTATCAGGAAGCAATGTGCAAGTTTCTACTTGCACACTTAAAAACTATGAGGAAGCAATGTGCAAGTTTCTACTTGCACAATTAAAAAAAATTTGAATGATCCAATTCTCGTGTTACCACACATTTGAAATTTCGGAGAATTCGTACATACATAGAAGCTTTATAAAACTGGGTCTAATCAACCAAATCTTACATTATTATATATGAAATAGAGGTAGAAAAGATTGAAGAATATAGAATTTAAAAAGTTGCCAATAATTAATACTAAATTGTCAAAAAATATCAATTTATAAAAAGTCTCAATTGTTGAGACTTGAGATGTAGCCCTTAAAGGTTAATTTAAGGCCAATTTATTTAAAATTTAAAATTTTAAAATATTAGCAATTTCTCTAATTCTTTTATATTCTTCAGTCTTTTCTACCCCTATTTCATATATAATTGGTTAAGATTTGGTTGATCAGTTCTGGAGTTATAAAAATTTCGGTAAATTTGGCACATACATACATACACACATACCGACATTTTTAAGCAATTTTTCGACGTTTTAGAACATTCTGAACACATTGGCGGCAGCAACAAAATTTTTTTTTTTTTTTACGAAAACAAAACTTCCTTTATGAGGAAGCAAAAGATAAAGTTAAAAAGATAAATATTATAATATTCCAGTACTTAGTAGAATAACAGTATTACTAATCTTTAGGTTAAAATATTGAACAATCGATAATCAAACAACTGAATCTATCTCAATTAAATTAAATTTTTTTAACTTAGAAAATCAAGTGTCTAAACGCTAATTATTTTTTAGCCAAATAAAAGTTTATTAATGTAAAAAACAGTTAAAATATTGTTTTAAAACAAAGACTGTATTTATGTTTCCGTAATAAATAACAATATTTCTCTCTTTCTCGTACGCGCGAACGGGCGCACACACACATTCTTTAGTGTTTTAAATTTGTAGCTATTATTGCACTTTGTCCAAACAGAAACGAGGCGCAGATGGAAGTATACAGAATTCCATTGATAACTTGTCAAATGCAAGTGTAGCGATCGGATATTAGAGAACGAACTACAAAGACTTTCCAAAACGAATTTTATCATTCCCCCTGCGGGTGTAAGACAATCCCAAACGGATTCGAACGCAAAGAATTGCTGAAGCATTAGTGGTTTGCGGAAGTAAAATAGATGTCAAATGGATAGAAAGAAAAATTGGAGCTGCACATCGATTTTTCTGCGCAAAGAAAGAACCACGTTTCGACGCTTTCATTCTGAATGATGTAGTAATGTGTATTAAAATAAGTAATTGTGTAGCAGTCAGTTGCATGGAAAAGAGGAGTTTAATGTTTAAGAAAGGATGCATCGTTTTTGATCATTTTTCCTTAATTATCCACGTATTTTGTAATATATGTATGTACCAAACCTTTTCAAGCATTCACGTGTACCTAAGTTAATTAACAAAGCGTAAAAGTTAAGAGAATACTAATATTATTTTTATCATATCCAATCCTTATCTATCTTTGTAAGGTACATAATAAAATTTAAAGTGCGCTTTAAACTACTATATTTAACTCAAGCATGTTTCATTTGTGAGAATACCTACATTAAAATAATTTATGGAAGGAAATTATGACGTTGCAGTTACTTTTCCACTGTACGTTTTTAAATTATCTTTATAAAGTATATGTCTTGAATATTCAGATATATACTGCAAGAGTAAATTTGCAGAAAGAATTAAATTCTATTCTGCAGAAATAACCGTATTAAAAAATTTCTATGCCGCGCTGTTTACAGCTCATTTAACATTAAGATTACTTTCGCAAAGCGTGCCCATGATACATATGAAATTGTTCGCGTTACGGGTAATATTCGTTTTAGTGTATTATTGCGGAAAGGCATCCGAGCTGCGAGATTACTTATATAAATTTCAATTTAATTTAACATGCAACCCGCAATCTCCGCGAAGTAGCTTAACTTACTTTCCGTAATTTTCATATCCGTAGAACAAATATAAAAGTTACATAATAAGAAAATGTTAATTTCATTTTACTAATTTCGCCGTTCTATTTTTGCGTTAGTGTATAAGGTTATTCGAAAACTAGAACATTAATCTGTCTATGCATAGCTAGTAAAAATGATGAGCCAGCTAGGAGAATTCTCGTATTTTAACACTCGGATCGAGTACGTCAGTTGTCTCATGCGGGTTAATAAATCTGAATGTTATTAAAATTTCCGAATCTAAAATTACTAGCGCGGAGTTTTATTTGAATAAAAAACTACAGCGTAGTTTTATTTTAATTCCGAGATGAATTTTCGAAAAATCAGGTCGCATCGAGACGATTCGTTAAAAAATATCATCCGTTTCGATCAAGTTACTGCATATACTCCCGTATACGTTTCTCCGTGCTTTAATTTTAATTACTGCTACGATTTAATCAATGGCGATATCAATATGTACGAAAGATTTATCGAGCAAGCCCGATGCTCTCGCCGTTGGCGAATGCAATGATAGCGAGCCCGGGATATGGAGCGTGCAGTAGCGCTGTAACAACATGAGAGAGAGTAAGCTCCATCTTCATTCCCGGGAAATTGAACCCGACGTAGTTCGTGCATTCGAGTGTCCTTCGGAAATGGCGTATCGCTTCACGTTACATGCTGCTAATATTTTTTCTACGCTTACAGCCGGGGGAGAAATACCAGTTTCGCGAAGTCAAGATCAGACGGAATTACAAACGTCGTCATGTCGTGTCTCATTTCGCGAAAGCAAACAGAGAATATACGTGCTTCTCGCAAACATCAGGCATGAACAATGCAAACACAACTTCGAGGAACTTGGCCGATATTGCGAAGAACGAATTATCCGTTGTGCGCCAATGCAAGTGCTAAAGTTACCATTCATCTTACTATGTTTATCTGATCAATTTATCTATCTTATCATCAATATTTTAATTTCTGCAGAATACAAATCTTTATAACTTTATTAAATTTTCATTGCAATTAGTGTTGTAATTCGGATTCATTTTGTAATTAACACAATAGTAACGATATCCTGTATTTCTCGAATATGATATCATTAAAATGTTATATACATCCAATAATTCAATTTGCATATTTTCGCTGTTACATACATCGTTATTTCCAAATTTTCCCCAAAGTTTATGTTTCACTAGTTATGCACGCTAGTCGTCCAACGTGACAATTAAAATAAAACCACAACGGGATATAACACTGACATTCCATTGTAGGTATACGGCCAAAGTTGGACTAGCTATACATTTCACTTTTTTTAAGAGTGTCGCGGCACCCGGATACGCGTCCGAGCATAATAAATTTTACCCTCTTTCGTCGTCCGGTTCTCCTTTACTTATGCTCCATTCGGATATAAATTCTCGCGCGTACAATGAGAAGCGACCCACCCTTTCTCTCTCTCTCTTCATGAATACAAAAAGTCAGAACCACCTTCCGCAAGCTCGAATATTAGTGATTCCGCAACGCGGAAACACGAGAATCACAAGCAATTGAAGATACAGCATTCGCACAAAAATGCTAACAAAATTACCCTTAGCAATTAATTTTTATATTTTTTTTCCTCTTTTGGTTAACTACACGTTAGTTACATCGAACATATCTCTCAAATTATTAAATGGCACGCATTCGTAATTCTGGATTTCAAAACTTAATTCTATAAATTTAACACATTCACAATTAATTGTTAAATTTTTATCTTTCACCCAAAATGTTAATTATAAATAGCATAATTAAAACAAAGATATCGATATATTAGAATCGCTTGTCATTGTCATCGACACATGCTGGATATGGACAAACACAACACACTACTGACTGTTGCTGTAAAAGTGAAAATCATCATATCCATGCAATGTGCCATTATGTATTACCGATGTTGATGCTTCAGTGCATTTGATAAATTACATACAATATCGAGATATTTTTGTGTTTTATTAACGTGTAACAGCTAACCATTAATATCAACTCAACCGAAACTAGAGGAGATATGCCGCATTGCGCTTGTTAATATTGGTAATATTGCACATTACCGATACTAACACACACATGAGATTACAAAGTAAATCTAATTTAAGATCCTAAAATTCTTTTATAATGAGTAGTTTTTTTCCATTAATTATATTACATTATTTAATTTGATATCACTTACATAACACCTAAAAAATATTGCTTTATATTAAATAAGATATTTAATTATTCTTCTTCAGCTAATCGTATGTTTCGGCCTGTATTACGAGCGGTATTCAGGTGTTAATAAAGAATTTTACATTAAAAAAGAGCCGGTTGCTTTACATCTTGAACGGTACTACATATTTTTACTTTCGCCCTGATCTCGAATAATTCTTCAACATTATCAATCTATAAACACACTTTTGCGATGTATTCGTTTTCGCTGCTAAGGTCGAATTCCTGAAAAAGACCAACTAGGTCAAAACGTTGGCTACGAATTAAAATTGATCACAAGTTAATGTAAAATTCTTTATTAACACCTGAATACCGCTCGTAATACAGGCCGAAACATACGATTAGCTTTTGCTTCAGACGAGCGTAGATACTTATTATATTTATTATTTTTCTTCATTTTTGTGCTATTTAACAATTACTAAAATTTATGTTTCTTATACTGCTCTCTGAAAACAGCACGTATAATATTTTTAACGTGATTAATCTTGGGAGTAATAAAATTTGCAATTTACGGAATATTTTAAATCGCGTCTTTTCTGCATTTATATCATTCTGAATATAAAGCGAAAGATTTTTAGAATTCCGACATTGCCATTGATTCGCAAAAATGTAGCTGAAAATCTCGCATCGTTATTGTACTCGTATATTCGTTCCACTATTATGTTTGGTTATCGCTCGTTCCGCTTTAACGATTCCCTTGCCGCTTATATGACCAACAGAAGGTTTATTCGCGCTTTGTTAGAATACATCATTTTTCTGACAATCGCGCTTGTTTAAAAGTTTAAATCTTACGTTAACTTTTACGAATCCGTGATTCTTTTTGGACATCTATGTGATTGCGCGAATATTTTTTAAGTAGGCGAGATATATAAGTTTTGCGTGAACGACTAAAATTATGTCAGCCGATGTGTCAGCATTTATAGCAGCCCTTTTGTCAGTCGCTGATAATGATCTGCCAGCAAGTAAGTATCTACAATGCAAATCACCTCTGCCAGAGACGGAGGAAATTAAACTGCACGATAACAATAACGGCTCGATAAGACCGGACTATTCGGAGTTTAGTTCGCCACGATGTAATTACGTTACGCGGACTCTGTACTCGCGCAGTGTTTCTTCTTCGATACTTTCCTATGACAATTAGAAGAAAGTTGCGTTCGGCTAACGAGATACAGATTGCGGGTATAGAACGTGTTTCTCTGCGCGAGACAAAGGTACGTCTGCAGTAACAACTAGCATCGGGTCCCATCCGCAGACTTGCCGCAACTTCGGCGCCGCGTCCAAGGAGGACGTTTAATTCAATGGGGCGGGAATAAGTAATGTACCTTTGATAAAGTCGTTCTCTCCCTACCTCGGGGACCGCGGCGCATCCCCGCGTCGTGCTTCGAGCAACGGAGCTTGATTATACAAAGACAGGAACAATTCCTAGCACGACGACGCGACGCGACGGTTCCGCCTGCCTTGCTCCAGCTCGGTCGTTTTGTTTTATGAATCAGCGCTATAATCCCCACAGTGTATATTAATGATAATCTTTACTGTTTAATCGAGCCTTAATCCGGATTCTCCGCATTAGCAACGACTGTTACCTGTTCTGCCAGTAGGAATACATGAATGAGTGAGTAATAGCCGCCAATAACCGCTGAAACATTAGATTCACGAGATTCGATATTTCTGTTGAATAATTTTGATGATTTAATTGAGGGAAAAAATCGACTCTCTAATTATTCTAGTTGCATAAGTAAAACTAACGATAGATGCACGTATTTACACTCAATTCGAGCGTGCTAGGCCTCCAGTGTTTCTCTTTCAAGAGCAAACAGTGGTATATGAAAAGCTTAAGTAAATATGTAAAGTTGCCGCGGGAAAGGTGCAAGCTATTAACATGATCCTCGTATTGGTATAACTCGTAGTATCTTTGTAAAAAATTTTAGTCTTTGTAATAGCGATATTAAATATAATATAATGGAAATTAGACTAATTGTAAGTTAAATCCTTGTTAAAGATTCAGTCCAAATTTATTTGATGACAAGCCGCGAATGTAACATCGCTATTTCGAATATCCTGCGAATTCTATATGTCCTTTACATTATCGAGCGCAATATGTAATTAAATTAATTATATATTAACGTATTGAACGTATCGCATCAAATAAATTTAATACACAGCTCTGCGGTTAGACGTCAATTATGTTGCATTATTTTGAATGAATATCCTATTAATGCGTACTATTATATTGGCCGAAAGCAAATGATGTGTAAAACCAAGAGATATTAGAGGATTAAAAGATATGAGCATATATGTATACGTACAAAATGTAAAGAAACTTCGAGTGAAAACTTTGGACAACTTTCTTGAGTAAAGCTAAAGACTTTCGATAATCGAATTACGACTGTGCTCAAAGTACGCTCGCATTCGGCCGCTTTCCGCAAAATATATGTGCAGGCTAGCATTTCCACTCGCTTGGAAATTATAGTCAGATAGCAATGGAATATTACAGTCCACTGAGCGAAGTTTCTTGCAGTGAGCGCGCACAACCAAGAAACATCATATCTCGAATTTACGATAATACCTTCATCAATTCATTTGCCCAATTTATTGCATTTAAAAAACTTGAACGTTTTTAATCTGAAAAAATATTTATGCGATCACTCAAGTGTTATTTGAGTTACGTTATTACGTGTCCATATTCTACTTAAACTCTAAATAGAATTTTATAAACCTGCACCACCCTGAGGCACAATAGATACATTATAGCTAGCTATAATTTTGCGAAATAGCGATTTTTCGCCGTGAGGAAATCATATTCACACGCTTTAAAAAATGCATAAAGATAACGTACAACTTCGCATATTCTCACATAAGCCGTATAAATGTTACAGACGAATAAGCCATTACTTTTAATAATCTTTCTCTGAAGAATTGCAACGTCAGCTCCTGCAATTTTAATATGTTCAGCAAACTTTCATCGCGCCACGTTCCAGCGTGTTGTAATTTTTATCGTCACCTCCCAGCGGAATACGTTGCGTTTAGGAATTTAATATCACGACATACAACACACAGTGTGCTCATCGACAGGATGCTCTGTGCAAAGCAATCCCTGCTCTACTTTACTGGACGATGACTTCGCGACCTGATTTTCATTTCGATGTTTGAATGCGGGATTATACGCAAAATATATCGAAAACCGAAATTACCGGAAACTACTTGTCGAACTGCATGCGAGAACTTCAATGAGCGTTCCGTTCGTAATTTCGAATTAAATTTGCTGTTTAATATCAAATGTTACTTTATTAATTGACTGTGCGCTTAGCACACGACAGAAAACATACAGTAAAAACGTACTTAACCAAAGTGAATTTCTTCACGCGAAACATAATTTCGCGATAAATTTATTTTTGTGATAAATAGAGAAACAAATTCTTTTTTATTTGTAATTTTTCATTCCGTTTATATTATCCGTATTCACAAACATAAAACGCATAATATGTTATGTACATTACATATATACCCATCTACTATAAATTAACATTTGTAAAAATTTTGTGACCACTCGATTCATTGCGCGTATTTTATTATCTCTTCCTCTTAATAATAGAATGTCAAAAATTCGTAATACATATTTTACAAATAAACCCGTCATTGTCATTTTTTATCGCACATCACATAACACCGATGAGAGCAGAAGGTCTCTTCGTGATCTCTTACGATCACCGGTCTGACAGACAGCGACACGTCGTGTAAAAACGGACGCACATGTCCCTCATAATTCTTGTCGGTCATGTCACGACATTAGAGGAAAAAAAGAAATCCTGGCAAAGGGTTGGTATGCCATTATTGCTCCTCACTCGTGCTAGCGTGAAATGGAATTTTTTATGACGGCTAGTTCCCTACAGGTCGCACTTGTGTTGAGTACGGAGAATGGACAGCTAGGTCCTAATTCTGTCGGGAAACGCCGTAGCGGCCTGTTACACACACACACAAGAGCGAGGCGCACGGAAATTAACGAAGACGAAAGAGAATGGCAGGGCACAGTCGATCATCTCCTCGAATATCTTGGCACTTCACGTCCGGGAAAATGAGGCGCACGGCATCAGTCTCGCGCAATTTGAATTGCGAAGCGTGCGCGCGTATCGGGAAACTTGAAAATAGCTTAATCGATCATCTTCTCATTCTGCATTACCTCGGCTGTCACGCCGTAAGTTACTCGCTCAGTGACTCGATAACGTTTTGAATTATAATCGCGGAAAACGGTATCTATTGAAATGTGAGATCAGCAACCTCTGGTGGGTGATGATTAATCACAGTGAAACGGAATTACAAGATGTGAGGATGTGCTTATGTGGGATTAAACTATTCATTGCAATTACTATTTGTAATTTTTATGAATCTATATATATATATATATATATATATACATATACATATACATATATATATTTAACATATATTTTTGGTGCTTTCGGTACTCTGGCGATTATAAATTATTTCTACAACCGTGCAGAATATAATGATGTTCGCACTTAATAGCGGATATGTTCGAATTGAGTTTTGCATTCACACTATTTCACACGCGTTAAAACCACTAGCGAATCGAAGGGCAATTAGCAAAGTGGCCGAATATCGGTTGTGCATCTACCTCTCTAAGCGATTTGCATAACGCACGGCTAATCATAATCAAAGTAATTAATTGCGCCCTCTTCCCTCCTTCCCTCTCGTTCCCACACGATCCGGTCTCACAGACCGTCATCGGTATGACCTGCGAAACAATTAGATCGCGATCCGGTAAAGTCCGGTTTGCCAGCTGCGTTATTATTAATTTAATTTGCATAACTGCTTTATACAGCGAATGCGTCGAATGGCCAGAAGCGTCTTTAACGCGACAATAGCCCTGAGAAGGTAATTAACATAACACATATTATATGGGAATTGTGAATACTTAGTAATTTAAATGTATGACATTATTATGACAATAAAAAAATCTAAATGTCTGAACATTTTCATATATAATTTAAACCAACATTTTAAAATGTTCTTCCTGCCCGGCTGTATAAAATTTTAATTGCATAAGAAATTTATCGCTGTTTCTATATCAGTATTATAATTCTTATCATCTCGCTTGAAAATCTGAGAAAACAATTTATAACCACAATAAAAATATCTATAACATATTTTGTTTCAAATGGTCGGAAACTAATTCATTTGTCATAGAATATCAATACGTGGAAATCGAGGTTTAACAAAGTCATACAATTTTCCACTAGCGCGTAGTCTGCGTTTTCAAAATATTAAATCATTAATTGCTTCTACAGAAGGGTTTCACTTTGCAGCGTGTGGGTATATAAAGTCGTTCAAAAGTTTTTTCATAAAAATATAAATAAAAGCATATAACAATGTTTGTTTGTAGCAACATAAAACAAAACAATATAAAGTTTACAGTACTTACAACTAATCCTTTACGCCACCTCTCTAATTAAATTGTTTTTCAGGAATTGATCTTATCGAAATTATCAATTCAATTGACGTACGATTTAATTAATCACAAATTTTTTTCCGCGCTTATGCTTATATAGCCTATTGTTATTATCAGATAACTGCGTATCAAAAGAACCTTCACTTTATCTTTGTTTTTTTTCCTTTTATTTCGTAAATCGATTCATTTCACGCTAGAAATGGTAACGAGCAGAGCACGTAATGCAAGTGATTAAATAACGTATCAATGAAGAATCGCTGACACCCCCAGTGCCACGCAACAAGCCGATAATAGGCGCCTGTTAATTACTCGTTTTAACAAGTCCGCTGCGCACCGTTGATGGGCTCGCAACATCCACCGGGACGATACGTTACGACATCGCTCGGAGAAAGCCGTCCAACGGAAAAATTCTACGCTTAACACCAATGCTGAAAACCCAGAAATAAAAATAGAATATCTTATACCAAAATTGAAAATAGCCCACGAGATTTATCTGAGAGATACCATAGTAAAAAACAATTCAGAAAAAGCATATTTAAAAGTTATAAGTACTTTGGACAAAGAAGTGGAAGTTCAAGTACAAACCCTGCGTCTTAAACCATTAAACGAATTATTTGACAATTATGAGTCAAATATGGAGACGCATAATAACCAAGAAGAAATTGCGAATGCACAAATTAATCCTCGACACTTAGAGGATGATCAAATTCCTTGTAAAATGATTAACGGAACAAATGAAAAAGAAACGGAATTTAATATCAATAATAAAAATAAAAATAATTATGCAAGTTTAAATAATGAAAACGGGATTATAAATAAAAATAAAACTATGAGAGGGAATAAGAAATCAGACAAAACTCTTAATCTAGATATTCAGGAGGAAGGTTTCCAAACCTCTCCCGAAATGCTAGATTCCCAAATCCTTAGAGGGAGAAGTAACCAAACCCCTCCTGAATTATTAAATGCGACCGTTATCCGCAAACTTAATTACAAGCTAATTAACATCCGGAATATTTTTCGGAAATAAATCATTTTTCGTATAAAAGAAAAGCGAGTGAAGCGAGATGATGCAATCGGGGCGTTACCCATTATAATTCTGTACTTCGAGGACAAAATATATTCTTGTTATTTGTTTTCATAAAATTGCAAGTTAATTATTCTCGTTAATCAGAATCCGAACATAAGCTTTCCGAATCTGAAATACTAGTGCGCGACTTCGTAAAGGCTGTGGTCGACAACAACGCATTATCGCAGCGGAAGTGCAACGAAGCTGAGGATCGAGAGAAAGTATTTTACGGCAACCGGAAGTCAACCGGGTTCATCAACAAAGCTGCGCGTAATCTCCACGACTGGCTCTATTGTGTCAGAAAATATTGCCCGTTTCTATGGCACGGACCGCGACACGCGTACACCGAAATGACACAAAGAAACGCGATCGGTGGACGGTAAAATTCACGAAATTACGTCTCGCGAATAGAGATAAGTAAAATTGCAAGAATAGCTTATTTCGCGTGTTCACTACAACCTAAATCCCATGCACGTATCGCAGATGTGACAATAGCCGGGGTCTCATAAAACTGCCTTTCAAACGTTACCTTTCGGTGCACTGTTAAATATAGATATTAAAGGATAAATATTACCAATACTTTGAGTTAAATAACATTTTAACTGCCATGTTTGTCAAAATTTATTATTTTAACTTCATTGATTCAGTTAAATTAACTATATATTGAATAAGAGTATTAGCGAGCTATAAGAATAATTAAAACTTACTCGAATTGAGTACAATTTGACACTACGAATTTAACAGCGCAAATCGCGGTGTGTTCTTTACGTTTTGTTCCAATGTTAAAAGCAAACCTTTCACACATTTGATTAAATATTATATTATATTCAATGCCAATTATAAATAGATTATAAATAGATGTAAGTCAATGCACTAATATCTTTAACAGAAAAAATATTAATTACTATTAGTGGATGCAACGTCAAAATCAATTGAGAAAAATAGACTAATTATTGCTTGAATTTTAAAATATATTCGTGCCAAAAGTTGTCTCTAAAATTTATATACGCTCAAACAAAATAAAAATGCAGGTAACTTCACTATGATCAACTGAAGTTATATTATACCGGCTGGAACATTTTAATCACGTTTTTCTCTGCATGACTAATTTCAGTAGTGCATCGTACGCAAAGTCCGTAGGCAAACGAAACGCTAAAAACGTGGATCTAAACTCGGCTCAATAAGGTAATCGATTAGCTTTGAACATTTTTATTGCTCAAAGCGTCCGAGAGCCGCCGCGCCGTCCAATAAAATTCCTTCCGCAAAAGATATAAGTTGGAGGAACGCATTGCATATTCAGCGTGTACAGTCGATTGCATATTCGGCACCGAAAATTCGCACGGCGCGCGGCGTCGCTGATAAATTGTATTACGTTTTTCGTCCTGGAGTGCAAATCGAGTCCGTCGACGTTGTCGTCTCCCGCGCTCGCTCATCATCGTGCAATAACGTCGTTGCGCGGAAATAACGTAAAATTCAATTAGAAGGTCGAGCAAAAATTTTCCATTGCTGTTTCCGCAGATAAATATTATCGCTCGCCGTCCGCGATAACGCAATAATGCGTATTTCAATCTATCAGCCGGCAACGTCGCCGTCCCGTCAGCGAGCACCGTTCTATTGAGAGTTCTATTGTTATTATTATGCCAAAACGCTACCGAAATTGTTGCTATTATTGTTGCGTCCTTTTAACCACAAGCGTCATTAATTCTTCATATGGATACGTCCACATTGCCTCTCATTGTATGATTATTAGTACGATATATTTGGCACAACATCAATTCCGCTCCCTCTGTTTATTAGCCCCACTGAATACGGTTCAATACAATTAGTCTTAAAATACATCCAATTTCACAAAGGAACGACATGCAAAATTCAATAAGATTTAATTAAATTATAGGTAAATAAAGTTATACTAAATTTAATAAAATTTACTCTATACTGATCACAGAATGAAATGATTGTAAATCATGAGAAAAGCGTACTAATGTTAATGTAATAGCACAATTACAGAGAGAATTGATAATATCAAAATTGAAAATCTGTTTTATAAATTCCGTAAATTATGAACGCGTTACTTAAAGTTTTAATATTGTAACGCGCATTAAAATTTTGTTTTAATATGTAAAGGATAATTAGAAATCGACTTATTTGGTATGTTTATTTAGAAATTTAATTTAAAGATATTTTTCACTCTTTTTATTTTAACCCGTTTTTACTTCCAATCAACTTCCTAAAAGTTCTCTCTACAAGAAAAAAAAGTTTAACAATAAGAGCGTAAGTATAATATAGAGCTATAATTTTTATGGACAAAACTTATTAATTGTGAACTTATTACTTATTAATTATAAATTTATTAATTATAGCCGCGATGAAATGGACTCGGCTAAGTGATTTGGTCAATGGCTGGACGTTCGTCGCACCATTCAAAGGATTACTGAAGGATTAGATCCCGCTGTAAAACCGCCGTAGACACGCCTCTTTTTAAAAAACATCTCGTACGTTCACTTCACAAAGGGATTTGATAGTATACGTATCCGTACACACCGATAGAAAAGAAACGAAGATGAATTTCACTTACGGATCTCGAAACTACACTTTTCGGACACGGTGATTTTCCTGGAGGGCGCGATCGCGTCCCTGCGCCGTGTACTCCGGACACAGCATCCAAATCGCCGCTGGGAAACACACTGCGATTCTCCTCGACTCAAACAGAGAGACCTGGACCGTTCGTCGTGATGCGAGTCGTTCCACGCGCACTTTTACGCGCCGTTTATCGCAATGACGATGACACGCACGCAATGCAGTCACTTCTGGTTCCGCAAACCTCGCGATAAATCAGCTCCTCGTCGAGGACGCGGCACTGCTTATCCGAGTCGCGATAATTGGTCCCGGGAGGAAACGCGCATCCGCGCCCACATTCTCTCCGTCATCACACCGCGATCAGTCACCTTGATGATCGAAGATCACCATCGATCGCCGAAGAACAAACGTTTTCGCTCGAGCGAGAAGTCCCTCGGCGGATAAGTCACTAACCCGTCAATCGTTCCTCGTTCGCGATCGCGACAGCGCGATCCACATTTTAACGGATCGATCGGAGCACTTTCCCGATACACTGTTGCATCCGCAACATGCGCGCACGAGATCGTCGTCGTTGGTCGTCGAAACAAAAAAAAAATACGCGTTGTTTCCGACAAATTCGAAATCGCAGTTCGATGGGATTCGTGATTCGATTCGCGAAGAATTCCACCGCCGAAAGGTAAACTAGAAAGAGCGGACAATATATTTCCTTTCGATCAGTGCCGGACCGGTGACAAATTGAACGCCAACGAGCGGAGATGACAGCGCACGACGACGACGACGACAAGGGTAGAAAGAGGTGACAAGCGAGTGCGTGTAAATTCAACGATCGCGAGGCACGAGCGGCACGTCGTGATGTTGGCAAGCGACTAACCTCCGAGAGCCGCTCTGCACCCCCGGACGTCCGCGCATGCCCCCTACCTTAAAGAACGCACCCCCGCCCTCGCATCGTCGCCGCGGACTCGGCCCCCCGTGTGCAGCCAGCCACCCTCCCCGAAACCGCGCGTTGACTTCATCTTTTTTGACGAGGAAACCACTACTCTCTTTTCTCGCCACCCTTGCACCTCCTTCCTCGTCCCTATACGTGTGTGTCCTACAACCCGCCTGTCCTTCTCCATTTACCCCTTTCTATTTGCGTCGCGATCACCTACCTTATTCCCGGTCAATAGCGGAATACGAGCGGTACCCTAAGAATTTTTCTAGCTTAATCGCCATTCTTGGTTCTTTGACCAATCAGTGCTGAGCCATTCTCTTAGTTAGTTCTTTCTTTATTACAAACAAATTAAATTAAAAGAAGATTCTTCGACCTTTTCTTTCAGAAATCATTTTTCGCGAGTGTTATGTTACCTTTGCGTTTAATATATAAGTATTGTTAAATCTGCAGCGTGTAAAATTATTCTCGTGAGCGAATCCACCACTTTGTATGTATATTTTATATTATAACTCTACTGTCTCCACTGGTAGGCTTAGAAACAACGCGTGTTGATGCCTCACCATTTGCGTGCTCTCTTTATTTATTTATACTCTCTACGACTATATCCCCAATAAGCATTGCAATAAATTAAATTAAATTAAATTAAATTTTCTATCGAGGAAAAAAGATTTTTTTACTTATTAAATTAAAGAGTATAATCTTTGTTTTTCAAGAATTATATATATTCATATTACATATTCATTACACTTATTTATTCTTCATATTTTGTTACGCTAAAAACTGAAATAAAACAGCTTACTTTAAAAAAAAACTTAGTTATTTTTAAGTATGTACTCAATAAAATTATTATTTTCTCAGATGTTTAATGTGTTTTTCATATCTGAACATTTCGCAAATTATTCGATCGCAATCCAGAAATGAAGAATATACTGTAGATAATTAAATTTCATTTCTTTTGAAAAGGTTTAATATATTGTCATCAAATCACTTTTATTAAATTTATTTATTTTATTTATCACTTTACATGTTCAAAGAAAATTTTTAATAAAGTCCGATGTTTGCTTCAAATTTATACGAGTCGTATGTGTACGCACATACATTCTTTTAAAAAATATTTAATACGGATAGAGTTCATGGGTCATAATTTGTTGAATAATTCTAGCATCGTATCAGCGCATGTCACGGTACAAATTCGCCGGTAAAATACAAAATCATTTTCTATCCAGGTAGTAAAAGGTACGGGCGAAAGGTAGAAAATTGCGCGAGGTAATTTCTTGAAAATGTCGTGTGCGCGAGCATCCCCGGAAAAATGCTTCCGTGCGCCATGCTTCGAAAAACTGCGCCGCGAGGTCGGCTAGAGCGAGTTTTCATTTTCCATACCATACGTTACCAAACAGTAGGTTACCAGCAAAAATATTCGGTTGAACCTAAATTCCGAATTTTTGCCAGATAGAAAACAAACGAGTTGTCCGTTGTCCGATATGACGCAATAAACGCGAGATACAAGACCACGTATCTCTTAATGCACAGCTTTGATGACTGATTAAAATTGTGAATATATATAATATCGTTCTTTCTATTTAAGTAGCATAATTCGTAATCTTGTTAATATTAGCATAAAATTAATTAACGTAAAATCTTTCTGACGAGACTTTAAATTAATATTCTTCGCGATTAAATTATATCTGTACGTCGGAATTTTCCGTCTGTATTAAAAGCACTAAAATTTTATTCGCGCGACTGGAGAATTATCGATGTCTCGACAGTTTTGTTAAGAAAAAGGGAATTCGATTGCGGGTCGGGCATAAAGCTCCGTAAAGCTGCGGTAAACCTGAGACCTTCGGTATAACTTCCACCACACCCAAGTAATAATGCGATCGTTTCATTTCGATCGCGGCACCGCTGGAACATTTTTCACACCGCCGTCCTGGCGCGCGTCATAGAATTCGGGCCAATTCAACCATCGTATTTTATGGACCATTCGAACATCCGGTTCAAGCTTTTCTTTTTTTTTCTTTCAGCCAACCCTTAATATTTCTTACGACAGCGCCGCTTCTCTTCGTTGGCTGTAGGTTTTAGGTCGCTATGCTGTCCCGGGGTAACGCGCGATAAACGCCGGTCGGAGATATACGGTGTCCCCGTAGTGTTTTTCTCGGCTTACATCGGGGATCGGCGACGCGAGATTATTATTTGTCACGGTAACGAGAATGAACGACAGCTCGTTTTATTGTCGATATTCCACCGCGATTGTGGTAACCGACTCCCCAGGATTGCCGGAACGCCCCCGACTCTCGAGGATTCGAGATTAAAGGAATTTAATACGTCGTCGTTTCCCTGAATTAATTCAAAATCGGAGGTTCGTTAAATTCGCAATTGCGATTACGAGGCTAGCTACGTGATAGCATTCCCCGTGCAAAGAAACTCCCCCGCTTTAGACGTGTTTTTTACGGAGATCTTTACGAGGAAGCTATTGATTCGCTCGCTGCAGATATATACCGGTTGCCTCATGTATTTCTACCTTTTCCTCCCGCTTTCGCTCTCACCCTTCCAATCGGCACGTTCCCTCCCCGATTGACTGCGTCCTAGTTCTCTTTGACTAAACCCCCAGATCATTTTACATCGCGCGATTGCAACAAAGTGAATTGTTAAATAGCTCTTTAAAATTATTCTATTGTAACCGCGGCCACGATATGAAGTGTATTCCACATATTGCTGCTTGTCTCCTATATCTGACGGTCGGTCATTTCCCTTAAATTTAGCCCCGCCGTACAAAGAAGTGCCATTACCACG
This sequence comes from Temnothorax unifasciatus, assembly GCA_030770225.1. Classification (NCBI taxonomy): domain Eukaryota; kingdom Metazoa; phylum Arthropoda; class Insecta; order Hymenoptera; family Formicidae; genus Temnothorax; species Temnothorax unifasciatus. The sequence goes on from JASTWK010000298.1 coordinate 135,660, forward strand.
AGAAATACGATAAAACTTCGTTGTGGAAAGACGATTTATCGTACTAGCTGTTGCATAATTTGTAAAAGCTAATAAAAAGCTGACACTAATAAACGCATTTATAAATGCAGACTTGCAAATTAAATGCTAATTCTTGTTAAATACTAGTCTTTGAATCTATCCACTATAGGTCAAACGTCACTTGCATATAAAATTCAGATAACAGATTTTTCTGTTTTAATATGCGACCTAAATCTCTGATCACAGAAAAAATGAATTCAATTGGAAGAAAATTAATGTAAATTTACAAGGGTTAACATAAGAAATATCTCTCTTCGTAATTATAAATTAAATTACATTCGCTGTCGGTATTCGCTAGTCGATAAAAATATATAATCTTGCACCGTTTATATTTACATCGCGCGCTTTTTTTAGAAATATTAACAAAATTGCACCATAAAAATCTTTTAACGATGGATTTATTGTATGTGAGAAATTGATCAATTAAATTATTCTTAGTTTACAAAAATTAGATATAAATGCAAATAAAAGAGAGAGCTGCTCCTTTAAATAAATTTAATCGATTTAAAGAGTTTCGCATATTAGTCAACTGAAAATGGCCAAATAGCGCTCTAGCTGTCTTAAGGGTATTTTGTACTCGAGAGCGCGTTTACTCTCGTTAAAGTGAATGTCTAGGACTAATTTACCCTCTTTACCTTCGCGTGACACCAACCGGGGGCTTCCTAGTTCGCTCGTGAGGGGACAGGGAGGGAGGGAGCAGAAACATTGGGCTCTGAAGAAAGACGTAAATCGAATCGTACGATTTACGAGATCCCTTCATCCTTCGCAAGACCATGAGAAGAGATTGAAAAGTTCTTTTACGTTAGGATCTCTCTTAGCCTCTCTTTCCCGCGACTGATTTGGCGCCGATGCGCCTCCTCATTGAAATTCTTCACGATGATCGAATTCATTATCGCGCTATCTCCATGCCGATGTTCTCCATCCCGATCTCAAACTCGCGTATGCCTTATGTCATTCAAGCAGCTTGCGTCGCTTTATCCCGCGGCAACTTTTACGATTTGAAAAGGAAAAGTCTTTCCTTGTTCGTCTCTGCTACGAATTTTAATATTACAAGGAATAATTAAATTAGCAAAAATAATGCGCGCTTTTAAGAACTTTCTCGTTTGACCTAAAATATTCAAACCTTATCGTTACATTCAACATAATTCGGTATTTGCATTTAAATAGGCAACTATCTACATACACAAATTTTCATTTTATCATGAGAAATTTAGATTACTTATTTTTTATAAATATGTAGTTACGATTGAAAATTTATAATTTGATTTGGAAGAGATACCAACAATTATCGATATGAACAAACTGAATTTCATTATTATACGAATATAATTCGGTAGGTATCCGATTAATGTTGCTATTCATTATTCGCTATCTTGCAAGCGGTACGATCCGTACGATGAATATTTTACATCGAATTTATGTCAGAAATATTCACAATAGCAAACGCCATTATTGAGCCATTTGTAGATAATTGATAATAAACTTGTAAATATCCACAAAAAGTGTTTTAAACCGAGTCCGAGAGTCTTTAATGAGTCTTTAATCATATACAAAACTAGTTCAATTCATCAAGAACATCGTTAATGAGCGATAATAAAAAATCAGCAATTATTAATCGAAATTAGCGTGGCTGATTTGCGGAGGAAAAGAGAATTTGCGGAATTCTCGAACGTCGTCAAGTTTGGAAAAGGAAAAAGGGAAGAGGCCATATTCGTTTCTAGGTCGCGCCATCCTGGTGCATTTAAAGCACCAAGCGTGATGCATCAAGGCCGAGATCAATGAGCTCGATCGTTAGTCACATGCCGCGACGCGGAACGTATTCAAATTAACCAGTTAATAGGAAAGTTCAGGCGACGTGAGTTTCTAAATCGAAGTGTCGGACTGACTCGAAGACGTTCGCGAGAGTCGACGGCGACGGTGTTACGTCAATGATACTAATGGCCAATTTAGTTCTTTCCTGTAGCCGATGATACGTCGCGCATAAGCCCAGCGGATTACTTCGCTCGCTGATCAATTTTTTCGTGGAACGCCGTAGGATTTGAGGCTCTTTCTCTTCGGCGAGAATGGGACCATCAATCACGTCTTTAGAAAACCCGATTGAACCCCGAAATAAACCGTGACACGCAATAAATATAACAATATTTTTCAGAGACATTGATATATAAAATGGTACGACTTTTTTAAAGAATATAAAGAATAATACGTTTTTTTTTCGTCGCGCAGAATAGCCGGTGTATCAGATACATATTTTATACACGTCTTTTTGTGTTTAGAGATATCCCTAATCGATTATAATAACACGTTAATTATAAAGCCCACATTCTGCACGAGAAAATATTTAAACGTTGTACCACACAAATAGCATGTTCTTCTGCAGACATGATATAATACTGGCCTAATTCAATGTACTAGCAACAATTCAATCTTTCCGATCTTTGTTAACTGAGGAAAGATCGTATTTGCCACACTGAGAACCCATTTTGAATACCATACCAATTCACGATCGGGTATGGTGGGGAAAGAGGAGATATCGGCGCCACCGTCTTTCGGAAAGAGACGTTAAAACCGTTGGTCCATGAAGGAAGGAAACGGGAGACGATACGACGGATACGACGAGAAAAAGATCTTCTTTAATGCTGTCCTGCGAATGAATTTTCGTCCATTCCTCGCAAAGTTTCTGAAGCCTATGTCTTTCTTCCTTCCACACGCGTTCGAAGTATTCGACGGTATATTTCTTCTCCATTGGCACGTCGGGATTCTTCATTGTAGCGCCTTTTATTGCAAGCTTATAGCACTTGAGCAACTGTTTTCTTCTTTTCCTTAGGTGCGCCTACCGTCTAATATTTATAAAAATTACTCCATTGAATAAAAAGTTTTTTCTTCATTCCGCTCGATGTTACACATGACTCTGAAACAAAATTATTAAAGTGGAGAGCCGAGCGAAAAAGACAAAAGGAGACGCAGGTATCAGGTACCAGTTGAATCAACTAAATCCTTGTTTGGATATGGGCAAACAAATTCTTTAGTTAATATAACAGAAATTTGGTTCACATAACAAAAAATTTGGTTAACATAACAAAAATTTTTTAACATAACTAAATTTTTTGTTATGTGAACCAAATTTTTGTTATATTAACTAAAGAATTTGTTTGCCCATATCCAAACAAGGATTTAGTTGATTCAGCGAAATGGGTTTCTTAGTGCAGCCTCTATAAGTTTTAAATAATATAATTTTAACGTTGTGACCAATGCCAATTTATTCATGTAACTTTTTCAAGATGCTCACAAGAGAAGCAAACAAATTTCAATAAAGAATACAATAATGTGTATTTAAAAAAAAAATGTAGCACACACACACACACTTACAGATCAAGGTTCACTCGTTGTAAATTCTTACAGTTAGCGAGAGCATTAATACCCTGAGATGTAAGATCATTTGCGTACAGTGTATTTATTACTTCCAAATCACGACACCAATTTCCCAATTCTCTTACAACTGCGTTTTCTATATGCAACGAATATAACTCACGCATCCGTTGATTATTTTGCAGCATTTTGCAAAGACGTTCAGCTGTTATACTTATCAAAAGAATATTTATATGTTCCAAATTATTTAGTCCCTCGAGATACAAAAATCCTTCGTCGTCTATATCACATTCAGTTAGATCCAATTCTAAGAAATATTTGCATTAGTTGTTATGCAATTTACCTATAATCTTGACAATTATATACATATACTATATGCATATACCTTTCAAATTTTTGCATGTCTTTGAAATTTCAAGTAGGACAGGATTTAACTGTGTTGCGAAACCATCCATGCGGCATTCAATCAATCTTAAATGCGTTAAACGGCTGCCGCAATTATTAAGAAAGTTTACGAGATTATTAACATCAAAGTTGCTTCCTGTAAGATCTAATTGTTGCAAATATTTACATCTAGGTGTAAAATAACAAAATAATTTGCACATATATTTGTCAGATGCAATCCATCGCATGTTCAAACGTGTATAGAGTAGAGAAGATCCCGTGTTAAAATATCAAAGCGCTTATTATTTACTTCATTCATGCGGCATAATGTTACCACATCTAAATATTTAAATATTTTTAGTAGTATTTCATTCTGTAAAAATAGAATATAATTAATATAATACAAAATAAATACTTTAATACTCAAAGTAGAGAAATGTCATTGCAATAAATATTGTGATGAGAAATAGACTTCTTAGAATACTTTACAGGAAGCGCAGATAAACTGCAACGTAATGCCTTTTCGTGCTCCAAATTATTTCTATAATTAATCCATCTTATTTCGCTGCAAATATAATCGGAACAAATTGATTTTCATTATTAACAGGAAAAAAGGATTTAAATATTACCTAATGTACAATAGTAATACCTTTTATAAATAACACAATATTCAAGAAAATTTCGTTGTAGATGAACTACACTGAAAAAAATATTTGTGTAAAATCACATGATTATGCTGGGTTTTTTCCGACCCAGCATAATCATGCAATATATTACACTTACATGAAAAATTGCAGATTATATGTAATTTCACATGAAATATGGAATCCACTAAACATGGAATTTCACATATAAAATGTAATTTTACCCATATTTAATTTTGTATTTTTACATATTAATTTTACATTGTTAGGTAATTTTACACAGAAAATTTACCAAAAATAATGTATTTTTGTAATTGATAGAGCTGACTTGTAAAATATACCGAAAACTCTCTTTTTGTTTCGAGGAGAAATTAAATCACATTTATTTCTATATATATTACTATATATAATAATAAAACATAATTGGTACCATCCTTCACATATAATCCTAAATCATATCGTAAGCAATGTTGAACAATTCTTCGAGAAAGAATATTTCAGTTACTTGAAACTATTAAAATGTGAGAAAGTCTAAGTAAACAATAATTTCTATCCTGTGAATGCCTTCTTACAAAATGAGTACGTTTTATATCTAAATAATTTTTTTTCTACTTTACAAGATTCAATAAATGGACAATTTAAAGATATTCCATCTTTGATATGCTTGTATAAATGCTTATAAAATAAAGATTTAACCTCAAATTTATCATTGCAAATATTACATGAGAAAAATGTATTTGATACCAAATTATCACCCATATGTTTACTTCTCACTATATGTGTCCTGAAATTTGAATATTTCGTAAATACTAAAGAACAATTGGAGTATGCACACTGGAAACTTTTAGAAGTTTGGTGGTGAAAGAACTGGTGGCTGTTATAAGCATTTATACGAAAGAATTTTCCGTTACAAATAGAACAAAATAAACTCATTGTACTGAAGTAATAAATATTACTCAAATTACCTATATAATTACTTTCCTTTTATCAATTTTTCTACACACAAACCAATGGAATCGTATAATAGATGTATAGGATAAGCCATTCGTTAGAGAGAAACTGCCACAAACTGGCGGGAACTGGGTATGACGGCCGAAAAGCTTCGGAGAAGCTTCGGTCCGCTTCGGACAAGCTCGGAGGAACATAGATTCTGATTGGCTACAATAATCACATAATAAATGTAAAAATCACATAATGAATGTAAAATTACATTTCTTCCTGTAATTTTGCATGAAACTGGTTTTTCTCCGTTTATTGTGAAAATACCGCTAAAATTTAAAACTACAAGTAATTTTTACATAAAAATAGTAATTTTACCTATATTTTACCATTAATATGTATTTTCACTTTAATATACCTGGAAAAAAAGAAATTACAGTAAAATTGGATAATTTTACAGTTTCAAACATGTAATTTCTCATGTAAAATTACATGAATTTTTTTCAGTGTATATCCAAGTGTGCACTTTTTGAATCTGCTGTTAAATTGATATGAACATCGTCGTGGTGTGGAGAGTACGTGCTGTTAATTCTTTTTAACAGATTACTTAAACTTTCGTTAGGGTTTCTAGGAAAGATCAAATCTGATGTACCGATAAGCATCACAGCATTCAGTACCGTATAATTGTAATTTATGTGAGCCGTCCTTAAATACTAGTCTGAGCATTTTGGTTTTAAAGTCGCACGGATGCGATAACGGTGGAGAAAATAATCTTGATTTCGGGAGTACAATCTGAGACGATTCCATCCCACAACTGAATCCAGTGATTATTAGAATCTTAAGCCGAAATTTGAATTACGCTTCCGGGATTATATAGTTTATAAATAGAGACTCTGACTGGATATACAGCTTCATGAAACTCGATATCTTAAAAGTAGAAAATATAATTATACTCTCTTCTCAACAAAAGCGTATCTTCTTTAACAATATCTAATTTATCGATTCGAATATTACATATACCAATATAATTATTAACTGAGAAAAGATCGTATTTGCTAGCCTCTATAAGTTTTGAATAATATAATTTTAACGTTGTGACCAATGCCAATTTATTCATGTAACTTTTTCAAGATTCTCGCAAGAGAAGCAAACAAATTTCAATAAAGAATACAATAATGTGTATTTAAAAAAAAATGTAGCACACACACTTACAGATCAAGGTTCACTCGTTGTAAATTCTTACAGTTAGCGAGAGCATTAATACCCTGAGATGTAAGATCATTTGCGTAAAGTGTATATATTACTTCCAAGTCACGACACGAATTTCCCAATTCTGTTACAACTGCGTCTTCTATATGAAACGAACATAACTCACGCATCCGTTGATTATTTTGCAGTATTTTGCAAAGACGTTCAGTTGTTATACATATATCAAGAATGTTTATATGTTCCAAATTATTTAGTCCCTCGAGATACGAAAATCCTTCGTCGTCTATGCGACCACATTCACTTAGATTCAATTCTAAGAAAAATTTGCATTAGTTGTTATGCAATTTACCTATAATTTTGACAATTATATACATATACTATATGCATATATCTTTCAAATTTTTGCATGTCTTTTGAAATTTCAAGTAGGACAGGATTTAACTGTGTTGAGAAACCATCCATGCGGCATTTACTCAATCTTAAATTCGTTAAACAGCTGCCGCAATTATTAAGAAAGTTTACGAAATCATTAACATCAAAATTGCTTCCTGTAAGATCTTTATATTTTGTATAGCTTTATCCGACTATATTAGACACACTTCAAACTGTAAGTCTTGAGTTAAAATCGAAAGTATAATATTATATACTGAAACAAGTGAGGTGAGTAGCAAAGTTCGACAATGGTGTCATCAAATTACCTATTTTATATGAGGTACGGTTACAGCAATATGTGTGCCTGAATTGTTTTACTACTTGATACTAGAGTTGGAAATTTTGGTATGCAAATTACTTATATCTTATCACGTTACTGGAAACTATTTGTGTATGTTGTCGTATCTTCAGCATCTCACGCAGTTTTACAGACAAACGTATTTTACTCTCGTGAAATGTCGTCAAAATACATTATGTATTAAGAATTAGCAAACAGCAGTCATCGTGATCGAGAATTTATCAAAATCAGTTTGCTACGAAAAGAAAATTATGAATAAGAACATAAATTTTCTGTCTTTCTCTGTCTTTCTCTCCATTCTCTCTCGCTCTCTCTCTTTCTCCTTCACTTCCTGAAAGTTGCATTATGCTCAATTTTAGTATTCAGAAGCAAGGGGTCGTCGATGAAAAATTTCATCTTCTTAGTTTTGATCGATCTTCCACGGCGCGTTGTCAGATAGACGCCAGTCTCTCTTACATCCCTGTCAGTATATAATAGCAAAACGAGGTCGATCGTCCCTTGGTTCAACACTTACCGATTCAAGAGTTTCTTTTTGTCTTAAAACTGCACCTAGCAATCTTGACAAAATTATGCAATTACGTTGCAAATATTATAAAGGATCTAAGCATCAAAAATTACAAAAGCAAACAATGTAACGTAGGGGAAGTCTATCCCTTAATAATCGTATAATGTCCATCATGTTTATCACAAACCATCGGTAATATCTCGCTTACGCGCAAGAATTTCGTGTTAAGCCAGTAACGAAATCGTGCCACTCGTTGAGCTGCAGTTACATTGCGTTCGAACGTTACGAGAGGAATCGCGGCAGTTTTCGTGCGATTTGCACGATAGGTAAGTGGTGTACACAAAGAGACGCCTGACGCGAGCACTTCGCAACACGCTGCACAGACCCCAATCGAGCAACCGTGTCGCATGTCTAGGTTCCCGGGTTCTCATGCTTCCATTGTAATTCGAAGTCCTACTGGTTGGCACGACGGTATGGGGCAGCAGACGTCGAGCATTAACCCGGCCACAATGCAAAGGACGGGCGCGTACCGTTGCTCGCTGCGGGCGAGCCCTCCAGTGTCGAAATCCGCGGGTGTGGAATCTCGCAGGGCAGCATCCCTGTCTCGTTCACTTCGGGAACGAGTTGAGATTATTGCGGGTTTAACAACGCGGTCGCATACCGCGTTGGTATGCGACCCGATGGTGAGCGCGCGCGACGCGCCGTATTGCAATAACTGCAAAATTATGCCTTACGATTCGCAATTAAATTCGGACGCCGCGCCGTCGTCGAAGTGCCGTTTAACGCAATATTGCCGCCACCTCTCTCGCGCATTACGACGCCAATTGATTCCGACTAATTAAATAAAACGTGGGCTCCCGCGTATTGATAACAATTTAATAATTAAACATTTTCCCATGTACATATCGCGGCGCCGCGCCGTTATAGTGCTCGACTGCAATATCGTGTACGATAAAATGCAAATATTTAGCACCAATTTGCACCATTTACAGCGTGTGGTCAGTAACTGGAATAGAATTCGTCTACATACTATTATAGATGCCAAATATATACTATTCTTTCGTAAAATTTCCTCTACACAATATGTACATACATAAAGCTGCATGTTGAACTTTCTTGCCCTAAATAACACTTCAACTTCAGCAGTATAATCATTCAAGAACGTAACATACAACTTACAAGTTTCAACCTAGGCAATTTTATAACTGATACGAATTAAAAACTTTAAATTTTACCACGTACCATACTATATATGTAAATCTGCACGACCGTCTTTTGCCAATCGATCTATTAACGATTAAGCTAATGTTTTTGAAAGCAATATATAATAAATGATCTATGATATTATCTTAATAAATATTATTTGTATAAATAAATTAATAATAAATTCGACTCATTTACCTAAGTTACTTTACAAACGTATTATACATCTATCTCATTAAAGATAATAAATAAAATCAATCTCTTCTTTTGGAAAAAAAAACAGAATTAGAAAGGAGATAAGATATGAAGTAATACTCTCTAGCGCGATTAAACTCAAATGATTTCGTTTACGAGATTGCAAATAATATCAAAATCAGCTCGAACGCTGACGACGGAATATTTATGTCCGTGACGGGAGGTTGCACGGCCGCGACAACACGCGTTGGATAAAAGGGTAAAAATACTCCTGCAACATGCTAGACACCGTAAACACAAATTTATTAACGACCCGGCACCATCCGAAATAACGACCCCCGGTCGACCCGGCCTGCTTTCTAGTTTATCAGTATTAAGGATCGCTCTCGGGCTCGGCTCTACCCGAAGATTGACGTATTTCGCGGAGAATTATCGAGAATACGGCGTCCACACACGCACACACACACACACATGATAACAGAATTATTGACTGCGTGGTGAGAATATAAACGGTGTGTAGTGACTTTGCGTCAAAATGATTTATTCTTATTTTTCTAACACGACTGTAAACTGAAAATGTCACACGCAAAAACGTATAAGTCCCGATTTTATAAACTCCTGTTAAAATCCTGTGATCCACGATCTATATATTATGCATAATATTATAGATTTCGTTTACGTTTATTAATAAAAGTATCTATTTCACGAATCGTACTCGTCCGTATTTAACATTTTCGCAAAAAAAGGGAATATCCAAATGTGAAAAACAGCACGTCTATCGTAACTCGATCCAGATTATAATCGAATTCTCGTCTCTCGTATTTCGGGAACGAGCGCGCCTATCACGATTCCACGAGAGACAAACATTAAACTGTAATGTAAGCATAATATTTTCGCGCTACCTCGAAAATTCTCGTTCGTCGCGGCCCTCGCGTACCTCGGCAATCGTTAATTAGCAATTTTCATAGGTACGGATTTTCAAGTTCTAACGCGAAATTAATCATGCGGCTTTCCTCGCGCACGGCGCGAAAGTGCAGCGCACCTATAAAACATGCGGGCGTTCATTAACGCCCGCGTAATCCCAGGAGAAAGCAGGTATTAAAATGGGCGAGATATTAAAGGTGACGTGCGCGTCTTCCAGGCTATCGAGAGTGGGATAATGTAGCGTTGTAAAACGGCATTACGAGACGCAAGGACTTGACCTGGGCCTGGGTATCGCGGCGGGACGTACCGAAGTTTTGATGAAACTCGTAACCGCATTGGCAAAGGACCCTTTGAAGCAGAGGACATCGTCACTCGAAACTGCAACGTGGCTTGATCGATGAAAGGCTAAACGTGCGGGAGACATTAATGCAGTATGCAAGCGAGCGTGGAGATATTCAGAGCTTTACAACGCGCCTCTTAACGACGTGCCCGCTCGTTTCTTTTTTTTCTTTTTTTCTTTATTCTCCCTTTCTTTTATTCTTCCTTTTTTTTTTAAGCGACGCATCACGGCACAACTCGGGATGTTACCGTAAAGCAGGAACGCGCAAGTGACTGCCGATGAAAATGGCAACGTTTACTATGCAAATGTCTAATTTCCTAAAATAGATCGTCATATAACACGATCTTTCATGTAAGAAAAAACAAACTTTAATGACATTGTTGGTTGAGTTATGGCGACTTATCTACTTTTAAACAACCTTCTTCCAAAACCTTATTGATCAAGAAATGATCTCTCTCATATTTAGTTTCTATCTAAATCAAAATTACAAACTATTATTTACTGTATATCCCCGTAGGGTTCACAGTCTAGTATCTTATGGCGTTTTTGAAGGAACGTACCCAACTCTATCCCACTCATTCATTTCCTTTGGACCAACGGTTTAACGTCTCTTCCAAAAGACGGAGCCCAGTTTTTCCGCACAGAATCCTATCTTGCACGGAGGGCGCAGTTTCTTCGGAAAAAAACTTTTTCCATGTTACATGGCTCTAGTGGACTCGAACCTGGTTCCTTAGGTTACGAGTCTGGCGCTCTCATTCCTATTCTAACTTGTACTGATAACTGGATATATTAGATGGAAGAAATAAATGAATGTATATTTCATAATAATTTTAATTTTAATCAATGTAGTGAAATATCTTTTTGATAATGCCGATAAATTCTTTTTAAGTACAAATGAGTATATAACCAAATAAAGAGTAACGATATAACTTTCTACTAATATTATCTCTTTTAAAGTTTTTATACAGAAAAAAGAATATTTGTAATGCATGTTGATGCATGGTGAATTTTTAATATAATTGATGCATGCCAGATATATTTATTTATTATTTACTTATTTATCCAAAATTTATATAAATATATCTCTAGCGTAACTTAAATTTTTTTGTAAATTTTTGGTATATTGGAGAAAAAGAACATGTGACTTTTTAGTACAAATGTAAAATAACCTCATTCAATTAAAAACACTCCAATTTATTGAGTACCAATAGTTGACATTTCGTCACGCTTGTAGTTTTTACGGATATATCCAGTTACGAACGTACACGTAAAAAATTTCAATATTATAAAACATTGTTACAAAATTTTACTATTAAGTCAAGGCAAATCCATCAAACGTAACTTTATCAAAACAGTTCCATCTTTAAACCTCATCTCGAAGTAGGGATTTTCGCTTCAAATGGTTTTCCAATATTTTCATTTTTGAAGAATCCCGTTCGCTTTCGTAGTCACGGTATTTTAAGATGAAATCTTGCGGAGAACCGACAGATGCACCGATTTTAGAACAATAGAGTCAAACACAATTTATTACATAAGAAAACGGAACATGTATCTCTGGGTGGGATTTACGATAATCGGCATAGCGTTAAACATCTTAGTATTGTATAAGACATACTCATACATTTTTTTTATTTTTCTCTATAATCAATAAAAATATGAGAAAAAGTAATTTACAGTCATCTAATAAAAGTTATTGATAAGCAAGTACTTAATACACTTAGATAGAAAAAAATTTTCAAGTTGTTTTAAATTTAATTGAGAAATATAGGTCAAATATATATAAATTTAAAACTTAAATATTTTTCTACCTATAAAAAAGCATATGCATCAAAAGATTCGTTGGCTATTACATTTTCCGCCAAATTTGCTTTAAAAATATTCTTTGACGTATTCTACCTATTTATATTAATCTTAGTGCTGCGAACGCGAATACTGAGCTATTCAGTACTCTTGAGAAAGCACTTAAATATTACGAGAGATTAGTTCTTCGAGAATATATTACACTCCGGATGTTACTCCATTCAGTCAGAATGTTCAGCCTTCGAGAGTTACGTACAATATGCATTAATTATGCACTCGCTCTTCCGGACTAGCTCTTCCGGACTTTTGTCTAGTTATGTGAGAGGGAAAAATCTTTTCCCGTCTCTTCAGCCGTTTTTCGTTTCAGCGTTTCTCCGGCGTAGACCTAAACTCCCGTCTCTCGCGCATTCGCGTTCGCGTCCGTTCCTCAACTTTCCGCATTACGTTTTTAACTCAAAATGCACCACTCATATCTAGCCGCGCTCTCCTCTCCCAAGTTCGCAAACTTCGCGTAGTTTATACAAAGCCGCGAGCGATCAAAGTTTCAAAACCGGAGTCGAAGAAACGTGTCGCGAGATTTCCATTCCGATAAACGCCACCGGCGCGTCCAGCGTTCTTGCCGACGGGATCAACCCTTCGCATCGGTGACGAGAGCGGCGAAGAAGCAAATTTGTCCTCCATCTCCTCCACACACGCACATATATTCTACAATATGTATGTATGATACTAAAACGACGGCTCTTTCCAAACGTGGTATGCACCAAGAATTCTTGAAAACGCGAGGAGCTTGGAGACTCCTCAAAAGAGATTTCGCGCAAGTCGCGTGTTGCGTAAATGGCTCCGACTCTTATGTCCCTCTCTCTCTCTCCCTCTCTCGCACACCAACAGCCTCGTCAACACGCAAGGGGCACAAATTTATGCGGTAACACAACCACAGAAGGATAACCCCGCTAAGGAATCCTGCCTTGGAATTCGCTCCGAAACGGGAGCCGCTCCTAATTTCATCCACTGCCGAAATAATGGCGCCGCGGGTCGTTCTCATTCTCTGTCATGTTACGAGAACGTGTTCGCGTTCTCGCACAGTGATTCTCATTTAAACACGTAATTATGTGTATTCAAGAAGAAGATGAAACGTATATTATTTCGCTGTAATTATTACTAGACATCAAGCATATAATTTACCTACAGAAATAATATAACATTTATAATTCTAAATTAAATTCTAGATTAAAATTGTCAACATAAATTTAGCAATAACCCATTTCTTCAGAACGACAGAGGTTTCTTCGAATTATTTAAAAAAAATTAACTAAATTGTAGGACTCTTTTAAACTCGCTATTCCCTATAAGCCATATATGCTAGCATTGGTCCTTATATAGCTGTTCCTTTTGCAACTGAAGAATCAATCACCCAATATTCGACTTTCAAAATCGCAAGTTCCCCGCGAAATCTTACAAAGGTTAAAACCGGAAAGCCGAACGACATGGTCTAGAATCCGGGACCTATCAGGTAAACCAGATCCGATCTTCGACTAAACGACAACTCGAGATTTCTCGAGGTTAGAGTCGGCTTCAGAAACCGCCACGCAATAATAGACTTTATCCATGTTTCCGCAGTATAACGCAGTATAACCGCGTAAACGGCGAATGGACAGATAGACGGCGGAGTTGCGAGGCTCTCGGTTGAAGTTTGAGAGGCAAACTTTCTCCCCGCTTAAGCGCGCGCCTCTTGTGATCGTTAAATCGCACCGCCATGCGTACCCGCTCGTATTTCCTGCAGCGGGAACCGTAACTGTATCGGGGATTTACAGAATCTATCGCTACGTGCGTCACGCTACGCCCCGGCACGAGAAATTCTTTCGCGCCACGTTTTCTATGCCCTCGATGTGTATACGAAGGCGATAAAGTTTTAAGGGTAACTTTAAAGTCTAGCTCGAGCCATTCCGCTCCAAGCTTACAAAACCGCAACGATGAACTGCCATCGGTAAAAAAAATAAACATGTCGGGGATAATCTTCTAAGATAATAATTTCTTACTAAGAGCGAACCCCCGCAAGTTTTTTATTAAATTATTATTATTAAATTAAGTATTATTATTAAATTCAAAAGGAAAAATACGTATCTATTTTACACAAGACAAATTATCGAAATTATGGCGCATATAAATTATAACATAATAAAAATAATTTTTACCGCAATGTACGTTTCTGAAACTATAAGGAAACCAAAAGATAAAATTAAGTATAAAATCGGAATACAGTGCATGCAAATGGTGGCATCAACAATACTACGTTCTTTAAAAACGCCCTTTAAGGCCCTTTTAAGGCCCCTTTAAGGCAAATAAAGTACTCATTGAATTGAATGGAGAAAGCTAGCAAAGAAATGTGTGAAATATACCTTTGAGACTATATATCCTTTATTCCTTAAGGATTTAATATTTAAATAATTGAATTACACATTATTTTAATTGCGAATATTTTAACTATCGTATTCTTCAAAAGACGTATGTAAAAGTAGTATTACCGTACGATTACTCTGACATCCATTCATAGTAGTACAAGTAATACGATTATAGCAAATCTCTTTAATTTTTTGCATACACGTAATTACTGAGAGTGAATATTCTTATCGCGTATCATGAAAACGTAACGTCCATGAGACGGAATTCCTAGAGCTGCAAGAATTAATTGTGCAAATAAAATTAGCATTAAACCTAAAAGAACCTGCTCGCGCGCGGACTCAACTGAATTATTAACGGCGAACAATTTTTAGTCCGGTCCTGCCTCAGCGTGATGCGGTAAAGTGCGCCGTGACGAATGCGAGAGTGTAGCGGCATTTAATATCAATGAAGTCCTTTCAGTGTCACAAATCCTGAGAGTACGCTCGCTAGCGTTGCCGCGAAAAATCGCGCATGCATTTCCATTGTTTCCCATTCTCCCCCGAGTCGCGAGGATTTACACGTCGCACTCCGGCCGGTGGGAAAACATGTCTATAGCCTTAACGGTGGCGTTGTGCCAACGCGATTAATAATCCCCTCGTTAATGCGGATTAAATATATCACGTTGTAAATTGCGCGAGCGCCGCGCTCATTATAACGAAAGGGAAAACGGTGACGATCGACAAACGTTTCGCGTCGTATATACCGGGTGTCTGAGACCACCCGCCCACCCCTTTTCTTTCAAAAACTAAGCGTTCAGAAGAGAACATGCGTCTCTTCCTTAGGTCCACCGACACCGATGACACAATGAGTGACACAAGATATAACGTGAAACGTGAAACCAGGTACAATAGTCGATCAGACTACTACCGATTCAGAATACAATGATTTTTATTTTTTATCACATGTGAGTGATACTCACAGTCAGGTAGGTCAATACAATAAATTAATTTTTTTTAAATAAAAATATGTTTTATATAACTAAAAATGTTTTGTTGTTAAAAAACATTAAATATATCAAGGACAAAATTTTTGCAATAGTAATAGCAACCAATGGTAATTATAGTAATAGTTAATTCGTAATAATTATAATAATTTATTATAAATGTAGGGTACAGCAAAGCTGTAAAAAAAAATGTATATGACAAAGATAATATGTCGTTCAAGATATACATGTATTTTGAACGAATCCAAATTTGCCGAAGATGATATTCAATCAAGCACCCCGAATCGTGAGAGGCAAAGGGACTCACGCAAATCAAGCACCCCGAATCGTGAGAGGCAAGGGGACTCCCCGTTTAAATAAAACCGAAGAAAACCAAACACAAGATCAAACCAAAGCAGGAGAAGATTAACGACACTGCGCAAAAGAAAAAAGTTGTGAAGAGGACATATTATAGACTACTCTGTCAAGAAAACTTAAAAAAAGCAGTCAAGGATATAAAGGCGGGAAAATCAGCGTGTTGCAGGTATCAGAGAAATATTCGATGCCTATTCCAACGCTTTACAGACACACGAAAAAAAATATGCTAGAATAATAATAAATAGTGATTTACACTGTGATTCTCATAGTAGGTCTGAAATTGTAAGTAAGTATTCCAAAACGCATCCGTATAAAATATTGATAAATATAAAGTATAGGTACAGTAAAAAAATAATAAATCAATGAAAATATAAATAATCCGGTTTTAATCACGTCACATATATGCAATATTGACTGACAGCAGTTGTCCGTGTATGGTTTTGGATTATTGTATAATTCTTTGAAACAATACAAATTTTACATAATAATATGTAAAATTTGAAATACTAACTGTTCTAATTTATTTTTTACTTCTGTAATAATTCTCTGTTTAATTTGCAAGTTCCATTCAAGCTCAAAATCTGACAGAGGCTTCAACAAAATCAGGAACAGAAGATAAAATATCAAATTAGGGAAAAAAGAACAGGCATTATTGACGAGTAATGCATAATTGTATCATTTTAAATATTAATTCCTCTATTACATTTTTTACTTTTTTAATCACTTCTTGTATTATTCATCATAAAAAGGACATCAAATAATGTCCTTTTCGTGTTCGTAAGCCCTTTTCAAAATTGGAAAAACTAGGAAAATGTAAAATTGTTATAATGAACGATTCAGTAAGTGTAAGTTGTGAAGAAGTTTTTTCCCCTCCTAATCGAGAGCAAAAGTTAAAAGATCATTTATGCAATAAACATAACATAACCAAACTAGACACACATCTAATTGGCATCTTATTAGAAAATTACATAGTATCAAAATATCGTTTCTCGCCTCCTAAATTTCTCGCCAGTACAGAATCTGGTAACGGGATGAATTTCTCTGCTCTTGGATTACGCTGTTTACGATTTCTAGCATCTCCCACCTCAGGAACGTTTTTCCATTCGTCCTCTGTTTATTACATAGTATCAAAATACGAAGGAACGTGCAATAATCATTGCAATAAAATAAATGTTAAAAAGAGCGTGTACTTGTTAACGCACCACTTAAAACATTTTCAATAAATGCAAATCTGTTAATACGAAAAAAGTTAAAAAAGAACTGACGTATGGGACAAGTTCGACGTAAGAGGCAGTAATGCGACGTGCAAAACATGTGAGATGGTTATAAAACATCACAATAATACTTATAATTTACGAAAACACTTACGAAATTGTAAGTAAGTATTCAAAAACGGATCCGTATAAAATATGGATGAATATAAAGTATTAGGTAATGAAATAATTACAGTAATGAAATAATAAATCAATGAAAATATAAATAGTAACCACTTTCCGCCTTAGGGAGACGGAGAATGTGCTTCAGAGACGAGGCACGAGTAATTTCGAAGTAAGGACGCTTTCTTTTGTGCACAAATTTGACCACGAAAAGATATGAGGAAAGACGAGGTATGTATATGTGTTAAGTAGCCAATTTAAAAACTTTTAGAAAAACTCAATTACGAAATACTAAATAAATGTAAAAAAAAAATCAAAGATATCAGGCACCAGAAATTTAACTTTGCTGGCTATAAACAAAGTAAAATGCAACTATTCACATTTACCTAATCCACTTTCACGGAAAAACTGGAAATACATTTTTACGATCCGTCCAAAAACATTAAAATAATTCGAAGATATAAAAGCATAAGAGCCATCGTTGAGGTTCGACGTCGCGCGAGAAATAGATAAACGTCGATTAATCTGGTGAACGATGCCAAAAGAGAGTTCAAGGATCGCACGCGACGCGCGAGATTAAACAGTGCAAAATGCACTCGGGAGTCTCGTGTATAATTCTCGGAGAGAAGAGATGCCACACGTGCCCAAAAGAAAGCCAAACCAATAAATCACGATGCTAGGTCCTCGCACGTGCACGAAACAGACTGTAAGGGCTTAGTCACAATGAGAAAAATAAGGACACTTCAATACACGTACATTAAAATGAGATGCAACATGTCTTATACCTTATTCCTTTATCCTATTCCTTATTCCTCTCATTGTGACTGAGCCTTAATATTAGACGAACATCTGAAATGAGATGAAAAATTTCCTACACTCCTCGAATTTATCGTAAAGCTTCTTCTCTTTGACTTTGATAGAAAATCAGCCAATCCAGAAATAAATCTTAAGAAAAAAAAAGAATTGCATTAAAGAGAGATAACAGTTTTGTATAACTGAATATCAACTTATAAACTTTTTTATATATAGCTTTTACATATATATATATATCAAAGACTACGAAAATAATAACGACTAATTCTAAGGCACCTTCCGCGCCGCAAACAGCGAAAAAAAATGAGGAAAAAATAATACAGCCAGTTCTCGGTCACAAAAATAACTTTCTCCTGATACTTAAGCAATTTCAAATCATCAACATGCAAACTATTTGGCTATTTTTACTGTCGAATTTCTCACAAGCTGAATAGCCAGATAACCTTCTTGGTTTTTCCGTAAATCCGCGCGTGTTCCGTCCAAATGACCGATATAACAGGGTATGGTCCCCCGCAATTACGCACGTAATCGGCATTATTAAATACGTATCTGTTTCCGCAATTTCGATCGATGTGCAACGGATCTCCAAGACCAGACCATTAATCTTTTCCATATCCGCTTCGGTAATAGTTCCTTTTACGTTCGTTGCATTCTAGGTGTTTCTTACGTATATTTTCCACCACCAATTTCGTAATAGCTTCTACATTCAAGTTCGCGTCTTCCGCCGCGCGTAAACATTTCTTCCGCTATTCATGCTCTTTTCTTCTTTCTCGTCGTATCTTCATGTCTGAAGAGTCGTGACATTATGGTCAAGTACAGTGGCGAACCACCGTCTTCCAACAATGGCGGTCTTCCGCTTCTCGGAGACTCTCAAAGGAGATCCGATTGGGGAGCTATTTAGTCCTCCGGAAAATTTTACGTTGAATGAAGCCATAATGTTCTCTTGGGATAAATGATAAAGGTGGTTTCCCGTTTCCTTCCTTCATGGACCAACGGTTTTAACGTCTCTTCCGAAAGACGGTGGCGCCGATATCTCCTCTTTCCCCACCATACCCGATCGTAGATCGGATCCTGCCGGTGAGGGCGAGTCCCCCATTAGGAGGGAGAAATCGACTTGATGGCCGTCCTCCGAAAATTCCAAGGAGGCACAACATCCTGTAGTTCCCGCTGCCTTCTACCAGACCCACCCCGAATCGCCGGGAAAAAAACCCCACCAGGATTTTGTGTACCCGGCTGGGATCGAACCCGGATCATCGGCGCGTGAATCCAGCGTCTAGCATAGGAGACCACTGACTCGCTAAGGGCGTTTTTCGCTCGGTCTTCGAGCTACACAGTTGTACGCAGTTACGTTTGGCTAACGTCCATATCACGTTCAAAGTACCAGTTTTCGTACGCAGTTACGCCGAACTACGCTAGACGATGGACACGGGAAAAGAAGTAAAAGAGAAGGAAGGAGAGGAAGAGGCCGTCCAGGCCGTCTCAAATATGGATTCAAGTAATACGGCAGACGCGTTACGCTCGTTACGAATGATGGAGTTGTTCCGGCATAAATTCGGTCTCCATACGTTTCGACCTAATCAATTGCAGGCCATCGAATTGCTCGCCTTCATGCTCTTTAACACATTCTAAGTAAGAGGCATAGTTAGTTATTTGATCCTCCTGAGGGGTAACGTGATTGTGCAGAACGCGATTAAAGTCGGATCGCCTATTTCAATAAGGACGCGAACGTATGCCAGCAATACTTTGTTTTCCACTTTATCTTTTGTACTTTTCCCGATCTGCCTAAAGAACAGTATTAGATGCGCCAGGAATCTGAGGAACTGCGAGTCGCAGGCGCCGATATCAATCATACTTTCAATCTCTTCTATCAACTTCGGTATTTGACCTAATATTATGTTTTTGAATTAAATGATCGGATTTGTTAGATTAGGGACGTATTACTGGATTTTTCGACGCATGCAATTCTTTAAACGCGTCTTCCAAAAAGATTTCATTTTTCCAATATTCCTCCGGCATAATTGTACATATTTTCACCATCATTATTTGCAATTTGTCCGCACCCATAAATATATATACGGGGCGGTCTCGCTTATTATTTAGCTTTCTTGACTTCGTTTTTCGCCCACTGCTTGTCGAAGGCTGCGGTTCTGATTGCGTGGAATTTTTTTGAACTGGCCTCTCTTTCTTGGCGTAGTGATAATGGTCGATTTTGTCGTTCTCTTCCTTGTAGCAGATTTCTCGTCTTTCTCCGCTTCGACTCCACCTGCCCAGCCGCCTTCCTTCATTTGAAACAAGTCAGTAAGGATGGCGGTCATTCTTCGTTTTCGTCCTTTACGAGTTGTCTGCCCCGGAGCGGCTTTAGGAAACGCTCGAATACTTTTAAGCGTCGCGCTCAAGTTCCATGTATCACGACGGGACATGGAAGAATCCGTAGGATCGAAGTGAGCCGGGAAATGATATTTATCCATCACAGATTTTAACAATGTAAAGAACCTTTCTACATTTGTTCGATTAGAACTGGTGGCACGTGCTAAACTCGTCGCTTCCGGTTTGCGTATGGATAATGTTCGATGTCGTTTGAGGAAGCCGATTAACCAGTCTTCATCAGCCATGCGAGCGGCTTCCCACGATGCTGGTATCTTCAGATTCAGTTTTTTTGGCGAAATCAAAGGCTAAACCATGGATTTTTGTCGCAGATAGCCCAAAGTAACTAAGTGGACCTAATAAAGTCACCTTGGTATGGGTGCCTGGGCATCAAGAAATACCCGGCAACGAAACCGCAGATATACTGGCTAAGAAGGGAGCAAATAAAGCACCATCTGATCAGGTAGCGGAAACACCCTTCGCAGTAAGAAGTCATCAAAAGCTTTCTGAAAAGAGAGCACTTGGCCAGGTGGGAGACATTAAAAACCTCTGCCGCCATGCCATGATTCTGATGAAAAACAGCAGACCAAGTAAAACTAAACTACTGACGCTGAATAAATAAAAACTGAGAGTGGCGGTGGGGCTTTTCACGGGCCACTCCGCCTTACTCAGAGCTCATTTATTCAATCTCGGACTCGCGGAACAAAAAAAGTGTCGCCTACGTGAGGACAAAGAACATGATGTGCATATACTGTGCCATTATGTAAAAGATACAAAACTTGGGGACGACGTACCTAAGTTCTCCAGGAAAAATGCTAGGGTGACAAACCTAATGAACCTAGTACTAGGCTCAGGGCTGGCCCCAAATACCTAGCAAATAAAAAAGTTAAGAGACACAAAGGATCAGTAAGATCTAGGTACCGTCGGGGACGCTGGTGGAACCACCCACTTTTTTACTACTACTACTACTACTAGCCCAAAGAACATGTCGTTGAAATGTACTAAGTATTCCACTAAAGTAGCTTCACAATAGTGTATTTTCTGATATCTATACGTAATAAAATTAAGAATTAAATCATTAACTCAACTCGACAAATTAGTCGAGGACGGACGCGACTATTTCACTAAAAAAGAAATAGAAAATTGGGGGAGATTCCGAGAACAGTTAGTAAAACAGAATATTTCGATCAAAGAAGTAGACAAGGCCTTAAGGTTGGCAACAACTTGGCGAAACAAGTGTGCGCATCCTAACATCATCGTTGCCGTCTTCATTAGATGAATTTACGATTGATTAGGATGTTGAAGTACCCAACATGTGTGCACTTTTTACTGGCCTTAAAACATTTTTGGGTTTACGTAATACGTGTGTACAATGATTAAATTTACGCTACAAAAGTTTGTACTATTTGATTAATTTTTGACTTTTCAATACAGATAACTCAAGATAAAGCCGATATCTCAATACTTCCGAAATGGCAAAACAAAGAACCTGCGCCATGGCTTAATTTTCTCGAATGGAGTTTTGAGTTCACTTCAGTTTGTAACCATCAATTTAAAATTAACAATATAATAATATTTGTTTGAGTCTAGTTCGTCCAGATTTTAGAACAAACGCTAAAGCTGGCCATCAAGACGAGATTCGTCTACGTAAACTTGACCAATCGTCGTATTTTTTATAAACTTCCGCGCAAATTGCTCATACATCAATATATCACAGGTATGTATGTGATCCCGGAAGCAGGACGATGCGGTGTAACGGTGAATCCGGCGGAACGCATAACGGCAACGGAGATTCTGCAAAGTCCTTGGTTGCAGGACGTCTATATGCAGGCGGAGGTGGACAATATACTGAAAACAACCACGGAGAACAACGGAAACGCGTCACCTTTGAACGTCCCCCCGAAACGTCGGCGGCTTTCGGTTCGTGCCGAGGAGGTGCTGCGGAACATGGAATAATGACCGATATATGATATATGATATATTACCGAGATATATATCATATTATTTCAACAGAAAAAATGCGCGATATATTTGCAAACGCGAAATACAAGAAAGTAGAAAAAGTAAGCGATTATGTTGAAAGACGTGACCGTTATGGTTCAAAAAAATCAAAGTCAATTCAAGAATTTCTGGATTTTCTTTTTATCATTATACACGTACTGTTTTATCAACAAATCGATCAATATTCAATTTAATTAATTTAATTAAATCGGCTTCTACGGACATGAAAGTTTAAACAGAAGTAAAAACACGGTGAGTACAGCGAATGGAAATGGAAATTCTAATTACGAAAACGACCGTGTCAATTGGAGACCGTAACAAAACTGGCCCACCTCAACCATAAAAGGTCAGCACACGCAGCGAGAGCTTATCCCGGTGTCTATGCAAAGATCAGGGAGTGAAGGACAAAATCTCGTGTTCTAAGCTCGATTATCATGTTGGGTGGTTTATTTTCACAAATTACTGGGTAAGGCATATCAAGAAATAGTGCGTTATCATTGATATCTATGAGAGTAATATTAACTATCACCAATTCCCGAAGAGTCGTAGACGAACCATCCTCGTCTCTTGCCATTACGATGACAGTCCACATTGAATAACCATTCGGTGGGTCACGATCTAATGACTTTCAATTTCATACAGCAAGTTTTGTCGATTCCTATTAAGGGTTATTGATCTTCCTTGACGATGAAGTAGGCAATATGCTAATCGGCATTTCTATCTTCGATATATCAGGATCATAAGCCACCACAGAACAAAATATAATAATTCAAGAATTGGCGTCAAGAAACAGAGCTTTCACAAATGTATTTTTGATATTATGAGAAGACGCACGTGATATAATAAAACTCAACAAATTTATATTTGAAGACAGGAAATGCCCACACGACAAATATCTTTAACCAAATTAAAAAAGAAATTAACCAAATTAAATTAAAAAATTCTATAGAAGATAATGAATACTGTCTAACAAAAAAGGAAATAAAGCAGAACAAGTTTTTGAAAACAACCTTGAAAAACATGGATTTTCCATAGAATCTCTTGACAAACATATGAATGCTATTATAGAAAACAGGAATAGATTTGCACACTGCAAAGGGAGATAAATAAAATTATAAAAAAAATTTCTAACTAAAAAAATTTGTTACAAAAAAATTAAAAAAAATTTTTTAAGTAACGAAAGAGGAGCTAGCGGTATACTAGCCAAACTTTTAAAAGATGACATAGCAGGGACGTACATTGGTACGTAATGGAAGATTCCAAATGTCTCACAAAAAATTTTTTGAACATGTTACGCTATTTCAACAAGGAAAGGTAAGTTATTATTAATCCACACCGGACAGGATGGGGGTGCGTAATTATGAAATCTGTAAATTGGTCAGGTTCTAATAAAAAACTTTTGAAAGGTTTTACTTGACAATGTAATAGCTTTCATATTAAGGGGATCCTAAAGCAAAAACCGAACTCCGACGGGAAAACGCCCTCTACTACACGGAAAAATGTCGATAATACCGACATTTTAAATTCCGTTTCCTGCTTATTACGTCAGGACTTATAAGCTACCTAAGAATGAGGAATGTTTTTGTTGTAAAGATGGCTCTGAAAAAAGAAATATTTACTCTGCTGACTCACCGTTCAACCACAACCAGACTACTTTACTTAACTCTGCTGACCCAACAATCAACTACAACCAGATTGCTTTGTTCGACTCTGTTAACTCAGCATTCAACAGCAATCAAAGCATTTTGTCTCATTTGTCTGAAATTTAAAAACTAAAAAAAAATTTGAAGAACTAAATTCAAAAAATCGACTCTGTTAAGAACAAAAACCAGAGCATTTTGTTCATTTCATCCTTCAGAAATTGAACTAAAAAAAGAAATTCAACAACTAAAAAAAAGACAAAATTCAATAATTAAAGAACTAAATTTAAAAATTAAAGGACAAAATGCGAGAATTGAAAAACAAAATTCGAGAATTCGAGTACTATATATCATGGACGCGGACGAGGAAACACGGATGTCGACGACGGCAGTTCAAGGTGATAAATTATTTATTCTTCGGAATATCGAGCGGCCTTCAATGGCGTCCCATTGTGCTGCATGACAATCGCGCCCGAAATTCTTCCCATTACGCAAAATCATCTCTTAATCATTTACACGGTGCATCGATTGCAACCACCGCAAATCGTCTTCTCCATCCGTATTGTAATCTTGTACGAGTGCCATTTATGTTATCGGTATAAATTGTTACTATTAATTATTTCGCAGTTATCATTTAAATAATTTCTCAAAATACCCAACTATTGCAGAACAATCGCCCAGTCTTGTATGTGCCTCATTGTGCTGCGATTTACCCTCACGAGAGAAATACACGAGATTAAAAATGTCATAATTGTAATTTTTTTTTATTTTTAGTATGAGCTACTCACTCAATATGGAAGTACTCTCCTCGCGTTCCCATACCGGATTAGCCCACTTTGCTCGCAAGCCATATGGATGCCTTGCGAACCGCAAATTCGACATGGCGTCGACTCTTATTTACTAAAATTTTTCAACCGATTTTCCGACCAGAAAGTTTTAGAAGTTTGGCGGTGAAAGAACTGGTGGCTGTTATAAGCATTTATACGAGAGAATTTTCCGTTACAAATAGAACAAAATAAACTCATTGTACTGAGGTAATAAACATTACTCAAATTACCTATATAATTACTTTCCTTTTATCAATTTTTCCACACACAAATCAATGGAATCGTATAATAAGCATAATCCTGAGGCCTTGCTTCCCGACGTCGAAATAAACACGTTCCTCGACTAAGGGAGCGCGCTTTTAGCGCTATGAGCGTGCTCTGTCCTTGTTCAACTTTCAGTAAGTAACAGAGATAGAATGACGTTGTCAGCGCTAATAGCGTCTCCCCGAACGCACCTTAAGACTGTGTGCTCGTGGCAAGCGCTTCGCGCGTCTCTCTCGTGAGGTCGTTCTATCAAAATTAAAGATTTCGCTTGCGAGTACGCTATATCAACTTTGCTTCGACGGTAACGTCCGTCACCTCGATCTCGGATGTGTAGGATAAGCCATTCGTTAGAGAGAAACTGCCACAAACTAGCGGGAACTGGGTGTGGCTGGCCGAAAAGCTTCGGAGAAGCTTCGGTCCGCTTCGGACAAGCTCGGAGGAACATAGATTTTGATTGGCTACAATAATCACACAATAAACGTAAAAATCACACAATAAATGTAAAATTACATTTCTTCCTGTAATTTTGCATGAAACTGGTTTTTTTTCCGTTCATTGTTGTGAAAATATCGCCAAATTTAAAACTACAAGTGATTTTTACATAAAAATAGTAATTTTACCTATATTTTACCATTAATATGTGTTTTCACTTTAATATACCTGGAAAAAAAAATTACAGTAATAATTGGATAATTTTACAGTTTCAAACATGTAATTTCTCATGTAAAATTACATGAATTTTTTTCAGTGTGGACTCTTCTTTTTGCGCGTGCACGAAGATACAGTCAAAATTTAATTGTATGTACATGTTACAGGTAAACTGTATGGAACACGTAAATATATATAACGGTAAATGTGTATAAAAAAAGTCAAATCTCACCGATTTTATCGCCACTTAAATATATGTTGTAGAGGAGGTCTCTTTCTGGGTAATTATACACAAGAAAAAAGTGGGGGACGGTATTAGTTTAAAAGCTACAACAAATTAAGGTTTGTTTATGCTATAATAATGTTATTTTTTCAGTACTAAGAAAAGTAATTTGCCGATATGTGTACTATTCATACACACATCAGCAAATTACTTCTCTTAGAACTAATGTGACTTTATAATACCTAAAAAAAAGTATTAAAATTGTAAAACTTCAATTTGCTATTTTTTCTGAGCCAATGACGTCCCCCACTTTTTTCTTGCATAGAATTACTCAGTAAGACCTTTCCTACAACATATTTAAGTGGCGATAAAATTAGTGAGATCTTTAACACACATTTATCAAATTCAGTTTGTTAAGTAAGACTTATTTATAAATCATAACTCAATATGAGAATCGTCATTAAATTGAGTGTATGCGATAGCTATTTTCGGCAAGATCGGAGTTCGCGGTGCTCGCCAACTTGGAAGTCATTGCCAACAACGCCGGGTACGTACGAAACTACGAAGATGATTATATATGACCGATGTGCCGAACCACGTTGGATCTAATCCAGCGTGCATGCTGTGGCATACATCAGTGACTGCTAATGTACCGGCGCTGCTCCGCGTGCATGCACATACTTGCATTCTGCAGTATGGGAACGCGTGCACGTATGCACGCGATAATTCCGATAGCTCCACTTTGGAGGTATCTACGGCTCGCAAACGGGTAGAACGACCGGCGAGGTCCTTACTAACTGTACTCGTGAATCTCGTTATTACAATCGCAACAATCGGATAATAAAAGACTTGACGTGCAGCAAAAATGGAAATTGAAAAAATCCATCTCGCGAAAAATATCTTCAAAATAAAAGGATAAGAATCGATGTTAAAAGCATTAATAGCGCAGTAACATGTCGATAACATTCCTGGCATTCTCGAATTCAATTCTTATTCAATTAGTTGGTTTATTAATTGCTTTATTGTCTACTGCCAGATAATTTTAACGCAATTTGAACTCTCTATATCTCTGATCTGTCAATAACAGTGTCGGGCGAAATAATTTGATTTCTAAATACGCGGTGTAACTTGGTCTAATCGATCGTTCAGGATAGCAAAGTCTTCTGCACTAAATCCGGAAGCGGGTTTCACCGAGCGGGTCGTCCCCGGCAGTATTTTAACGATCGGCAGTACACAGACATGAATAAACGGTAGCACCTGGCATCGTATGGCGAGTGCATCCACGGCAATAAGTGTAAGAAATGTTATTGTTTGCACTGGCGCAACGATAACAAATCGCGTCGTATCGTATTGAATCGTATCGTTTGTGTATGATTGGGAGACACAAATATACGTGGGGATTTACAGTAAATCGCCGTCGCACTCGACTGAAATATTTAGTACACTTCGCGTAAATCGCCGCGGAAAATGACATTTATCACGAGATTGCAGAGTTCTTGATATTACACCTGATTTATGTAATTAATTAATACTCTCCATTAATCTTGTTTAATTTCTGTTTATTAACGCTCTCTCAAACACCTCGCAGTTTACTTCGCGTAGATTGAATATGATATTCAAATCTATGAATATACTATGTGTACGATAAGATACTTTGCCACGTTATTGTTCGAGAGATGAGGGAGGTTTTGCAGTTTGCCTTCTTAGGGATTACGCAGATAAGATTGTTAGTGACAGAATTTAATAGCATGCATTTAAAAATACGTATATGATTACATAGTAAAAGAGGTGCATTTGAAAGAAATATATGCCAGCATGTATATGAAACAGATATCTGCTTACGATATTAATGCAGCAAACTGCATATACTACTCGTTATATTATAACTGACTTGGCAAGAATATTCAAGCATTATTTTTGTTACCGCTGCTCGTTAACGGTTCCTGATTCAGCGTTATACCATAACGATACTTCCGGATGTTGCATTAGCTCCAATGATTTACGGTATACCCATACGTCTTACGGGTGCTCGCTCAAAGGAGGATCGATCGAGCGCACGTCGCGTCCGAACAGCGTTGCAAACGAGGCAACTGCTTAACTGTGAGACGCGAGTTGTGTCTCGATGCGCGACATACTTGCAGTCAAAGCGAGTCATTATTGGGCGCTTTGTCTCGTCGGGCGACGAGAGAAATTCACGGAACTTTACTTTAGGTAACCGCCTCGCGCGAGAGGAAAGTTTGCGTTTCCGGCAAAATGAGTCTTACCCTATCACAGTGGATGCTCTTTATTTTCGCCGTGCTGTCGCCGAAGTTGACGATTCGTTATTGATGCATAAACTTGAACGCATAAACTTGCGGTATCGCAAAGCGATAAATAATAAACGCGAGTTGATCACATATAGCACAGAAGCAGTGCCTTGCGTACTCATTATTTTCCTCAACTAATTGTAAGAGAAACTTTATCACGATTTAATTAAAATTTAAATATAAATAAAATAGAGACACCTTATCGATTTTTATCGAAAAGGTATTTACATAAATATAAATATTTATGTAAAATTTCAATGTAACAACTATATTATACGAGGAAAATGTTATAGAAAATGCCCTGTAGCGGTCTAATAATCTTTTTGCAGGGTAAGTCCGGGATAGAGAGAGACGCGGGACAGAGAATCGCATTCGAAAACGCAGCGCGCGATAATTCTTCAGCTTCAATGGATAATGATGATGATGCTGGGACTGACCCGCGGAGATTTATCAGCACGCAAGTGGAAAGTGGGGAGCCATTCACGGCCACTGTTTGAGACTTCATTCCCACGGTTTCGGTAAGCTCGATATCGCGTGACGAAACTTATTGGAAAAGTTTTCCCCCCCTCGCGTCGGAACTCCGCGAGTCGGAAGTACGATCGAGTGGATTTGCCGATTCGCTGTTACGGAATAACGGAGCGGTGAAACACCTAAAATATACAATGTTGCGGTAATAAAGATGGAACGTTATAATGAAACATTTCGTACGCATGCCGTCCTTTCGCGGAAGTTCGAATTGGCACACGGCGCGGCGCACTAGTTATTGGAAAAGTTTTCTTTCCACCAATAAAACCTTTTAATTCATGATGATTTCCCATTGGCAGGTGCTAACTTAATAATTCCCTCGGATTTCCGAATTATGACATAAATTAAAACATAAAGTTCTACTTTATATCAAGAACAGAAAAAAAGAGCTATAATTGCGGGAATGCCTCAACTATATCTACATTGTTTAACATTTATTTTAATCTCTCTCATTAATTTTTATTTCTTCCATTTTTTATATACATATAATATAACTGTATTTTTTTATTTAAAATTTCACGATTTAACATATTTTTCATTTATTACATTTAATTATTATTAATTAAATTTATTAAATTTATTATTATATTTAAAGTATAAGAAACAAAGAGAGTAATGCAGTTCTGTAAAGCATTCTCTTTATTTAAGAATTAGGCGACTGTAATTAGAAGCAGTGGCGAAACGTTACTTTTGATAAAATAATCATGAATTTAGTGGAGCTTCTCTACATAATTATTTTCTTGATCAAAAGAAGACAAGCTTTATTCTTCGAGGTAGCCATTATGCACGATAATACCCCATATTGAAACTTATTATTAATGTAAGAAATAGAATATTAAATGAGGAATTATTTTATAAAATGTTAAATATTTTAAATAGAAAAAAGTCGGTTAGCGTAAAGTCTTTGTAAGTAAAGTATTTGTCTTTGAACGAGCAGATAGAGTGGCGCGAGCAGCTCTGCACAATATTCCTCGAACTACGATCATTCTTTACAAACAATTAGTAATTATCAACCAGCACGGTCAGATAACTTTTACGGCACAAAGTGATAGTAGATTGACATGCGGAAACATAAAAGTAATTTATTGTGGTTCATTAGCGTTGCTCTCTCGGAGGGCGAAATATAATTCGTCGGCGCGATAGGTCGAGCAGACAGAACGGGCTTACATGAAAAATGTCTGGACGATGTTAACGCGTTAATGTAAAACAATGGATTGCAATACAGATAACGGGAGCAAGCAACGAGTTTGGAACAAATTGCCAGAGATCATGACGAGATAGAAGAGCGAGGGGAAGTAGAAGAGAAAAAAGAGTCACGCGAATACTGCGAGGAGTGGTTTGGGCACTAAGGCGAAAGCGCGAGGGGATATTAATGCGCTTGGGCCAGACTTAGCCGCGGGCAGAGCAACGCTAACTGAACTTCAATCGAATTAACATACGAATGGCACTCGAACCAATTGCGAAACTTTCATTTTAGCCGAGCAACAACCTAAAAAAAGCCTCTCCTCTTTCTATCTCGATGAAAACTCTGTGTTATGGAGTTTTGTTCGACAATTTTCCGATTATTTACCAGACGACTAGACATCTATTTATTTAAAACTTATTATAGATTGCATACTATTTTTAGGTACTCGCTTAATGAAACAACATTTGATAAGGTTGATGCTTTTTGCGAAAATTAAAAAGTCAAATTGAAAAAAGGTCAGAAATATATTTGCCGTCGGTCTCAAGAAGCGAAAAAGATATGAATTTAAAATAGAATAAAATGGCACGGTTTTAGTTTTAACATGTTTTCCTTTCGTGGAAAAAACAACACAAATATAATTCAATAGGATAAATTTGCATTTTTTAAATGCAACAATTAGATCTCTAAAATAAGACCTTTAAAAAAATTATGCCTTTTCTTGAAAAAAAAAAAAGCATATAAACCAATTGCATTTTAAAAAGTTTATTAAAATTTTTCAAAAATACGCGCGAGTTTATAGACTGAGCTACAATTATTAATTAGATATAATATTTTTTAGTTGTGTAATTATTAAACCGCCTAATATAATTTTTCTGTAGTCGCTTTTATTTTGTTTGTCGTCGATTTTTTATCAAATATTTCATAAAAGTGGTACACAGTTAATGTCACAGTTCTCATTAAATGAGCAAGAAAAAATCTCTCGTAATGACACATCAGTGAGTACCGTGCTCAGCGGTTTCGACGTATACTTACATATAGATACGAGCAAAAAGACGACATTGCGGTCAGCTATTAATTTAAGCTGGGATATAAGCGACAAATTTAGGTTAATGAAACGCACCTTATTTTCAAAACATAAAGAATTCGGAAATTTAAAAACTATTTAACAATATTGAAAAACACTGTTTTCAACAATTGCTAAGTTGCTAAGATACCAACATTTGATACAAAAATTGACATAAACACGTTCTAACATTTCAGTCTCGTTTGTCATTTCACAGGAATGCAAATGTGTTAAAACTATTCTAGGTTTTTTTTTATATCAAATCAGATTAGATTTTTTGTATCAGAATGTTAGGAAAGAAAATGCATAAATTTACAAATTGTATTACTTAATTAGCGGTATAAATATTTTATAAATATTTTTTGTATGATGATAAATCAGATCACTGAAAACAATAACATAGGTATTTCGTGAATAGGATTATTTGTCTCGTGAAATAGCACAGTAACACCACGCAGATGAGCGTGCGGGACGAATTATTATGCGGGACTTTCCCATCGTGGATAGAGTAATTGATTCGCGTAGAGCTAATTACGCTACATAATTAGGTATGCTATACCAACTGCGTCGCAGCTGTAATTTGCTTCTGTGATAAGAGCGTAGCGTGATTACTGCCTCTATTTCTAACGGGATAAATTAAGGTTATCACGTAAATCCAACACATTTTTTGCTTAAAGAATATTTCAAAAATATTTTCACGCTATCTTGGAGCAACAAAAAAGCAACAAATTCTGGTGTATTTGTTTTTTGGATTTGACCACTCTATATAGGTTTTTTATTATGGGAGAGGTTAGCTTGATGACAAGCTGCCCCCCTCCCATTTCGATCGCCGTGTCTTGCTAAACGGCTTAAGCAACAAAATCCAAACTAAAGCAACAAATTAGCACATAAATAGCACTAAATTTTTTTTAATAGGTGCGGATTTTTTGCGATGGTGGGGTGAGCTAACTTGAGGTCCGTAAACGCGTTACTGAACAGTGAGAATCACTTGCTAAACTCGAAGTTAACCATCAACATTTTTGTCGGTTAATTATATATTGACAGGCTACCGTGAATCGTGCGGATAACCGCTAACAACGTCCTTATTAATAGTTACACACTATCCGTTATTATTATCCAGGCATCTGTGTAACGTAGCCCTGTGAGAGCTTGATTAAATCGCCTTTTGCAAACCACCGTGTCGCGGTCGACGCGGTTCGTTCCGAAAATCCCACCTACATATGTACACGAGTAAATATGTGCACATGTTATAGACCACCATGAGAATGCCTCTTTAAAATTCTGGTAAAAGCAGATTCAATGAAGGGACGCGTTAACGTGCACAGGTCGATAATAAATATGGTAATATTTCTTTGCTTTCGCCGTTTAAATTTTTAACACGTATTAATATTTCCAATCAGAAATGTGAAAAATTTATTCATGTTTACTTGTAATATACTGCTGCCTTAAATTGACCTTATTGTAGCAAAATCGATTACTTATTGATTACTGAATATAGAAAAAAATGGGCTAACTAAGAACCAAACGCAGTAAATAATGCGCGAAATTTTTTTTATTAAAAGTTGGAAAATATGTAAAATAAAAATAAAACTTTCGCGCATTATTTACCGCGCTTGATTCTTAGTTAGCCTGTTTTTCTATGTTCATGGATTTCCATTGAAGCCTATACTTCGAATTTTACATTTTATGTATTATTGCACATTTAATTATAGAACAGTTAATGGCATAAATTACTTAAAAAATCATCTAAATAAGCGCCATGGGATAAATGAACACTCAGAATCTTCTGGAAATCAAGGAGATCAGCAGAGGTAAATGTGACAAATATTAGTTGTTTTTTTTTTCTGAGTAATTAATATTGTTAAAAAATTACATTTTAAGAGAAAGTAAAAAAAAGTCGCCAAGCACACAATTTAGATTTGTCTTTGTCAGTAACTCTTGAGTAATTAAATTAATTTTATATTTGCGTAATATATCTGCGTAATTTGTACGACACTGAAGATGGTCCAATATGCGGCCGAAACGTCTGTTATTTAAATTATATAGAATATACTAACATTAACACCCAGTTACGGCTCGACGCCCTTTTGTTGTTAATTAATTTTATATTTATTTTTTGTAGATAATTACTTATTTAACGATTACATTTAACATATATTTTATTAATATGCATTAAGCATCAAAAATTAAATCGAATCGATTTAATTAGGTGTAGGAAAGGGGGAATTTACTACTGCAACCGGAGCTGTGTTTCAAGTCTGACAAATCTAGTCAAAGGCACGCAGTCAAAGGTTGAAAAACATGTAAAATGTAAACATAAACAAAACTTTCGCGTATCATTTACCGCGTTGGTTCTTAGTTAGCCCGGTTTCTATATTCATACGTATTTTTATTGGAACCTATACTTCGAATTTTACATCTTATGTATTATTATTTATATATTTGGTCCACATTTTTTTAACTTTGTATGGTTTTTCTATAAGATTTTAATTATCTTGCAGATATTATGAAAGAAGTTTTTAATATATTTATCACAAATTTTATTATATTTGTTTGCAAAAAAATATGCACGTACTAACTGTACTTTGTGGTCAAACGAACTTCTTTATTTTCAAATAATTTATTAATACCCATTCTTTTAATATGTTAGGATAATTAATTCATTAGTCATACATATTTTATTTACAGTGGAAAATTATATTAATAATTTTACATATTTGTACCATAAATATTTTTGGTCATTTATCACATCACATAATTTCGTTGATATTGTTTAACCCTTTTAAAGCACAGCGTGACACACACGTCACACGTCCCGAAATTAAAGGAACCAACAGAAGCTCCTGAGTATTAAGTTTCATAAAAATTCGCTGAAAGAAAAAATGTATGCTTTAAAGTGTTAAAATAAATACGAAATCACGATTTTTTATGATTGTAAAATTTTAAAAAATTTTTACGTTGTTTTCTAGTTCCTTAATCGGACCTTATTCCACACCCAGTCTTACATCAATGAGTGAAGAAACTATAATCGAACAGGTGTTACAGCTTGAAGAAGAAACAGAAATAGTTTCAGGCTTTGATATCAGGTAATTATTTTTTTTTGTATTGCGAATTGTACCGGAAACATTTATGTATATTTATATTAATATATGTATATACATACTTTATGGTCAAACAAACTTCTTTACTTTCAAATAATTTATTAATACCCATTCTGTTAATATGTTAGGATAATTAATTCATTAGTCATACATATTTTATTTACAGTGGAAAATTATATTAATAATTTTACATATTTGTACCATAAATATTTTTGGTCATTTATCACATCACATAATTTCGTTGATATTGTTTAACCCTTTAAAGCACAGCGTGACACACACGTCACAGGTCCCGAAATTAAAAGAACCAACAGAAAACTTCTGAGTATTCAGTTTCATAAAAATTCGCTGAAACAATTCTCCTAAAGGCTTCCATTGCTCGTGATCTGTGACCTATAGCCTTCGAGAGCCTAAAAGATAATGATAGCTCCGCAGTCGATGCAGCTATTTATACTCCTTTTTCTATCCGTCACGTGGCTACCCCGAAAAATGGCGCGTTCTAATTGACTGCCTTCCCCGCACCCTCCCCCCCTTCACATTTTAATGTGAGAAAAAGAGAAAATATAGAAGATGTCTCGAAATAGACGCACAATAGCGTGTATCTATTTCGAGAAAGACATGTTAATAAATTCAGTTCATGAAATTTACAATAAAAAATCTCGACAAGATCATTCCTCTTTATTATACAATTGCGTTTTATAAAAAACAAATCGCATTTTTAGAAAACAAAACACTACATTTTAATTAATTTAAAAAACTTTTTCCCCCATTTATTTGCGCTTGGACATTTTTTTCTATAAAGATTAAAATATATAAATTGCATTTTTATACGAATATATAATCCTAATATAAAATTCTCTTTGCAAAAATTGAATAACGATTAAGCTTTGTAGAACTTTCGTTATTACAATGCTGTTCATAGGCACGAAGCGTAAAGCAGAAAGATACGGCTTTCATTTATTGTTGTCGCTATATACATTGTATTATTCTTGTTTATTATTCTTCCCTTTGATATCGCAAAATTAAGACGCAATATTCTTATAACTCGAATATAATCCACGACGACTTATTGGCACAGCGGCAATAAAGAAATATGAACGAAACGATATTGCTGCACATCGCCTGTGACGATGAGAACGTCCATTTACTTGGGACAGAATCGTTTGTAAACGTACGCTAAAGCAGAATACGCGATGCCGCGCTAGATTTATGAACGATCAAAATCCGGTGTAGCACGTATAAAGTCTGCGAGCTCGTAAATCTTAATGCAATTATCCAGATACAATTTTCTGCGAAAATTGTACGGCAAGCTGTACCACATATAAACAAGTTAAAGTTACTTAGGAAAGTTATTTATATAAAACTTGAACTCTAAAATACAAAGGCTAATCAAGAATAAATCACATAGTCCACCTTAACGTAGAAAATATCTTCTAAAACAAAAAATTTTATTTAGTTGTTAGACAGAGAAAATAAAATTCTTATGTGAAACCTGCGTGGTGAGATATTATACACACGTGCTGGCACCGATAACGTTTTTAGCGACAAAACGAAAAATTGAAGGGGACGAAATTAGGTGCGGGAAACTTTTGGCTCCCTACCTTATAACAAAAAAAGGTAATTACTGTTTACAAAAAAAAATTTTGGATTTTTTTTTTTCGTTTTTTTCGGAGATAGCTTCACATTTTAGGCCATATCTCGACTTAGAAACGTACGATTGGGTCGCACAAGATTTATTTTAATAGTTCTTTCCAGTGGCGCTCAAAGCACCAAACTCTGAAGCCGGAGAGAAATAGGTACCAGAAAGAAAGATGAGAGTGGTCATGCCCGCGTTTTGGCTGTACCCGAATCCTGTCGGTATGTGCACGTTTTTGTGGTTCTCTTCCGTGCTATGTCCACTATTTTGTGGTAATATCAACGATTTTGGAGTTCACTTTCGTGTCATGTTCACGATTTTTTGAAAAAAATCCAAAAATTCATATCTCGAAAACCAATCCATAAAAAAATTTTTCTATGTGATTTTCGAGTTTAGCGGGCCAAAATACATAGGAAAAAAATAGTGGCATTGAATGTACATTTTGGCTGTAAACCAGTGTTATTGATCAAATTTTTCTTGAAAAGTGCTTGATTCCAAAATTTATTTAAGAACTCGTAGCAAAAAGCAAATATAAGTGGAAGTAAAGCAATACTTCTACCCCTAGCTAATCGTAAAGAGTTAAGAAGACATCGAGACGAGACAACCGGCGGGAGATTCACAATTAAGCGGCACTCGCTTTAACGGGCGAGCTAAGTGGCGATGAATATAATTAGAGCTCCCGAGATTGGCCGTTTTCGGGTAACAAATCTCACGAAGACGAAATCGTCGGCGGCAAAGCGGACGCAAAAGTCCCTCCTGGACACTCTACAGGAGCGACTGGCAGGATAACGACGCTTGGCAACGCGCCCATGTTTGTTGACTTGAAATTTAGCGGCTGGCGATTGTTCTGGCTACGTGCCATTATCAGCTACGTGCGAGTCAAATCGCGAGAGCGAGACAGATAAATAGATAGATCGAGAGACGAGGGTAGGGAGAGAGGGCGGTGGAGAGAAGCTGGGATAGGGTGGAGCCTGCCCTTCGTGTCCCTTTGGAATGGGGAGGACGTTAAATCGCATTACCATCCGGCACGGCGACGTTATTCATTTGCATTATTATTTCTCGCGCGAGCGACCCTGAGTTCCGTGCCCTTTGCATCAGTGACGCGCAACCCTCCCCAGCTTGCGATCAAATTTTCGCCCTTAATCGAGCTACTTGTGCAAAATGGCCTATCTCAAGTAATTTTAGTGATGAAAAAAAAAGTTCTATTATTTGAACCTCCGACTGCTGAAATACCCGAGAATTTTATCGAACTTAAACTTCAATTTTAACGTAACCAATTTTATTTGTATCTTTCAAAAACTAAATTTGAAAATATGCAAATAATTGATGAAACAGATTAATCTTTTTTTTATTCAAGAATATAAAGGTCAGAAATGCAATGTTTCAAACATGTTAGAATTTAAACAGTTGGAGTGATCTTAATGAATGATTGGCGGTTGCGCGCCACTGCTTTATATTCCGCTCCGTCTCTTTCCTATTGCATCTCGCACCATCTTAGAGTACTCACGTTCGAACTTAACTCATTGCGACAAGGATAAATTCGCTGCTTGGAAGTGTACTCCATTCGCGATTTTTCTTGGATATTTGTTGCTCCTTGCGCGGTATTACCTGCAAACCGGAAATTCTCGGCTGTCGGTCGATTTTAAAGCAAAGCGAAAGTCACGCAAACGATAGAATAATTATGAGAGGTTTATCGCGTCGGTTCTGCAACAAATCACAAATAATAAAGTTTCAAATGCATCTCTGTCGGGTAATTCATGATCGTATCTGTGCCATCAAAACCAGTTAGGTAAAACATAAATACGACATTATTATTCTCTCTTTTTGAAAGATACGTAATATAAAGATACACTGCACGTGCCATTCTGTATACAGTATATACCAATACGTTTTACGGTAATCATTATGCGCCCCTTTCTGACCACCTCTAGTTTAGGGGAAAGGCTTATCGGACCTTTCTTCAACCTGACTGAATATCGGTAGAATTCTCCACGTTCGAGCACATATTGCACGATATGCAGCACGCGTAGCGCGATAATGTTCCACGTATCAATGCAATATAACCACGCGTGGCGTTACGCTTCCCCGTCTCATCTCGACCGCGATGGCGGTGTAAATATTAAAGATAGCACGATGCGAGGCGCTGCGCCGTCTGTCAAGATTAGACGCCACCCTTGGCACGCTGAATATAACGCTGCAAAAAGGCGGGGGACAGGCGTGGAAAAAGGGCGGACGAGATCCTACAAATTACTTCTCGCGTCGAGGATGGCGAGGGTGTGGGCTCGCTCGGTCTGATTTCACCCCTGTCTGCGCCACGGAAAGAGCATTTTTTGTCTACCGCTCGTTGATCTCCCTCTCTGGTGTAGTACGTCACCCCTGTAATGTTGGAGGGCGCGACAAAGGAATCCGTTTGACGAGTCGCGACAGACGCTTCCTCCTTTCGAGGACTTTCTTCTGGAAACTTTAAGTGGCCTACTCGCTCCCTGTCTGTGACAGGCTTGCTACAGTCATTGACGTTTGTACTGCTAATTTTTGATTTAACATCTGATTTTACGAGAAACTTGTAAGCCTTTTTAAAAACTAAACATATCGTTTAAAACTATTTAACTTCTTGCTAAACCTGCGAATGTAAAGCGATGTAAAATTAATCAATCTCGTATCCTAACACGGCTATTTTTATCAGCTTGGATTAAACTTAACCGTAGTTTAACTAATTTAGTGTCTCCTTTCAGTTCTAGTTCCAAGTTAAATATGCAAGTTAAAGCTGAGAACTAATTGGTTGAAGTTAACCAACGTTGGTGAAACTATCTCATAAAATATCGAGAGTAAGAGACGTTAGATCGAGACAGGATTAAATTTTAAACTAAGATGAAATATTGAGCGATATGATAATAACTGTCTGTAATGTCAAATAATCCTAAAACTTACTGATTGCTCCTCTAAAATTTACCAAGCTCAAACCTGTTTAATTTTTCAACAAGAAAAACCCCCCAAAAAGTAAGAAATCATTTTTCGGTATAGGATAACGAAAAATGCTATTTCCTTTCAAAAGAGGATGTTGTTATTCGAATTATGTTCGACGCGTCGGCGTGTATAAATGAAAAGCTACTTTGATATATTCCAAACTGCCGCGTTCGTTGATTGTATATATACGTCAACGCAGAGTTATATCGAGGAAAATGTCGCTATCGGTTTTGCTCAAAGTGACTTCAAAAGCTTTCTCTCTTTTTCTCTCTTTCTGTCTCTCTATCTACCTATCTATCTATCTCTATCGTTATCTCCATCTCCATCTCTATCTCTCAGTGGATTTTGGAATCGTCTTTGGATTGCGGTGTGAAATCCATTACCGTCCTCATGAGGTAGCATCGCGCGTACATCATATTCCTTCGAATTTCCATAAGTGCGGACACTTCTCACCGCCGCGGCTCTTCGAACGAGATGCAAATGGCTAGGTACGTAAATGCAAATCTACCGAGCGGACGGCACGGACACGACGAAGATAGCGCAGATTCCGCGATGCCATTACGCTTCGTTCGCTGTCATTTCACGGGTGACTGATTTGTCAAACTCGCTGCACTGCTCATAACCAAGATCGTTTTAATGAAGCCAAAAATGGGAGCTGTGTTTAATGTGTTGTATAATAGACTTCTATGTAAAAGAAAAACAAACGTGAATTCTAAATATTTCAAGATAAAGATAAAGATTGGGTTGTTAAATAAGTTCCGCTATACATAATTAAATAATTACTGAATCACTTCTTCTGAGAAATTATTATTATTTATGATATCTAATTATTTAACCATCACTTCAACAAACGTCTTAAAAATCGAAGAAATAGTCATTACTTAATAGTATTTTTATTTATTTAACATTAATCTATTTAAGACAGAAATATTGAGTAAATCAAATGAACAGCTCAATTCAAAGCTTAATGAGTTCGAAAAAGAACTGGCTGAAAGTAACAAAAAAATTAGAGCATTTACCAACTTAATATGGATTTTGACCTTAGGCGAGGACGCATGAATCATTAAAAAAATTATTGACAAATATCCACGATAGCCACGACAGATCAAATTCTTTGAAGAAGAATCAATAAAGCAACAGATAAGATATAGTCATATGTATTGTATAAAACTATTTTAAAATATTTAATTTTATTTTTATTTTTTATTTCTATTTTTTATTTCGTAGTTCTAGATGATGTGTTGCTCTCACACATAATTTTCGGAATTCAAAGCTATTTTTGTCGTGTCAACTTCGGGATGGAGTGCAACCCATTTTATATATATGGATGTACGCTATACATATATCATCCGCCGCGATACGTAACTTATGAGGAAATAGAATTTCGCGTCTATTCCGCCTGGACAAAGGATATCTCTTCTCTGTATTTTTCGAAAGCTCAGATTCAAACTACGACCTGCTCCCGCGCCCCAAATTCGACAAAACCAGCGGGTTTCCGCTACCGAGAATTTCTGAACGAAACCATTTTATCTGTTCTACTATTATACCGTCTGTTCTGACGGATAAATAGCTCTCTTTGAATTCCCTGCAGCAAATGTACGAAACAATAAATTTATCTGCATCGTTCTCTACGTTGTCCAATACCTTTGTTATTATACGAAACTGAAATATTGACGCTGAAAGCTAAGAACATTGGCGATTGTCGCAAATTATCTATAATGACATATAATTATATAATATTAAATGTTAAATTAATAATCCACAATACCCAGAGCATAAATAATGAAAATCTTCAATTTCAGTCCATTTTAACCAAAATTTATTAAAACCAGAATTTAATATATCAAGTTTAAATTTAATTAAAATAAAACTTGTGATGAAAAAATTATCCGTTTTCAATTCTTTTCTAATACCTTTGACTTTAATAATAAATATTTATAGATATAAATTATGTACTTACTATCTCCCGATTAAATAATCGGAAATGTTAAAGTATCACCTCGTTTCTCTTTTCAAACATATCTGCCGAATATTTGTTGGCAATATCAATTATGTTATACAAAAAATAAAATTATGAGCACGATTAGGTTTTATAACCAAACAATACCATTCGCGAAAATAGACACACGGACGCATAAGACGTCGGACAACATAAATAAAAAAGCAGTAAGGTATGCGCAATACATTATCCTAAAATTATGAGGATCGGGGGTCGGTTAAATCGCTTCAATACAATTTGAAATTATGGCAGACGTTGGCGGCTTAGCTCTGCAGCACATGGATATATGTGTACACACGTGTGCTCCAGTTATTCTCTTTTTCTTCCCCAAAGAGGATAAGCTAGGACACCCCCACCTCAACCCGCACTGAGGCACAGTCCCGGTCTTGGGGAAACGGGTGATAGAGGTGGATGATGTGGGCTGGGCGTCAGCGGGAAGAAACTGGAAGTTAAAACGTCGAGCGTCGTAAATTCCGTCGTTCTAAGGTCGAGAAATCGGAAACTATTTCGCCACGCCCCATAGATTACATTGTGAAACTCAAAGCAACGCGGGAAAGAGCGGAGGGTGCGGGAGAGAGGGAGAGGGACGGGTGAGAGGTCGAAGTTGGTGCTGGCTTCCCAGAGGTGGAAAACGAACGCAAATAAACGACCGTCCGGAAGTTATTGGTGACCCTCTCCTCGTTGGTGCGCGCTGTAGCGCCCGCGTCTAACTCGCAGTTTATTAAGTGCGACACTTCTTAGCTACCGCGCGCGAGCTGGACGAGCGCGAGACGGGAGAGTTTTCTTCGAAAAGTCGATACATCACCGCGGCGCGTGTCCCACTTTCCGGGCGCGGCGGGAAAGCCGCTGGCATACGGAAGCGGTGCGCACGATTGACCCGCGACGAATCCCAAACCCGCCTGATTGCCGTAACGAAGTTCCGTCGCATTCATTCCGTTCGGGAAGGCGATTGAAAGCGGTGCAATTTCCGTCGGTTCGACTCTCTCAACGCCGCAGACACGCCGGGAGAATTTACGCGTATCTTGTTTCATTTTCCTCCCTTTACAGATGCTCAATTAAAAAGTGACAGTTCAATACAATGGAAAGAATTGTAATATCTGGATCGCAATATAAATAACAGGTTGTTTGCTCCTTTTCTGATAAACTTTTCGGTCACTGGTTTTTCATTATTAAAGTTCTTATTAATTCCGTTAACGTTAGTCTTCTATCAGTGATCTCTGCCTTCGCATTTGACATCATCATATTATTCTGATATCTGTTATCTGCTCTGACTTTATTGAATCAATATAACGACAGACACGACTATTCGTTTTAGTACCAGTCTATCAGATCAGTCCTCTCGTCGTTACTCTCATACACGTCAACGTAACTTTATCCCTGATAACGAATGCAATGCGATAGCACGAGTGAAAGGAAACTATCTGGTTAGGAAATTTCATTTGTAATCTCTAACACACAACGCTTAACTAAAACAACAAAGCTTCGGAGAGAGTTTTATCACGATACTGTGACAAGCGACATAGTTCACGAATTACGAAACTGGAGTTTCTAAATAACAAGTATCTAAGCATCGAGAAAGAGAAAGTCAAAAATTTCTTAGGTTTAAAAAATTGTAAAACTAGACATGAATCTAGTGCTTATTTTTTTCACAAAAGGATAAAAAAGAAAAAGAGAGAAGGAAAAAACGTAGTTTCCGTTGCTTATCATATTATTCATTTAATATGCCGTAATGCTACATTTCATTTCATATTTCTTTATCAACTTCGTAACTCGTGAAGTATTATACTCTTTAGTCATCCGTAGGCTTTCCTCTGTTTACGTGAATTTATCGTTGGAACTTAAAGGCGATGTAACGTTCGAGTGCGCGAAATATTTAACACAAAAAACCAATCCTTCTCTTCAATGCAAACAAACGCGTGCTGTTTGCTATGAAATCGGTACGATATTGTTCGCAAGAGACGTAACGGCCAAAACGAACGACGTGAGTTAACGCTCATAAGCGCTTACAGCGCGTGAGCGTCCAAACCGAACGCGCCCGAAATATGACCTTAAATTGACGTCAATAAGACCATGTGTGCTACCTGGGAAATGACTTCTGTCGACCCTTAAGAGCCTAAGCAGAATGGCTGTCTTATAACCTTAAGGCAGTGTTTCATGCCTTAAGTCTTTGTCTTATGTAACGCACAATACCGTACAGTATTGTGCGTTAATTACATAAGACAAAGACTTAAGGCATAAAACACTGCCAAGACAGCCATTCTGCTTAGGCCCTAACGCTCGCGTAAACTAGACGAAAACGATTCATCATTTTAAGATAATACAATCGAACTGCTGATTAATTTAATCATTGATAAATTTGTCAAGCAATGTCTGCACTATTCTGTTAATTTATATACATGGGATTTATCATGAAAAAAAAGAATAGGACTAATTTTGCTTTCAATAAAATTCTGCCAATAAAATTATCGGTTAATTTATCAAATAATACTTTTGTCATTTTGCAAATGTAAATAAAACTATTTTTTTGTTGTTTAACATATGGACAAGAAAGATTTGGAATAATACAATTAAACATTTGTTTTAATTCTGCCAGTTAATTTATTAAATAATACCTGTACTATTTTATTAACATATCGAATTAACTTTTTTTTTAATATGTAGAAAATAGACCAGAAATAACAAATTATATAGTTAGAAATTTATCAAGCAATTAATCGACCAGAATTCATTCCCCATCATCATCATAAATTGATATTCAAGGATGGACACGTGTGGATATTTTTCCTTCGCCTGAGCAACGAATGCCTGCCTATCACGCATGACGTCGTCGGACCACCAGTTCTGCTCAAGATAGATTGTTTGCAGTTTAGGACACTGCTCAAGAATTGCAAAACTAGGTATATCCGACAAGTATAATTGTCTTAAGTTTTTACACAGTGTCAGTCCTTCGTAGACATTGAAAGTCACATTG
This sequence comes from Temnothorax unifasciatus, assembly GCA_030770225.1. Lineage (NCBI taxonomy): Eukaryota > Metazoa > Arthropoda > Insecta > Hymenoptera > Formicidae > Temnothorax > Temnothorax unifasciatus. The sequence goes on from JASTWK010000298.1 coordinate 179,605, forward strand.
AAACTTATCAAATTGACTTCTTCTAAGTATTCACAGGAGGAAAACAATTTACATAAAATATGTTTATCGATAATTTCTGTAGACCTGTCACAAAAATCATATTATTATACGGCAAAAAGAAAAATAACATAACTGTTTCATAATGCTTGCAATAAATGTAAACACAGACATTTTGATAAAGAATAATGTGTTTTAAAAGAAAATGTAGCACACACGTACATGTACATCATTGTCAGTTTTCGTAAATTCTTGCATTCGACGAGGGCATGAATATCTCGCGATGTAATAGTATTGCGCGATAAATCTATTATTTCCAAGTCTGGGCACGAATTTCTTAACTGTATTGTGATTGCGTCTAAGGAATGTAAAATTTAAGACACGCATCCGGCGAGTTTTTTGCAGTATTTTGCAAAGAGGTTCAGCTCTTATATTTGACTCTCCAATATCTAAATTCTCTAGAAATTCTAGATTTCCGAGACTCGAAACTTCTTGGTCCATTCCCTTCAGAGTACAATTGAGATCCAATAATAAAAAAAAGTATATATGTTAGTCATGTACAGTTTACCTGTAATCTTAACAATCATATTTATGTACCTTTCAAATTTTTGCATATCTCTAATAGAGAAATTTTTAATAGAGAAAATTTGTCAACAAAATCGCAGCCACATAATCGTAAGTGCGTTAAACAATCGCCGCAACTCTGAAGAAAGTTTACGAAATCCGGAGCAGAAATGCAGCTGTCTGTAAGATCCAACTGTTGTAAATATTTACATTTGGATGCAAAATAAAACAGAATTTTATCACAACAGAAGGATGAATCCTTAGAGTATTCTTTTTTTAAATTTCGTAAGTTCAAACATTTAAAGAGAAAAGGATCCTGTGTTAAATTATTAAGGCGTTTATTTACTTTGCTCATACGGCAAAACGATCTCATATCCAAGTATTTTAATATTATTAGTATTATATCATCCTGCAAAAACAAAATATAAAATTTTAATACATGAGATTATATCATAATAAATTATTACGAAAAATAAACTTCGAATATTTTACAGGAAGCGCAGAAAAACTGTCAAGTTGCTCCTTGGATTCTCCCGAAGAGAGTTTGATATGTTCTATAAATTTTACATAATTCCAATTATTTCTTAATAAAGGGTGATATCCCTGTTTAGAAGATGGCATATCTTCCTCCCGAGATACTTGCTTGTGTGCGAGATTGCTCTTGTGAAAACTCAAGACCGGAATCAATATTAACTTTCATGAACACACGCGGTCAAACACGTCTAATTATTTTTTAACGATATATACACTTTATTTACAGTCAACGATTTGCAATTGACAAGCAATTGACTGAAACGAGCGTCAAGCGTCAAAGCTGAACACAGTTGAGCTTTTGCCATTTGACGCTGAAATTCAAAAGACTATCAATGTGACCTATCACGTGATCAATTTTGACGCCCAAATCAAGCGTCAGCATAAAAAAGCACCTTAATCGCTCAGATAGCATAGATCGCGCGCGAAAAAGCACGCCGAGTCGAGTGTGCCGCGGCTAGTGAAAAATCACGTTATTACCAAGCTAGAGCGGCGAAACAGTAGCCATGCGTAGCCTGGTGACAAATCGCGGTATCGTAAAACGACTGAGTGTCGTTTATTATCTTGACAAGCTTACTTGACTATGTCTATTCAGAAAAATTGAATTCGACCTTAGGACCAGATTGCTAAAAATCTAACTGAGCTCAATCGAAATATATGTTTTCATCGAGTGTGTGAAATTAACACCCTTACTTTAAAATTCGATAGTTCTGATTAGAATTCCAGCTTCTTTTCGAAGAGTATAGGAGTATTTTTATGTATTTAAAAAGAGTTCCGGCAATTAACACTATAAAAAAAGCAATTAAAAAATTAGGTGCTAACTTTACACCCAACTTTAAGACCGAATAGTTCTGAATAGCTCATCTGTAGCATTTTGACGAGTACTAAAATTCCTGATAAAAAAAACACCGGCCTGCGTTTATTCCACCGATCTTCCTTCGGCCATCCACCGGATTGCCTGCGTTTACTTCACCGGCCATCAATCAGCCATCCACCGGCCTGCGTTTAATCCACCAATTTTCAAAAAAAAAAGGGGGGGGCAAAATTTAAAGTCTGATTTCAAGCCAGAATAGTTCCAAGTAGCTCATTTGATTCCTTTCAAAAAGTTCTCGACTTCCTGGTAAGAATTGCAAAACCTTATTTAGCATTATTTTAAAAAATCATCATCATCAAAAGTTATTCTTTCAGAACGCTTAGAGATCTACCCAAAACTCATCAGAATGCCTGAAACTTTAAAAAAAATTTGTATTGAAGTCGAATATCTTCGTAACTAGTAGCCGGATCGCTTTCCCAAAACTCCCATTAAAACGCCTGCAACTCTTCCACTAACTAGGGGCGATCTGGCCACTAGTTAAGAAAATATTCGAAGATACAACGAATAAAATTCGACTAAGTCCGCATAAAATTTTTTTTAACTTCTATCAGTTGCAAAGACATTTTTCTGAACGCAATTTTAACGAACGAATTTTATCTGTGAAAGTATTTTACAGTAAAAATAAAAAAAACAACAAATTATGTCTGAATCGACCTTAAATCGGAGATATATCCACGGAAGGAGTTCGTTATACGAGAGTAATATTGATATAAATCACGCAGCATCGATATACAACGCGTATTAAAGATACAACGATAAGATTATCGTAAACAATATCAATAAATAAAACGCATAATTTAATACGTCAAGTACAGATGGTCATGACGTATTAAAAAGTTGAAAAAAGTTACGTGCAACGTGCGTAACTTTCTTCCATTTAAAAGAGAAATGTATAATTTTACGAAACAATGAAAAATTCTTGTTCTACACTGCAAATTATGATAAAACGGCTTGCAATTATTACCATTAATTACAAATTATTCTATACATTTAATCATTAGTCTATATACTCTATATGCATAAATTATAAATGGTATAAAACTCGGTAGTAGAATAGCTATAAGAGCCAAACGCAGTTGTCGGTGCGTAGATTATATTATCAGAATCAAAATGGCTCGAATTTGTGAGCCGAAACGTTCGATTGTAATATGTTTAGAATAAATCAGTGATTCTGATCATCTACGCACCGACAACTGCGTTTGACTCTCATAGCCATTCTACTACCGAGTTTTAAGTTCGAGAGTCCTGACTTATTATTTTATAAATAGTATAGATGTCTCTATACTATTAACCCTCAAACACCTCATTTCCTGAGTTACCTTTTAAAACCGCACCTGATGAATTAGCGTAATCGATTTGTTTTTGTTTTTTCTGGTTTTTTGTTTTTTTTTGTTTTTTGTTTTTTGTTTGTTTTTTTTGTTTCTGTTTTTTGTGTTTTTTTTTTAAGTTTTTTTTAATCGATACACCTTTATCCGTACATCCGTCGTGAGTTTTTCAAAGGCGCGGGTTAATATTTTTTTTTTCCATTCGTTAAACGTACATATTTTTTGCAAATAAAGAAATAAAGAGTCAAGTAGGATACAATTGAAATAATTAAATCAGAAATGCGCAATGTTCGTCTCATCGTAATATTTCTACTTAAAATTAAAGTTATTTATTTATTTAATAGCTATCACTTAAGTTTCTCCTCTCACTTATGCATGGTTTAAAATTTCTAATTAATCGGTAGAATCCGGATCAATTGTGAAATAGAATTTTCTATACCTATAAGCTTCTCCGCGTGCACAATTGCATCAAGTTAATCGTATTAACGGCAGTTTTATTTCGCTTCGGATCTTCTCGACAAATCAGTAGCTAAAGATAAGTGATCTTGATTCTTCTTAATTGCATGCAACGGTACATAAAATACGATGCTGAACGGTATACTGACAGTAACGTCATCCGCTTCTCAGAGTAGAGACTCACTTCCTAAATTAATTAACAAATAAATCTACGCCAAACAAAATTAACAAATAACTACACGCCTATATCGTTCCACAAAATCGTGATTCTCGAAGGCTATACTACCTTTTGTGAATCGTGGCAGAAAGAAGCGTGAAAAAAATAGCGGGTTCGTGTTAGAATTGAAGGATCCGAGTGGCCCTACGCCGGAAAATTACGCGGGCACTGTTGTATCGTATCAGGGAAGTCAGACTCTCTTAGGCCCATGGTTCCCTGTACGAGTCTCTTTAGGCCTAGGATCAGAGTCAGTTACGCTGGTCTGGTGATGCGAATGTATAGCCTCTCCCAGTTAAGTCACGCGCCAACCTCCCAGTGGTCTCGCTGGAACGCTGCAATGGGGCTGTTCCAATTCAGTACGGCTCGGTCGCAAAATCTGATGTCGGCTGGCTGGTGCGTTCTGCAGTAACCAAATGGCATCAATGGCGATCTGAGCGCACCTCTGAGGACCTGTAGTTGATACGGGCTCAAGTACCGCTGTCCATGGTGAATTGTGCGGCCAAAAAGAAGCACGGTTATCTGGGGAACTCTCGGCTGCCAATCCGTTTGCTCCCCAACAGGCAGTAAATATAAAAAAGTCAAAGAATGGATCTTCACGCCCGACTTCTCGGATAGTCCGGACACTGCGTGCACAATGCGAGAGTGGTGACTCGGTCAGTGCGGAAACCCAGTGAGTACGTAAGCTGGCCCTCGAGACCAGACGCCAGTTATCAGGTATAGAAACAATTACGCCTCTTGACGCACAAATAGCTCTTGTAATTCCCAGTAGCCTTCCTCTTCTTTTTCTTCTTTGTAAATTTTATAGCACCTAATTCCCCTCGGCATCACTTAACGACCAAGAACAAGTCGAAAATAATAAGTACAGACTTGAAAAATTCAATCCAATCTCGGCGCTGATTGCATCAGCAATCTTCAAAAATTATTCAGAACAAAACACGTCCGAATACGTCCACGTCTCGACGAGACTTGCCCCCAGTAGCCGTGTCAAATTAAAATAAAAATAAATAGTAGTAGGCTATTCGTGAATGGATATCCATCTGTGTCAAACGCAGGGCACGAGCACTGCGTTTTAAGCATGCCCGGCGCCGGGGATCGACTCGTAACGGTGGCGGGAATCTCGTCCGCTTCTCCCACGTTGCAAGGCCGGCCAACTTCGACTCCCCGGCAAAAGTAAAAAATAATCACTTGCTTTAATGGGCTTGGTAACTGGGGCTCTTTTCTCTTACAATACGCATATTCGCGCTTAATATTGTTTTCAACCTCCTTTAAACAGAACAAAAAAATACGATTTTTTGCTGTGACTACTGTCAGAAGAGGCGGATGATCCTTCTCGTGATGAAGTAAGATTTCATGCTGCACAAAGAGGAATGAAACACTTATTTAAATATTTTTACCCGTTGTATTTTTACCTTTTTGCCACGATTCACAAAAGGTAATATAGCGTAACAAATAATGTTCACATGATAATTTTAAATGCCATAATCACACTAATCTACTGAACCAGTTAAATAAATATTAACTTATTACGCGTTGTTAATCCATTTGTCATAACTTTCTCTTTTCCTTCATATGTAAAATACATATTCTTAATAGTTACTGTTGGTAGCGTACAACAATTTTTTTGATTTAACATACTGTTCTTCTTTTACCATAAATTTCACTAATTTCTCATCCTTAGACTAAAATTCAACGGTCGAGTCTTCAAAACATTTCACGCCTTTAAATACCACTGTAGACAATTGTAAATTCATACGTAGTTTTATTCACTAAATTATAAAAAATTTCAAACTTGCAATGTATTATAAGCATATCTAATAATTTTGTTGCATCATCAAAATAATTATAGTAGGTCGCTAAAATATGATAATAATGTTGCAAAAAATTTTTGACATTTTAGCTATCAGTTCAAGTTTTCTACATAATTATTTTGATGGTCGAACAAAATTATTTTCAGATCTGTATCCAGTAATTTTTAGATATACTTCAGCAAAACTTATTTCCGTGTACTGTTTGTGTATATATATATATATATTTTTTTTTTTTAATAAAAATATAAATTAGATTTCTTTCTTGCTATATGCAGCATTGAAAATGCAGCAACGCAGTGCTACTTGTTAACCCTAGGTATACACAGTCTAATCACATCTAAGACCCCAGCCTAACTTCCTTTTTTCACGTTTCTGGACTTTTGTCCCATATATTCTTTTCTTTTTACTCGTATATCTCTGAACTCTTTTTTAATTCTATCGACTTTTATACATATGAACCTATTTCTTAATCGCTTCTCGATCGATTAAAAAAATTAATTAATAAATAAATAAACTAAAATCCATTTCTGCTGAAGTTACGATGACAAATGTTGATAGAATCTCCGAGACCGCACAGTGTATAATAGGCAAGATAAAACTGTGTATACCTAGGGTAGGTACAGTCTAAGTAGATACAGTAAGTCCACTCCGTGTCGGCGCCTTCGATCTAAAGTGAAGTGGTCCGCCATGATGTTGAGTGTGGAAATCGTATGTCTGTCCTTCTCCATCGTTCGCGGAGAAAAACAGACATACGATCTTTCTCCTTCTCCATCTTATTGACCGCCATATTGTTGAGTGTGCAAACCATTTCACGGGTTTTGGCCTGAGTCAACATGCTGTATCTACTTATACTGTGCCAAGCTTAAAAAATAATAACATGCAATTTATTCAAAGTACAAAGTACAAAGTAACGTCAGGCACGCAGAAATTATGGATAATGATAGTACGGGTGCAAAATTCGGTTTTGTGAAGCGCAAACGAAAGCCAGAGCCTTATTCACGCATCAGAGTTTCTTACTCACGCATCATGGAAATGTACGCCCTTAATCTATACACCATTCTTCTGTACACCCTTTACAAATATAGAAAGAAGATATCGAAAGATAAAAATGCGTTAAATCATTACAATGTTAAATTTACGTGAAAATACATGTACACGGGGAATCTCGAGATTTTTAGAGTCTTTTTTTCTCTCTGCGATAACACAAGCTCACGTTTTCACGCCAAACCGTGTACATGATATCGTGTTAAAACTTACAGTAAATAACCGTTTCGGCTGAACAAATTCGACCGAACTTCAACCAATGACATAAATGCGCCTTTAAATGGAGGGATAAAAGCTATAGTAATGTAAGTCAATATTTTAAAAAATTGGACACAAAAATTTAACTATGGCTTTTACCTCTCCAAATAAAAAAATATATAATTATACTCAATGTATATATACAAAATAGAAAATAATAGGCGTTTAATTTGTACACGTAAGTGAATCTCGCGTATCATTAATGTGTACTGTAAAAGTGTACTTGGCGCCTATTTTTCATATTAAAAAAATTATCTTATTAATTATTTCGGCTCGTGCGAAGGGAAATTATTTTATTTTTAGACCTAATTAATTTCTAAATATTAAGCAAGACATAATATACTAACTTCTTAATGGCTTAAGAAGATATTCGATTTCGATTGCGTGAACTGAATTGCCGACTGTTTGTGATTGGTATAATAAATTTCGTGATAGTAGAGAGAATACAGCACCGCTAAAAACAAGTCGTACCTCCGAAAACGTGCAAAAAGTGCATGAAATCCTTCGATCGGACCCCTATGTGTCCGTAGCATAATCGTGGATCTCATTGAAATATCTGAAAGAACTATATCACGAATTCTGGAAAAAGATTTAGGCAAATATAAGGTTGATGGGCGCTGAGGGAGAATCAAAAAGACGCCATTGCTGATTCAAACTTTATAAAAAATATCATAACTTGTGCCCAGAGATGGTATTACCAGTTCACGCAACGCGTGAAATTCTAAGTCCGTTTTTTTTTCTTCTTCAAGTTTCAGGTGTTCTGATAAGAATTTCAGGTAGAACTGTAAGAGTTCTGAAATAATTTCTATGGATCAAAAGCGATCCCAATCACTAGTTAAGAAGATATTCAACTTCGAAGGTCTGCCGTGAATGTCATTTGCGTAACTTTTGATGATTTTTTAAAACAATTCTAAAATTTTACAATTTTTTACTTATCAGGAACTCTAGAACTTTTCAAAAGAAATCAAATGAGCTATAACTTAGAACTATTCTGGCTTGAAATCAGACTTTCAATTTTTTTTAATCAAAAACATTTTTCTTTTATCAAGAACTCTAGTACTCGTTAAAATGCTTCAGATGAACTATTCAGAATTATTCGGTCTTGAAGTTGGGTGTGAAGTTAGCACCCCATTTTTCAATCGCCTTTTTCACAGTATTAATCACCGAAACCCTTTTTATAAATATAAAAACACTCCTGTATACTCTTCAAAAAGAAACTAGAAATCAGAACTATCGAATTTTAAAGTAGAGGTGGCAACTTCGCACGCCCGCGTTCATCAGTTTTAATATTTTTACTTTGATCCATATATGTATATTGCAAGGATTCGCGTATGACAGACACAGAAATGGCTATCAGTATCAAGTACAGCTTAAGATACCGAAATTTTAACATAAATTAATGATACATAGCGTTTCCATATATTTAAAAAAACTGACGCTTATTGACGCGGACGTATCGAAAGCTTAAATTAAAACTTTCTAGTTTCTTTTAAATAAAAATAGTACCAAAATAAATTCAAATCAACAAGATAGCTGAGACAACAGAGGAAACTATGCTGCTATTCTCTTTTAAAGTATATATTGCCACCTGTAGAACGCATTTCACGATCGTATACTGCGTAACAGGAAACTGCTTAAAACCACGCATAAAAACTATAAAACCATTGAAAACCTTAAGAAACAAATACAATATATGAAAGTAAAAATTAAAGAATTGAATTGTATGAACATTAACTACATTAAACGCCTACAAAGTATGAATGAAATGCATAGAGAAATGTATAAAGAAATCTATCAACGTACACTCCTCAAAAGATTTTGTAACTTTTTCAAGACTGTATCATGTTCTAGGAACTTAGAAAGTGTGTAAAGAATGCCGGTATTTTCCGCACGATCGCTAAACAATCTTCAATACATTTGAGATTATATACGCAAAAGTTTTAAGAAATATATAATAAATGAAAAAATTACCTCTCTCTAAAAGATGAAAAGAAATTATATCGATGTATTTGCGTATTATCAATTAAATATTACTTATATAAAATTACGTATCTAATCACATATAAATCATACTAAATTAACGGTAAAACGTGTAGAATTTGGATGAAAATTACACTTTGTCGATGTCAGCAGTTTCTTGCGTGTAATACGTTAGCGATCGTGCAAAAGCATCATAACGCATTTTCCTCCTCTGTTGTTCCATAAATTTCAACATTTAGAATTCTAGGTGGTTGATTTATGAGTCCTTCTACAACGTTGGAGTACATCCGAGAGAGTTTCCCGGGTCCGAAATTATGCAATAATTATGCGTTGATTAAAGAAGATCCGCGCTGTTAAAGCTTTCTCGACCATCGTAGTCGCGTTGCAACACGAATGCTAACGAAGACGTTACTCAGAAATAAGGAATAGCAATTTCAGAGAAATGCACGCGTGCGTATCTTTACGCATTCTGCTTCGTTTAATCACAAAGGAATACTGAAAGCGGGTACTTAAAATGTTGAAGCGGAACAAATGAATTACGTTCAAAATTTATTATGTGTGTGTACATATATATACATGTATAAACATTTATCAATTTTTCATTTATTTTACCGGACTCATCAAAGTAACACGGTATAATTTCAAGTAATAATTTCAATAGATTCATAAAATATTTTAAATTACGCGAGGTAAATTGTGGGAGAGAGCAGTAAAAGTATCCATTACAAGATAAGGCGAATAATAAACGAGCAGAAGCGTCGCTTTTCTTTGCGAGAAAACTGCTTTCTTGGGGAGATACTTCTACCGGCGCGATACATTTTGCGAATCGTTAGTTTGCAACAAGAGTCTCGAAGAGATCAGATAACTTTCTCGTGGCGCTTCATCACCAAGACAGAAGTCTTGAAGAAGACGTGAAGAGTCGTGTATAGGGTCGACGGGAAGTCGACGGGAAGTTGATGACACGAATCTACGAAACAGGTCTATTAAATGAGCTCGAGCGAAACGGACGGAGGAAGCGAAATAAGCTAACCCGCCGAACGTATGACATCGTCGTCTGCCTTCAGTATCAAGGGGCAACGCGTCATCAACGTGAAAAGCAGCTGACCGTAAAAGACAATAAGAAGTATCAACGTATCGCCAATAATATCAACGGGAATCGGAAGAGATATGAGGTAACTAAGAAACAAGAATAAAGCACATGTGAAGAGAAAAAGGGCAAAGATGTAACATACTTTGATTTAAAAAGATGTACGAAAAATTCTACAATATTATTCAATTCTAAACTTCCAAAGTTTATCAATTAAATTCCCGCGATGCTCTCGAAAAGCTACATTCGCTTTATTTGCGCACGCTAGCGATGCAAGAAACTTTATACCCCGTGTATTTATTTTTTAATGGTTTTTACTTTACTGTTTGTGTTTTCAGTCTGCCTTTTTCTATTATGCAAAAAATATTCAGGTCACTCCTCGGAATCTACAAACTAACTGCGCCACAAAGGCGGAATGAACGGAGACCCTGGCTGCTATAGGGTACGTTTCTCCTTTGTTTACGAGCAGAATTGCGAAAGGATCAAATAACTTTCTCCAGGTTCCTCATCACATCGCCCGCAATGATCAAGGAAAGGAACGAACGTTCGCTGACAATCTGCAAGTTGAATTCCTCACCGAGAAGAAAATAAAAACTCTTTAAACGACGAAGAACTGCAAGCTGAGTAGAACAACGGAGATATTGCAAATTGCCGTATATACTGCAGTTTCGTTCGATCTTATTGCTTTTTACAAAGTATATTTTTTATGGGTCTATTTTCCTAGCTTTTACAATTCTATTTACAATTAAAATCTGTTAAATTCTTTCTCTCTTGCAGGAAAATTTAGACCGGTTGTTCCTAGGAAGAGACATATATAATTTTGATGATGAGCAAGTCCAGGAGCGGAGACTGGAGTATTATAACATGCTGTTGCAATACGGTAAGTAGTACTAATATACAATATGCATAATGATGTAGTACCCTGATCAAAAAGTTTCGGAAATTTCTTTTTTGAAAGAACCGCGTAAAGATGCTTATCAACTTATAAGCCGCTAACACGATTTTGTTCTTTTATAGAATAACGTTGTTTTACTATCAGAATCAATGTTTCTCAATAATCGCTCGAAGAAAAATAATAAAAAGTTAAATTCTAAAATTTTTTGTAACAACGTAACGAATAGAAATCAATTAAAATTCAAAAAAATAATATTTTTTTATAGCTTTGCCCGCGGTCATGTAACAGGCAAATTGGTGTACGTTTTAACGCCAGAAATACGACTTCTGAACGTGAACTTCTTGCACGCCAGTATCTGTTGCTATTTTGAATAGCGATGAGCTTGCAGCTCTCGTATAATACGGAAACGTATAATTATAGTCGCGCATGCACATTACGGTCGGCTCAATCACATTCATTTCATCTCCATGATTGCGTGATACCTCATAGCGGTAATAACAACCATGCATATGATCAAAGGCGTGATATACGAGTTATATCCGCTATACACGAAGATACGTCGGTACATTATATAGTGCAGCAGACACACACTTATTTCATGACTAACGTACTTGTCACACTGTAAGAATGTCTACCATACCGTACGACGCGACACTGTATTGCAGTTCCGGACTAGGTCACGCGCTATGACATGAATTATACATAGCGGATTATACAGAACATTAGGAGGTTTCATAAATTTATCATTTTATATAAGATTGATAAGTCACTAGACACCAAACCTGGAATAATAAAATTAAATTTAATGCATTATTTATTTTTTGCCTATATATATCACGTTTTAATTATGGCGAGAAAGCAAAAGGCTAAAAGTAGCAGAAGTAGAGAGTTGAGAGAGTAATAATGCATTATAGATGCCTATTTATTATTTATACATAACGAGATAATGAATAATAAAAAAGGAAAAAGATTATTTGAGCACGCGCAGTAAAAGATAGAAGTAAAAAATAATTAATACTCCAGATGGAATTGGCTGGCACAAAGTAAAATTACAAAAACGTTAAAGGACCTTGACTTGAGTGACAATTCTGTAAGTAATTAATTAATTTATTTATTTATTATTACTAATATTAATTATAATAATTATCATTATTAATAATTATTATTATTTACAGCTGATGGAAATACCATATTATATTGGAGAATTGAAAACTTTGGAACGATTAAACCTTTTATTTAATGCATAAGATGAAAAATATAAATTTAAAATCTTGACGTACGAAGCCCGAATAGCCTATAAAGCTTTATGATGATCGTATATGCAACGATCTTCTCGAATTACGAGAACCGTAATAATGTCACGATGTGTCGCGAGAATACACGATCTATGGCGGGTGGAAATCCGGAACCAATACTCCTACGTTCACACATAATGCGTGTGCAATCTGACATACGCATTGACACTGCACTCAAATCAGCGAAAGATTTGAGTATGCAAAATTCGCACATTCTGCGATCGAAAAATTCGCGAGAAGGATCCCGCTTCAACGCGCGGGCGGGTAAATCATGCATCTCACTATCCGGATATCCTTCGATTTCCATCGAAAGTAAATCGTATATCCAACCGATAGTTTCGCATACTTGACGAACCGCGCCGTGTTATCTGCGTGTCGCGATATCGAAATAACCGCGCAGAAACAAATCTCGGCTGAATGTGTAAAAATAATCGACTCCCAAGACGTGACATTCGGGATCCAGTTTTCAAGAATTTGTATAGACAAGAAAATAATGCAAAGTGGTTTGTCTTGTTAAAAAATATTATTCTTTTAAATTTTACTTGATTTTTACTCGTTACGTTAAAAAACATTTTAGAATTTAACTCATTATTTTTCTGTGACTATTTAACATGCGCCTAAGTTTTAACTTACATAAAGAATTTTTTTAAGCGTATAATGACAAAGAAAAGAGAATATGGTAAATTAGATCAAGGTAAATTTTTTACGCTCCAAGCAATTAAGGAAAAACGTTTACATAAACAGTAATTAATATGTGCTCCCAAAGAAATTACACGTCTGATAATAAATAAAAGATAAAACGCTTTATACGTCGTCGCTTTCTGTTATATTCTTTACTCCTAAAAAAAAAAGATACTTTTGCACCATGTACATCCAGAATGTCAATATCCGGACATGATGTTTATACCCTAATTACATGCATGATCGATCACCAAGAGACTTACCGCACGTGTCGTCGTGTTACAAGGCCGTACCAATAATATTACTCCGTTATACTCATTCGTGTCTAAAGATAAAACGAAAATGTGCAGCTTTATGGAACCAAGATACCGTGTTCGACATATTCGCAAGAATGTAACTGTCAGAAAATTGATCCGACATGACGGATGAACAGAAGAGGAGATATATCCGACATAAAAATGTATAAACTCTGTATGTTGTTCTCATCAAGATCAACTTTATTTCTAGTTTAACTTATAGTTCTGTAGTATACCGAATATCGCAATGCTGATATTAAAAATAGTGATAGATATTCGTGTACAGAAAATTCAGGAGTTATATCTATCTCTTTAGTTATAATAGTTAGAGTTCAAGAGTTGTATCTTCGATTTTGATAGAAATCAAGCGGCATTACTGAAGTTCTATCTCTAAAAGTTTAAATTTCAAAAGATTTACGTTAGTCTAAAAAACGATACAATATTTATTAGACGAATTCGTACTTATAATTGTCCAAATTAGGGGTCCCTAATCTACGCCCAAAGCCGACTTCCGTAAAATTTTATCCTGCCAAGAAGTTTCAACGATATAGGAAAATTTTAAAATAAAAATATTTTGTTCTTATAAGATTTCTAAAAATAAAATTTATTCGACCCCCGATCTTTACAAAAATTTTTATATAGCCCTTTTGATAAAAAAAAGATTAGAAAGCCTCATCCAAATACATTTTCTTGTTGTTCACGTATACATTTTTTATTACGTGTATGATTATATGTCTGATCTACAGTGGCCTAAAGTGGGACGGTAGAAATCCGCTGCAGATAGCAAGGAAGTTTCTCCAGGAGAAGTTTAGTCTAGGCCATCTGGTCGAGGACGATTGGCGGGAAGGAAAGTCAAGAGAAGAGGCGAGACTGGGTGTTCAAGTGAAGGACCTGGCAGCAAAGATGGAGATACTAAGAAGGAAGAAAGAGTTAGGGAAGGAGCCGATTTTCATGGATGAATTGTTATCCAAGGAGGAGGAGGAAATTCAATGGAGACTGAGAGGCATCACGAGGGTAGTTAAAGGATGGGAGGAGCATACCAACGTTAGATTCAGAAGAATCTTTTTAGTGGATAGATGGTTCAGTTGGAGACAGATTGAGAGAAAAGAACATGTCTCGCTGTTGGAGCAAACGGAGAAGAAATTTCGGAGTAAGGAGGGAAGAACAGAAAAGGGAAACGCCCGGAAAGCCGCCGCAGAGACAGCGGGATCAGGGAAGCCCGAGCCCCGACAAGGTTAGGGGCAAAATTAAGATAGGGTTTTGGAACGTAGCTGGGCTCAAGGGAAAAGGGGTGGACTTCTGGGAGTTTATAAGACAGCTGGACTTTGTTGGTATGGTGGAGACGTGGATAAGGGAGGATGAGGGGGAAGTCTGGATAAGGAATCTACCGTCTGAGTTCGATTGGCACGTGCAATATGCGGTGAGAGAGCAGAGTAGAGGCAGGGGAAGTGGGGGAATAATTATTGGAAACAGAAAAGGGGTAATGATGACGGAAGAGGTTGACGACGGTAGGAGAGGCTTGGTGAAGTGGAAGGGGCGAGGAGGTGGCTACAAGTGGACAATCAGTACGGTTTACGCTAAGGATGGTCCCGAGGAATTTAGGGAAGAAGTAGCTAGCCCAGAGCAGCAGTGTCCGGAAGAGCTGATGATGATTGGAGGGAACTTTAACGCCTGGACTGGGGAAGAAGGAGGGGTGTACAGAGATGGAGTAGTAGAAGGAAGAAGGTCTAAGGACAAAAAGGTCAGCAAGGAAGGAGCGTGCTTGTTAGAATGGGTAGAGGAAGGGGGATGGTGCCTGGCCAATGGTACAAAGCAGGATGATGAAGAGGGAGAATTTACGTACGTAGGGGCGAGAGGGGCGTCGGTTATAGACTACTTGTTAGTTAACACAGAAGGATGGGACCTGCTAGAAGAATTTGAGGTCAAGAGCAGGATAGAATCAGACCATATGCCTTTGGTGAGTGTATGGACGTCGAAAGAAGGCCTGAAAAGGGAGGGGAGAAAGGAGGAAAGAAGACAGACGGAGAGGACAATACAGTGCTGGGATGAAGAGAGCACAAGAATCTTCGCTGAAAGAACGGAGGAGATGAGTCTGTCTGAAGGGGGCGTGCTGGAGAAATGGGAGGAGCTAAGAGGTAAAGTGAGTAAGGCGGTAGTAGAGAAGAAGGTCAGATGAAGAAAAAAGAAACTAGGCTACAAGAAATGGTGGGACAGAGAGTGCACCAGAAAGAAAAGAAAGGCAGAAAGAAAACTAAAGAGGTGGAGGAGAGGGGGTGGTTGCAGGGAAGCGGTGTTGCAAGGGAAAAAGGAACTAGCGGAGCTCTGTGAGAAGAAGAGAGAAGAGTGGAGTAAAAGGGAAATGGAGGAGTTGAATGGAATCAGGACAGAGTCAGAAGTTTGGAAATATATCAACAAGGAAAAGAAGGCCAGGGGCAAGGTGAGTGAAGAGATATCCATGGAGGATTGGAGGAAGCATTTCATGGGTGTGTTAGAGGGAACTGATGAAAAGATTATAGGGGAGGAAAGGAGAGGGGGAGACGACGAAAAGGACCTCACGGACAAAGAAATTGAAAAACAGATAAGGAGACTCAGAAGGGGGAAAGCGGCGGGACCGGATGGCATAAGAAGTGAGGCATGGAAGTTCTGCAGGAGACAGGTGAGAGAAAGGTTGAAAGAGGTGATCAAAGGGGTGTGGAGAGGTGAAGGCTGGCCGGAATCGTGGAAGGAGGGTGTAATCTCCCTGCTGTATAAAAAAGGGGATAAACAATCCCCCGCTAATTACAGGGGAATTACCCTATTAAGTACGGCCTATAAGATCTATGCGGCGGTGCTGGCGGAGAAATTGATGAAGGATGTAGTGGATAAGCAGATCCTTCCGGAGACCCAAGCTGGCTTCCGGAAGGGAAGAGGTGTAATGGACAACATCTTCATCTTGAACCACCTGGTCGATAGAGAGTTGAATGGCGCCGGAAAGAAGGTGAATGCCTTCTTTATTGATTTAAAGGGAGCCTTTGACAGGGTGGACAGGAGTGTATTATGGAGAGTGATGGCCGAGAGAGGGGTAAGGGGAGGTCTAACGGAGAGGGTAAAGCAAATTTACCAGGAGACCCGTAACAGGGTCAGGGTGGGGGACAGGGAATCAAGCTCCTTTTGGATTTTATATAATTTAAACAAAGAGGGTAACGTAAAGTTAGGAGATGGCCAATTTCTTGAAATTTTAGCTGCAAACTTATGTTTGCCGCTCATAAATACAAAAATACATTCGGGTCGACAAAGGGAGTGAGACAAGGATGTCCTCTGAGCCCGTTGCTGTTCTCCATCTTTATTTCAGACCTGGAAGAGGAGTTGGCCGGGGGGTTAGTAGGAGGCATAAGAATTGGGCAGGGCAGGATTTGGTCACTGGCCTACGCGGATGACATCGTTCTGCTGGCCAGAAAGGGGGAGGCGCTGGAGGAGATGATCAAAAGGCTGGAGAAGTATTTGAGGAAGAGGAAGTTAGAATTGAACGTGCGAAAATCCAAGATCCTGAGATTCAGAAGGGGAGGGGGGGTGGAAAAAGAGAAAGACTGGTACTGGAAAGGCCAGAAAATTCAAGAGGTGAAGGAGTTTGAATACCTGGGATTTACACTGCAGAGAAATGGAGGACATACGAAGCATATTAAGGAGAGGGTAAGAAGAGCAACGTTGGTGATGAAGAAAACATGGAGTTTGGGAGAAAGGAAGTTTGCGAACGATTGGGGGAGGAGGATGATGTTATTCGACAGCTTAGTAGGGAGCGTGTTGGTATATGAGGCGGAAGTGTGGGGTTGGTTAGAGTATGGTAACGTGGAGGGGGTGGAGGCACGGTATCTGAGATGGTCACTGGGCCTGGAGAGATGCACACCAGGTTATGTGGTCTTGGAGGAAACCAAGAGAGACAAGATAAGAATTAGAACGGCCAAGCTGGCGATGAACTTTGAAGAAAAGGCAAGACAAGGATATGGTCGGAGAAGATGGGTGGTGGAATGTATCAGGGAAAGGGAGAGAAGAAGAACATTGACAAGAGGGAGGTCGAAGAGAGAGGATTATTTAAATAGGCGTGGAGTACAAGAGGCGGATCTGGAACAATAGAGAGAAAGGGGAAGATGTGTGGCAGAAGAGCTAAGTAGTAAAGATAGAAGACGACAAAGAGAAGAGCAAGAGATACTAATCGAGGGGTCCAGATACAATAAACGACACAAGAAAATCAAGGGGGATGGGCTCCCAGAATACTTGAGGAGAAAGGGGGAGAGTGGTAGTCACAAAAGGAGAGCGAGGGCTAGGTGCGGGAATGAGGAGTTAGAAAACAAGTACTGGTTACGAGAGGAGGAAAGAATTTGTAATATATGTGGCAGAGAAAATGGTACTCTGGAACATTTGATGGAACGGTGCGTATGGAGAAGTACTAGCAGAGTAGTATTAGATGATATATTAGGCGAGAGAGAGACAAAAGAAGGTTACAGATGGCTTAAGGAGTGGGAGGATAAAAGGAAAGAGGAGAGTAGAAACAGAAGGGTTGCACAGAGTCAAGTAGCACAGAGGGTTAGGTTAGGTCGAAGGAGTGCAAGTATGTGTGTGCAAGGGTCTCCCGCAGGTAAGTCCAACCAAGTCCCCGCGTAGGGGTGGGAGGATCTAGTTTGTGAAGGGTCGCATATGGCCAGGTCGGGTAGAGTAAGAGAAAAGTTGTAAAGGGTTGGGTACGTCCCTTCAAAACGCCATTTCTGTAATTCGTCAGAATTAGAAATAAACCATATTACTACTACTATATGTCTGATCTAAATATCTAAGTATACTCTTAATAAATTAAACTTCCCCTAGTCAGCTAATCAGTCACATGTTTTACCGTTACAGTTCTTCCGAAGTTGGTAAACCATCCTCTATAATTTACTTAAATTTATTTTATTGTCTTGCCCAACCTTTTGCGGGGTATTTAAACTCGACCATACGTTACGATCTGACTTTAGTGTCGCTCGAGCGTGCTTCAGACGTCTCGGTACTTTCTCGATTGCCGCATGAGCTTCGCTCGTATTCGCTCGTACAATGGCGAACAAAAATGTAATTCCGCGAGCAGTTGTTCCAAATTTTTCCCAGCTGATTTACCGCCATCGCGTTGGAGCCGAATGACACATCGCGATTCCCGCCCGAATATACAATACTTCGAAATCTAATTTGATTGTATGGAATTTCAGCACCAGGAAGAGAAGACAGAAAACGGATGTTATAACGAGAAGCACAAGAGACACGAGAAGCGGACGCAATGAGCGTGGAAAGAAGGGAGATCAATAATCATCGGATCAACGTAGGAAATCGATGCCGCACAAAACGTGACGCATCTGGTGTATCGAGAAAATAGAGGCGGATCTCCAAATGGAAACAAATGCAGGCGAATAGTGCGAGTGTCGAGCGAATAGAGACTGCAGATGTATATTCAGATGCAATATACGAGAAAAAGAGGTGAGTAGGAGAGGGGGGGGGGGGAGGAGATGAGAGACCGGATGTTGGCCGTTACGTCTTGCTCGTCTATTTTACCAAGCAAATTTGCATATACATGATAACGATGCCGTGACTTTTGCTCATATTTAACACGTCGGCGAACAGCAATGAGTATAGCCATTATGGCGAAGTTTATTTTACTACGTATCCGCCTGTACCAAACTATGTTCCCCGGATTTTGGCATAATGCTTCTGATCATTATGCTCCCTATTTTTTCGCTTCAATAGTTTCTTATTAAAATTAAAAAACAAATTAAAATTCGATATTTTCTTATCTAATTTTTGAGATTTTCGAAAATTTCTATTTTAATTTTCGGGGACTTTCGTATATTTTTCGATAAATCTATAATCATTTTCAGTATTTATAAATATATTGAAACGTGGAAACTATTCAGAGAACTCTTAGATGGGAAAATAACTTGTAAAATATCTCTCAAAACAAATGAAGATATAGAGACAATAGACAATACAGTCCAAAAAGCAGCCTGGAAATCAACTCCTGTAAATCAAGTCACTGAAAAATTAATGCACTGCTCAGTAAGTGTAAAAACCAAAATCGCAGAGAAAAAAAACTTAGAAAAGTCTGGCAAAAACAAGATCACCGCATGACAAGGCGAAATTAAACAAAGCGACAAACAGTTAACAGAACTGATAAACTGTGACAGAACTGATAGCAGTACTTGTGAAATGCTTTTAAAAAAACGCTGCGAATAAGGAGGTCTCTAATAAAGATGTCGAGTTGCACAAAATTATCAAGAAAATAATAGAAATCCGAGAAAATAAATTTTCTAAACATAAATATTAAATCAAACAAGAACAGCGAATTGGCTCTTATTTAACTGGTAGCGTTTACACAAATGGTAGCGCTACCATGAACAGCCAATGGCTGGTACGCATTCGTGTAGCGCTACGGTAGCGGTGTTTTACCTAAACGCACCCACTCTGTTTCTTTCAATTATATAATAACGTTAAACAATCAGATCCCCCCAAAAATATATTAAACATTCAGCAGAACCAAGCAGCGAAAATAAACCAAGGCGGAGTCCAAGATTAAGAATTTCGACTAATAAGCATTATCTCGATATATTTATGGCTTATCAGGAGCTATGAAGACATTTATTTTAAAATCTATTATAGTTGCCGGCACTGCCAGTAGAATAGGAAGAAGAGAGGAAGAGGACCAAGTAGAAGATGAGAACGCTTCAGGTATACATTCTTAATAATATAATTGATTTACTTTTTATTTAAATATAATTTTTTTGTTTAAAGAAAACTTTTATATTTTATATGCCGAAGGGGAACTCCCTATATATATATATATATGTATGTATCTCGGGAGTTCCCCTTCGGCAGTGTATGGCACACCCCCGGTCAGAGAATCCGTGGAGTTGAGCATACGCGACAGGACCGTCGGCCAACCCGAAGAGATGACAGAGAAGGGTTCCAAGCTACCTCAGTTCCTGGCTGCAGGAGCGGGTAGTCTGTCTGTCCTCGCGACTGGTGCCGCTATGGGTGGACGAGTCCAATACTCCCTAATTGCAAGCCGATGGCGGACCTTTGGGGTCGCCGATCAGCACCGAGCAGAGTTCCTGGATAGGATCTCTGGTGGCTTTCGGTGCTATCTTCGGCAGCTTCGTGGCGGGATCCATTGGAGAAAGATGGGGCCGTAAACGAGCACTGCTATCTTCTCTGGTACCGTTTATAATTGGGTGGATACTTATCGCCAGTGCAGTCCACGTCCCTATGCTTTATAGGGACTCAACGGAGGTGGGGAAACAGCCTATGGGTGATTCATACTAACATACTATACATACTAACATTTTTTTTTTAAATTTATCAGAAAACCATCAGACAAAACTTCTTCTGACAAGGATAAGAAAAACCAAACTACAAAAAAAAATAATGGAGAAAAACCCGGAGAGAAAATTTTACAAGGAGTACAAAAAATACCTGGCAGGACAAAAGCGGTGAAAAACATTAAAAACCGGACATGTAGTGTCGCAGAGGCATCAGTAAAATATTCGGTGCCTCTTGGATCCCTTTATAAACATGTTAAAAAGTCAATGACTAGTAAAGAATAAAGAGTCGATGACAATGTTGAATAGAAAGTGAAAGAACCACAGAAAAGTTATAGAGATAGAAGGAAAGAAAAATATAGATAGAAAAAAAAGAAAGAAAGCATGTTTCTATAACATTGTTTTTACTTTTTTTTTAGTTTATAATATTAATGTATTTTACACATATCTTTTACAGCTGCAGCGATACAGAAGCAGCGATGCAAGAAGAAATTACAGAGCAGACCGAATTAACGCGTTTGGAAACAGTGAACAAAACAAAGCAATAGAGGAATTTCTTGTAAATCTCACACCCACAGAAGCCACAGATTACTCGCTATGGAAACTTACAAGAAAATTTAAAAAACAGTCCTCAATTAAAGCGATAAGACTTATATAAACTATCATATATAATTCCATACTAAGACTGAGCTACTTCCCGGCTCAATGGAAAGTGGCACAAGTGATGTTAATTCCAAAACCAGAAAAAAATCCTGAAGAGATGACATCGACAGGCCAATAAGTCTGTTGCCCGTCTTGTCAAAAGTCCTCAAAAAACTTATACAAAAAAGAATCAAACCAGTAAAAGATCATGAAAGTAAAAAAATCATCCCAGAACATCGATTTGATTGGGAACCGTGAAAATAATGTCGAAGTAATGAATGCGTACGTGATAGTCGTTCGCGTCCGCGACGTCGCGTCGCGTCGTCGCGATTTATTAGTCGGACGCTATTATTCTCACACGTTTCTCAGGCTTTTCGGCAATCCGTGAGTATTCGGGATCCATGTGCCGTCGCGAGACGCGAGTGTCTTCGCGCGGACCGAAATCCTCGGCTCGGAAACGCGCAGGTTGCCCGACGGGCCGACGCGATAAATAATGATTTGCATTTCAGATCATCCAAATCACATTTAATAGCAACAACAACTGGTATACATGTTACGAAACATAATGTTGCAAGTACTTCACAAACTAGAGTACACAAACTAGTACTTGTGAAACTAGTAAATTGGAAACTTTGACTCGTTTCCCTTGGACCAACGGTTTAACATCTCTTCCGAAAAACGGAGCCCAGTTTGCTCCGCACAAGGGCCTCAATCTTGCACGGAGGGGGCGCAGCTTTCGGAAAAAAATTCCATGGCTCTAGTGGACTCGAACCTGGTTCCTCAGATTACGAGTCTGGCGCTACCCGGGGTTTCGCGAGTGAGTATCAATCGAAGCGCCCGTTGATCGTTGCTCGGGAGTGATCCGGCTCCGAGAGAAATCCCCGACCGATGCGTCCCGTTTTCACGTTCGTGGAGCGATAGTTAGTGGTAGTTCAAATGCTGTTAAAGTATGGTCCGTCGTCACGGGCAAGGTAAACTAAATCACGTAAAGATAACGGGATTTAGCAGTTATGAACGAGAGAGGAGATAATGTATATCCTGTTTTTGTTTTCTCTCGATGTTTCAGTGCTTATGGAAATTGTGTGGGCATACCAAAGGCGTTACCTCTTTGCAGATGTCGCGGAGCAACTCTGTTCGTCTGAGTGACGTGTTGACAAGAACGACGCGAGTACACTGGCCGCCGCCGTCGCAAGGCCATTGTAGAACGAAACGCGGGGCATCGCCGCCATTATCGCCCCGCGATCCGCGTCGATGCCGCGAGATGAGCGTTCTGATCTTGCAATCATTTTATATGTAAATTGCAGATCTTTTTACGAATGTTTAATGATAACTTCAAATAGCTTGACACACGTATTATTAAATTCCGTCTTTGAAGTTAGGAATTAACTTCGAAGAACCAGGATAAAATAAAAAAGAACGTAGACAAAATTAACATTTTGTTATCCGATAATTTGAACAAACATTTGTCAGATTTGGAGAGCATGCCAAGGAATTGTCAATTCAGGCTTTATCGAATGCCGCTGCGTTTATGTAGGAGAACGATACTTTAAAGCAGGACAAACAATCTTCAAGAAATAATTGCAACAAAAGCAGTTGAAGATTGGCGGGGTTTGGCTATAGCGGGCACACAATCTAAAAGAAGATACTTGCAAAAGGATAATATACAAAATAAATTTTTATTAGATACTAATATGCTATCATTTTATATGTAAATTGCAGATCTTTTTACGAATGTTTAATGATAACTTTAAATAGCTTGACACACGTATTATTAAATTCTGTCTTGAAATATACTCTTCAAATTAAATTTAAAAGGTATTAATTTACATTGCATAAGATGTAAAGAAAAATTGTAACGAAATTCTTTGTGCCAATTTTTTAGAAACCGATGTATGTTCGTAAATTGCAAGTGAAGAAGAGTACGCTGTTACGTGCAAAAACGAACTCGGCGACAAAGTTTTTCGGTGGTATTGTAAAAGACATCGCGAACACTTTTACGATCTACCGGTGGTAAAAGCGCAGTGTCAGCGATAAAAAAAATGTCACCGCTATGGTCTCTAATGTACATTCCACTGGTTTGTGTGCGCTTTGGAGAAATTTTTACAATGATGACCACATACTACGATAAGCGTGTGGTTGTAAAGTAATATCTTTTTTGAGTTGTCATGCCATTTAAATTGTTAATCATGAAAGAGTTTAATGGTAATTAATCTCGATAATCCGTATAGAGTATTGAAATAGATTGCACACAGGCATTGGAATGATCATCAAGTAATGACGATCTATCGTATTTTGAAGCAAGAAATGGAAATATCGTGTAACGGGATGATATCATTCGACTAATTGATCAAGATGTATCTCGCTGCTGTTGCACGGAGGGGACTCGGCGATGTTGGTACTTAAGCGGAATTTATGAACTCTCCTCTCGTAAGTTCGGTGTGTTCTAATGAAATTACCTGAGAGAGCCAACGATTAATGGTAAAAAATTTACTCTATTGCGGACGAACATTAATACTTTTTTTAAAAACAGTTTCTTCTTTTTAGTTACGGATGCTAATTGCATTTAATAACACCACGAGAGTTATAGTTACAACGACGTTGCTGTCTCACGTCATCATCTTACGTTACAACTGAGAACCGAGGTCGCGAATCGAGGAAACGATATTCAATGTTTCGCCGCGAGGATCGTAAATCGGTTCTGCAGAAATTGATCGTGTCGCCGTCGCGATAACGAGCCGGCAATATAAATCTCTCGGAGTGGTGCACGAAATCTACGAAAGTCAAATTTATATCCGCGCATATCTTTCTTTACGCACCCTGCGTTACACAGCACAGTCTATTCGGTCTTCCACGAATATGCATATATTACATTACGCAGACCGCGTTACAAGAGGGAAAACAGCCCCTATTGGAATGCAGCTCTCGTTGAACTTTGGATGTCGGCCAAACCGGTTAGCCGCGGCTGGTGAGCACGCAAAAAGGGTGCGAGCGGTTCGTTGACAGTACGGGACGGGAAATTCCGACAAGAAGACAGGGAACTAGGGTTGACCAAGATCAGAGTAGGGTTGACATTTTACGTTGGAGTAATAAGTCGCGCGAGTGACACTTTTAATGAGAAAAAGTTATACATAAAAGATTATATGAGTAAATCAAGTTAAAGAGGAACTGATTAGTCGATATTAAAATTTACGCAAAATTGTACCTGGCAAATATTGATTTAATAAGACAATCGTTTTTGGGGATTTGAAACAAATAAGGCGGTATGCTAAAAATTTCTATTAAGATCAGAAGCTAAATAATTGGTTACTAGCGAGATTATTATTAAATGAACTGCACGATTTGTGTTTTGTATACAATTTGTAACATACGTTACAAACGTAAAGTTACGTCGGCAGAAACCATTATATTCAGTTACGAAAATTTAATTGTGATAACAGAAGCTTTAACATTCAATTGTAAAGATTTAATTATAACGGTGATGAGCTTTTAAAATATCGCAAAATTAAAGTCAATACAATATGATTCGTGTCCGCGTTTTATGAATTATAACTATCATTTCGATTAAAAATGGCTGTGTCGTTTTCAGTATCGGGGAACATTCCGGCTGACACGTCTCTCAACGTCTACATTCGCGACTATGCGAAACTCCGCGGCACAAAAGCGATGTGCCACGAGGAGGTGGCTGTGGCACCTGTATCGTGGCTGCGGAAATCAAGAGCGAGATAATGGCTGTGAATTCCTGCCTCGTGCCGATATTAATCTGCGACGGGTATGCGTGAATCAATCGAGAAGTTACATTCAAGTTTTACATTAAAGAGATAAAGATTTATTTTATGACGTTACACGTCTTTTCTCGCTAGAAAAAGATTTTTGATGCGTTAAACTTTCTTCTATCCATTTATTTTAACTTCTTTTAACTTTATTAGAATTTTATTAGTATTATATAATGCCCGTATCCACAAATAAATTCGCAGATGGACGATTCACACGATCGAAGGTATAGGAAATAGACAAGATGGTTATCACTCGATTCAAGCTGCGCTCGCAGGGAAAAATGGCTCTCAATGTGGACATTGCTCTCCTGGCATGGTAATGAATCTTTACAGGTTTAGCATCATGCGTTCGTCAATGTAAAAGTAATTTTATTATATTTGCCATTTGATATATTATGCAAAATAAAATAAAATATTAATATCAATGAACCGTAAAGAAGGGACAGCCTTAAATAAACATGAATAAATATAAGCATTCTCAAGTAGACTTGTTCGGATCCTCTTTCAGAGGACTTTCAGTACGCAATATACCGTCGAGGTATAAATTCTTATTTCTTAGCGTTTCTCGAAACAAGTAAGAAGAAGAGTGAGGAAATATTTTTCCGGAGCAGGTAATACCAGCAATACGAATTTTCTTAGAACTATCGATACTATCGCTTTTCCGGTGACCTACAGTCTTTCCGAGGCCACCTACCCTATATCTTCTACCTTCGAGTCCCAATACTGAGCGTAACAACGGCATGGCAAACTCTTCGTGGCACAGTTAAGGGTAGGTGCAACTCCGGCTCCGTAAGCCTCCGGTCTACGTACCCCGAGGCTACCGGTAACGAGGGTAGTGAGGGTAAACCGTTGAAATTGGTCAACACGGGGTTAAATTCGACGTTCCGTTCGATAAATCCGCGCCCGTTGATTAAATTGTGGAGACGTGCGATGTGGAGAACCGCGTTTGATCTCCCGAAAGAACGCAATCGAAACCGGCAGACGTATTCACACACACATGGTTCGCAGTTTCGCGTTTCGTGTTTCGCGAGTGCAAGTCTGGAAGACGGATAGGCGCAATCGTCCACAAATAGACGAACAAGCGGTCCATCGCTCCGAAAAAAAATGAGATCACAAATCACAATAATCGAGTAACATACGTCATATAAATATCTCGTTGTAAGCAGAGACAGACGAAATAAGTGCACGTATTTTAAACGTATAGGAGTTCTAATAACATACGATTTTAACTCATAAGAGAGAAAAAACACGAGATATCAAAGAGAACTAGAAAATGTAGTAATATTTTTCAATAACATCTTTGCCATTTATATTCAGCTCGAAGTTTATTCATTTGATTAGTGTTGAAGGCGAATGTAGGGAAAACTTGCACCCTACTTTAAGTGAGGGATCGGACGTGCAATGTATACGAAAAATGTGAGTTCGACCAGCTGGCAGTCGTAACTTTTTTTACGTAGGTAATCAATTTAAGTTTGGATGAGCAAAAAGTGTTACGGGAGGGGATGAAAAAGGTACGAATATACACGTCTAATGGAATTCTACAACAAGTTTTTTACAACATATATAATTATAAATGCTGATTTATCGCCGAATAAATCGATTATCTAGTCATTGTAGAAAATCTAAATTTGAATTTATTTTACGATTCATTTATTCATTAATTTACAACCTTCCTTCAATAAGTAAATTATTGGTAGGAATCAGATTGTTGTTGGAAGAAGTACGGTTAGAAGAAGTTGTCTTCTTGGAAGAAGACAATTTAAAGTAACGATCTTATCTTTTTTTTTTAACAAGTAACTAATTATCTGGCCGAATTATTAGAATAAGTTACCTGCAACGCCAAAGAAATTGAAGAATTAAAACAAAATTTACAAGCTTCACCGTTTGATAACCGCAGACCCGCCTAGACTAAAACAGAAACTAACATAGTAGTCCGAGTCTTCGAAGGGTTTATTTCAGCGCAAACCCTCCCCCCAATGGCCATGTTAGCAAACCTAAGACCAGCTAATCTAGACATTTTGGGGAACAAGAGTGACGAAGCTATTGCTTCATGGTTCCGGCGTTATATTCAAAAGAAAAAATAAAAAAAGGAAAAAGATTCGATTTTCCTACCAGGCAATTCGCAATTTCTAAATCTAAAACTTCCCCTTGTAAATTTCAAATCGAGGACGAGTCATCATTCTCGCTTTATCGTGTATTAGGACGGGTCGGCCGCGTGTCGCATTAAGTTATTTAACCCTATTTCCTCCAACGTGTTTTCCGCCCCTTTTAATCCTCGCATCATAACTCACGAACGAATTGACGAAATTTAATGTTATGGTAAATTATTGGTTATCTTAACAACCAATGAATACCTTCTTAACAATATTTCATTTCGCGGTCTTATTGTTTTGGGTCAAATGTGTTACTCAGTCGGTCGATCGCTTCCTTGCGAACAGCATGTCATTCTCAACTATTGTAATTATTATTGGACACACAAGACATGTAAAGAGTTTTACTTTTATATTAACTTGTGCATTTTTATCACTATAACACGCACTATTTCCAGCTTTTATGATCTTTCTGGAAGAACTTCATACATTACGGATGTCTTGTGATGTCATCTGACGAGTCTTATTGATGATATAGGTATTATTACTTTACTTTTGTTACTTCCTTCAAATCACGTTAGATTGACTCTTTATATTTTTGCGTTATGTTATTTATAGTTTTACTTGATAAGGGACCAAGGTGCCGAAACGTCGTGATTGTACGAAAAAACCGCTTGCCAGTTAAGTCGAAAAACTGAAATACACTGTTATTCACTGGCGACTTACAAATTTGTTTATAAAATTTAATGTTCCAAAGCGCAAATTAAAGCTACTACTTTTAGCTATTGTTCGACTACCAATCTCAATAATCCACAATACAAAAAAGAAAATTTAAAGGGGCTTCATAATCCGCCCCAATAAATAAATGGCAGGTAAATCTCCAGCTTTGTGTCATGTTATTAAACAGCTATTACCGAAAATTTCGGAAATATTTAAAAAGTACTTTCAATAAATCTAAAAAAAAATTTTGTCACATAAAATTAGGTCCATGCAATAAGAGCAAAATAAAAGAAAAGCACATAAAGAGCACTTAATTTCTACACATGTGTTACTCCGGTTTTGTGTGGAGGGGGTGCTAACTTAACAGACATAAAGAAAAGCGTCACTGCTAATAAAGTATTGCGATTATTTCGCAATATTTGGCTATTATTGCCTGGTAGGAAAATCGAATCAAGGCACGACCATAAACGTATCAGCAGACTCATAAAAGTGATCGAAACGTCTTTACGCGGCTTGACGAGCCCTTCGTTGGTCTCTCTCGAAATGATTTTTTCCTTCTTTTTTTTACGAGGGTTTGCAATCACTGCATTTATCTTCATGAGGCAATTATCACGCTTCAATCGCGGGTTTAGTAAACGACCGGGCAACAAAAGAACTTGCCAGAAAACGGAATGCTCGGGCAAAATCTCGCGCCGTCAATCTACTCGGAGGAACTCGATTGTTGACCCGGACCGTGGGTCAATAATTAAATCCACTTCCTGGGGGCGCGCGGCGGCGAGATTTCGATCTTCATGAATTTTCAAGAAACGCGAGGAGGCGAGCGAGTTACGCACCGAGGCGGAAAACGGAAAGGAAAAAGAGGGAGTGTTTGAGGAGCAAACGTGGGAAACAGGTCGCTCACGAGAGTCGACTCGGCAACTACCGGGATAATGGAGGTCGCGTTCAACGAAACTGCATTATTTCGAAGCCCGATATTGTTATGTGCAAAGCAAAACCGTCAGTGTAGCTCGCTACCGACTCTGTTATCGAAAGTGCATTTGTTTCAACGTGGACCGTCGGTCACCCCCAGTATCGGCCCATCGAATGTCACAAGAGGTCGCACGAAATCCCAAATACGAAAATTGTCGTATAATGGACAATCGAACATTTTAGTTTAAGCTGCGAATTAAATACAAAAATGAATTCTTCTCAAAAGGTGCCAATCAAAAAGTAAGGTGGTGCCTAGAATTACATACTAAGGGCATAGACGATAAAAAGTAAAGACTACCTGTCGCTATTTCTTACTCGGCGAAACGCCGACGATGATTTCCTAGCCTGATCGACGCGTAAGCTGCATTAATATTTCACTAAAGTCTCGTGCAGTTAATGGAAGGAACTCAAAATCAAAACAATATTCGATGCGTGAAAAGCACATAATTATCGTTAATTTATCTCTCAAAATCTCGTTATTCATATTGTAAATTAAACTTGAACGCTCAAATCGCAACTACTATTAGTTTTATTATTAATATTTTGATATTGAACCATGATATATTTTGTTTCATCGACACTAATCTAGTTAATAATTACGAATTTATTCTAACGCGACTTTACTTTGTGAATTATATATTACATTATAATTACAAAACGACCTTTGTTACATTGACGGTACAATTTCTCACCGAATAATCCGCAATTTTAGTAATACGCAACCAGATTACAGATTTTACGCTCGCACGGGCAATACGGTGCGCGTCTCTTTGATTTTTCCAGCCGTCTAACACTCGTACTGCGCCATTGCGAGAAAAAAAGAAAGAAAACGCGCGATACAAGGGAACGGAAAAACCGTGAAAGGGGCCGTAAGAAAGGCACGCGGCGACGCAGCCTGCCAGTTTCTTGGCCAGGCGAAGAAAGCGAAAAAGAGGAGAGAGGAGGGAGGGGAGGGAGGGAGGGAGAGCCGAGGAGAAAGCGACTGCCGGATACGGAAATGGCGCAGTGTCCCGCGGGATACGCGGAGTCCGCGATTGTTTTGGCCGGGCTCCCATTTCCACGGCTTTATGGGTAACGGGCGGAATTTGTGGCCGTCCCGTATATATAACCGCGCTACGAACGCCGGCACTTTTGCCTCGCAGGTCGCGGCCGCGTCGCCATTAGTTACAGACTCGCCGTCGGGGTTTCACCCTCTCTTGCTCTTCCTTTCTTTCGTTCCCCTCCCCCTCTCTTTCTCTCTCTCTCTTTCTCACGCTACCCCGTAGCGCAGGATTGTTCTTATTTTCTAAAGTTCCGCCGAGAGAGCCGCTCGGCTACCGCGGCGCGACCGACCGCCGACCCCGCCGTTGCCACCGGCTCTTCGCCAGCTTTTTCCACCGTCCGCGCCTGGTACAATGGTTACACCGTCCTTTGTATCGGCGCCGGGATCGACGCGATGGATACCGCTCGAGTTGCTCCAGTTCAAAGTTGAAGCCTAGTTTTTCTTTCGTTAACCAGCGAGGTCGTACCCTTTGTCACGAGGGTAAAGGGTACGTCGGTAAAAAAATGCCGGCAAAAAAGACGGGCCGGGCCCTCCACGGCGATCATTAAAATAAAACGAGGAAAGAATTAATGGACGAAAAAACTAACTAATCGGGAACCATTAATGAAATTCGCACCTTAGTATAAGTGTGTAATCGCGGTATAAATCGATTCAATGGGAGTGGTTTCTAAAGTTTCCTCTCTCCCGCTCCGCACTAACAAGATAATTATATAATGTCCATAGAATAGTAACAAATAGAAACTGAATTCTCGCGGAGATAGCACAGCGAAACACAATGCAACGGAAGAATGACTTGCGAAAGTATACTATTCTCTTAAAGGCCGGTAACTATTAGCATCTAAAACAACTTGTTTTCCAGTCCAATTTCAAACCATTCGTATACACAAATTTACATATTATTCATCAAATTACGTATTGAATTTGCATTGACAATAATTTCCGAAATTCACATTTAAAGAATTCGAGTATTATTTTGATTAAGCTAAAGAACTCAAATAAATGCCAATTAATAAACGCGCGTTGACGTAAAACTTGATGAAGAGCTCGTAAGCTTTGTTCCATTGAAGAATGATGTGTGCGCAGGGTTTTATTTGAATTAAACAATTTCTCCTTCCCCCCTCCCTCCCTCTCTCTCTCTCTCACACACACCACATTGTTGATGCGAGTAAACCTGTAATATGAGATGCCCGTATGCACGATCCTACGCCGGTTTGCAATTCGCGAGACCGAAAAGCACGCTCTCGAGATACACTCAGATTAAACTGCAGCGGTAGATCCTCCTCGACCGCCGGCAATATCTCCCCGGCAATAATATATTATGCACGCGGTCCGCGAGATTCCGCGGATTCTCGAGCCGACCTTCCCTCCGACTCCGAGAACTTCTCGAATATTACGGCTATATTAAGGCGCTCAATACTTTGTGTCCGTCGAAGATCTAAGGCGGTATACTATCGGAATACCTCGATAGCTCTAGGAATTAAACTTCGAGCGGGATGTGAAAGGAGAATAGCGAGTTGCGGGATTTGCAGGCAACGGAAATCCCGGTTACGAGATTGTGCAATTTATGTACGTGAAAATGTATCGCTGCATATTTTTAAATATGCCATGCGAGAAGTAAACCGCTGACCAAAATCATGTACACCAATGCGCATTAATGCCCAGTAATTCACCGCTATTAAGTTGAACCTCCCACCAGCGCAAAAATAAGTTCGGACCTAGTCAAAAATTTAGTGCTATTTATGTGCTAATTTGTTGCTGGTCCGAATTTTGTTGCTCAAACCATTTAGCAGGAAATCACGTAAAAAATAGGGGGATTCAGCTTGCCATTAAGCTGGACCCCTCCATACCAAAAAATATATAAAAAGTAGCAATAAAAAAATACAAAAATACTAGAATTTGTTGCTAATTTGTTGCTCTAAGATAGCATGAAAAGATAGCATTTTCAAAAAAAACTATTTTTTTATACCAATATGTAACTTAGGACTGCATTGGCGAGTCACTGTCAGTTACACTTAAATAATATGTTATTACTCGTATTTCGGCACCAAAATAATCTAGGGGCAATACACTATCGAAATATACCGAAATCCGATTTTGTTGCTAACTCTAACACTATAATCTCAAACTTGCGCAATTAACGTTAAAGTTTGCGGGATAAAATTTGAAAATTTGGATAGAGATTGGTGCAGTAAATCTCTCAAAAGGGACCAAGTGAAGATAAAGGGCAACACAAATAACATGTATCAAATAACCACCAAATAACATGTACGATGATACCTTCCGACGATAGAAAAGGCATCGTATAATTTCACTAAGACATATAGTTTAAAGGCTGTTCACTAGTCTTTTATACAAAAATAAATGCTGTGTGTAGTGCATATGGGTACATCAGAATTGATCCTAACGAAAATTTAATTATTAATCATATAAGAGAAATTAACTGCATGTACACCATGACGATGTTCATAATTTAACATCCAGGCAAGAGAGGCGAGCTGCCTTGGGGAGAATGGAAACGAGTTGAAGAAGAGTTCGCCGGGAGAGTGCTTTCTGTAATTATAGCAAAGTGAGCTGCAAACCTAAAATCGCAAACAAAGTTGCACATTCTGACAGAAATTCTTAGCTTTAATTAACGGTCTAATTACCGGTCGAAAGATTTTAATTGATAATACCGCAGATACAGAAAAACAATTATTACTGTAGCCATTCGGTAGCTAATCAACTCTATCCCCCTTGAATGTAATAATAATATTACCGACCTACCCGGGTTAGCTTCGCACTAGGAAGTTTTGAATGGAAGGAGACGCCGAAGAGGCAGTTTTCATACGCTGTGGTAAAACGTTAGACGCTCATTCGCGAGGCGAAGGGAATCGACAAATTTCAGCTCTTCTGTTTCCGTCTTTCTTGACATTGTAAAATATAGTAACTCGCGATTCGTTCACGAGGACCGAGGGGATGAGGGAAAAATATGCAAGCAATTTCCATCCATCAAGCGCACCGATCGTTACCGTCGAATTCCGCGAAAGACATATATATAAACTCTAAAGTTCTCTTCGCACTCAAAATTATTTGCAAAGCGTACCGTACAATATTGAGCGTTCTACATTCAATGGGAACAGTTGATACTGTCTGTTGACGAATGCTAACAAGATTTGTTGTTTGATCAGTCAATTGATGGCGCGGATTTCCTGTACGAAAATTACACTCGCGTCGCGATTTATTTCTGCGGCATTAATGAAAACGGACGAGAAATTGGCCGCTTTCTTGTATGCAAACAACGCACGATATTTTCGGCCAGTTTTGAGCCAACCCAAAGTGTTGAATGTTGATTTTTCTCGACGAATTATTCAATTAAGTCAATTAGCTTGTGTCAAACGATGATTTATTCGTTTTACCGCAGCACGACCTAAATTTCGCTGTCTCTTCGCATTTACCTGCATAATCGGTCAAAAGCAGACTGGCTATACGCGTGAACCTGTGCAGAACTAAAAGTCCCGCAAACACTGAACTTTTTACGAATAACTTCGACGATTAAACGGATGACATAATTACGTATCTGACTTTAAATTGTTTCTTCCCACGTCAATAATTAAAACATTAAAGAAAGCAGTAAAGTAGTAATATCAGTAACACACTCTTTTTCAATCATAAATTAAAAACGAGGAATATTGACAAATATTACAAACAAATTAGATGATGACCGTGAGTAAAGGCTCTGTTGGAAATCCAATCGAAAGAAACAGGGCTAAATAAGAGCCAATTCGCTGTTACTAATGATTGAATAAATCTCTCGCATCAAGAACAGCGAATTGGTTCTTATTTAGCTCTGTTTCTTTCGATTATATAATAAAGTTAAACCATCAGATCCCCAAAAAAAATATATTAAACATTCGACAGAACCAGGCAACGAAAATGGACCAAGGCGGAGTCCAAGATTAAGATCTTCTTCAGACAAGAATAAAAATAAGGTAAAGAAATCTTCATTTTAGAAACAGAGTTTCCAAGATATATTTTTTGTCTTATGCTACGATCTCTTTTATTGTTTTATTTTAGGAAAACCAAACTAATATAAAAGAAGAGCGAAAATATTATAAGGTGTATAAAAAATACCCGGTAGAGAATACGACAAAAACGGTGGAAGGCGTTAAAAACCGTACATGTAGTGTCGCAGAGGCATCAGTTAAATATTCGGTGCCTCTTGGATCCCTTTTTAGACATGTTAAATAGTCGGTGACAAGTAAAGAGTAAAGAATCGATGACAATGTTGAATAGAAAGTAAAAAAAAAGGCAAAATGCCCAAATGTTTTTTTCTTTGGCGCGTATTCGTGTGAAAGATTTTATTAATTAACTGCTAAGTACCATGTAGACATTAATTTGAAAAGAAAAGAAATCCCCGATTTATCGACTTATCGAAAAATATTGTTGCAAAAGAAGGAAAGAAACTCACATTATTCAGAAAACAAAACTCGAGATTTTGTTAAATAACTGAATTTGTCAAATACGATATTACATCATCAGGCATCGCTAAATTGTCGAAAACTCATTTCGTATGTTCAAAGATCCGTACCTCGTCACAAGTTTCAATTGCACGTCTATTTTCTGTTAACATAGCCTCGAATATAGCATAGCAAACGGAGGAATCGGCCGACAAATGGCATTAATAAACTGACCGGAATAAATCGAGTATATAACGGACAGAATGTACGTCATAAATGTCACATTCGAACAGTAAAACCTACCAGTTTATGGATTGGTCGCGCTGAATCGTTATAACCGGCATCCCGCAAAATTTGTAACCATTGCGCAATCAAGACAATTAAGACAGATTCATCAGGTTATCGAATAATCCTATTTTATACAGTTTCTATGTTTATCTTGACTTGTTTTTTTACCATACCTATCTTCTATATTTACTTCTTAATTACTAGCTCATCCTGTGTTTAAAATTCTGCTATTTATATTGGTGAGATTAATCGTAACTTAAACTGATGGATTTTTGAAAGTGTTACTAACTTTTCTTAACAATTGCTAAACGACAAAACGTAATTCTATCATCTTTTTTGAATTTTTGCTCCTCAATTTTTCCGACACGTAAACTGATGCCGAGTTTAAGCAGAATAAAGAGAAAACTAGAATCTTGAAATGAGAATTCCGTTTCAAGCTGCAGCAACGGGTGCAGGAGTATTCTTACTA
This sequence comes from Temnothorax unifasciatus, assembly GCA_030770225.1. Lineage (NCBI taxonomy): Eukaryota > Metazoa > Arthropoda > Insecta > Hymenoptera > Formicidae > Temnothorax > Temnothorax unifasciatus. The sequence goes on from JASTWK010000298.1 coordinate 214,649, forward strand.
ATTACGTAAGCTCTCAAGAGTGTCTCGGCTCGTTTCACCATTTTGTTTAGCTTGCGAACCGACCCTCCCCTTTACCTTTTCTCTTTTACCTGTACGTTTTCTCGCCCGTTAACCCCACTTATCTCCAAAATGAAACTTCGAAACCGAGCTAGCAGAAAGATATTCGAATCTACTGAAATTGGTTAACAGCGAACACATTCTAGTTTACCAAAAAGATCATTAAAACTTTTTAAAAATAAAAAAAGACGGAGATAAAATAAGGTACAAATTTCTTGCACTGATAATTTCACAAATTTACTAGCTATGCTATTAATTATTAATAAGTTATTGCTATTATTTCAACTAATTTCTATTTCAACTAATATTGTTAAGTTTATAATTGTACGTTCCAAATAATGCAACGATTTCAAAAGCAATTGTTTAATTATGGAAAATTATCTCAAAACAAATGCATTCAGCGAATATCGAAAACGGTATTTTCATCTTTAATTATCTCAACTATAATGACGATGATATTAAAGTATATATATTCTCCTGATATTGTACATACGGATTACACACACAATTGATTTTATAACAATATGTTATCATAGAAATATAAATTTAAAAATTGAAGTATGCGTAATGTAATATACTAGAACTATTTAAGTAAATAGCTCTAGTCTATCTCAAGTAGTCCGAATACGATACGAGTTACATTTGAATTTGCATTGAACGTAACAGCGGAATTTTTAATCGGTTGGCATGTCCTCGCCATCCATTCGGGCCATAAGAGCATCTATATTCATCTTCGTCAATGTCGTTGCACACATGAGATGCACGCCGCGCATGCATAGCAAACGTATGAATTTATGAATATTCGTCAATTCCAGATACGGGAGGGTGACCGTCATTCCAACGAAATTTATTCCGCTCGTCAAACTATTGCGACATACTGGAGAATTTGTTATCACGCACCGCGACATGAATCCTTAACAAATTTTATAAAGTCTGGTCTTCGTGAGACAAATTCATTAAAAAAAAAAGAAACTTGACATAAAGAAATATATTAAACAAGTATAATTTTATTGGGGTACAATTACTTCTCGCAATAATTTTAAAGCCAAACATTCTAAAATTTAATTAAATAATATCATTAAACGAAAGAAACAAAAGAATATGTAAGATTAGAAAAAAGAATATGTAAATTATTTTAGTTCTTAAGATGATTGATTACAAAACTTAAAACCGAAGAAAGTTTTATAAGCGGAATAACAGACAAAATAGTTAACGCTAAGCGACTACTTTGTCGCGGTGCGTTAATTCCGTTAAAATGAGAAAACTTTAAGTGGTTTTGTTAGAGACTGATGTATCCCTTCCTTCACGAGAAAGACAATCGGGACCTCGTTTCCATTGTACGCATTTTGCACATTGAGTTTCACCCTTTTCTCATCATATAAATAACAATTGTTCCTCACACTTTATCCACACAAACCCCACTCGCAAAACCGCGCATAAATTATAACAAAAATAAAAAATGCGTTATCCAAGCAACGTTCTTGTCATCATGTATAATTAAAAATAAATTCGATTAATTAACGTCCAAGTTTTCAGAGAGGATAATAATATCCGGGAGAATTATGGGGAAATAATTTTACGAGATTCGTGAAACAAATAAATGATTTTAATCTCACTAGCACGATAATGTAATCGTGCGCTGATCGCGCGAGCTCGTGAATCCTAAATAAGCTCTGAATCAGTAATATCCATTTTCAACGCTTGCATTTGTGCGAGCGCACTCGCATTTACAATATTCACATTAGTTCAGCGTCGTTACGTGGATACTTGATCCTTGAAATCCAAACAAGTCCGAATCCACATAACATTACGACTTACTTACCAACATCAAGAAAAAATCTTTATATTGCAAAAAATGAGGGATTTATTCTAATTCCGAAAGCAGATACCTATTACAAAAAGCCCAGAAAAAAGGAAACAGGCGTTTCCGGGTCAGTTACCGGCGTCTTAAGGAAACGAGACTAAAGTACATTCTAACAATTAATTAAATAAACGCACCGCGCGCACATATAAAATATACTTATATAAATATTTTATACGCGCTTGCTCAAAATCATGAAATTCAAAACTAAAAATATGCTCGGGCAAATAGAAAGATAAATGTGTATTAATCCGCCTACGCATCTTATCCGAATCTTTCCAATTAATCTCTGATTACGTAAGGGGTTCTGCGTCAATTTAAGCGTGAATTAGATACAGATGCGCATTTCTGCGGAGTGCCGGAAACAAGTGCGGCTTCATACCCTCTCACGGAGATAAAGGAGATTTATTTAGGGCAGAATCCGAGAACACGTCGAGAGAATGTGAAGGCGTGTTCGCTCGCCAGAAGATCGGCGATGGATTTCTCCGCTGACTATTTTTAGTAAAAGTGAAGAATTACGTATTGTTGAATGGATTGTAAATTGCGGGGACGACAGAGGTATTTCAATCACAAAAACATTACTATTAGACTGTATACAACATTTTGTTAATAAGAAACAGAAGATAACTCCATTTAAGAATAATAGACCAGGACGACATTGGTATGAAGCGTTTTTGCAATTTTATCCACAATTAATTAAAAAGAATGGCACAAAATTGAACACTTAATCGAGTTTCTGCAACTAAAGAGAAGCTTAAGTTAGTGAAGTATAACAATATTTAAAAAAACAAAATTTATTAAATATCCATCCGTCGAGGATATATAATTGTAATGAGTCCACTTTTATGTTGTGCCCTAAAGCTGACCAAGTTATTGCTTAAAAAAAAGGTCAAAAAATGTGTACCAAATAGTTAACGGTGATGAAAAGGAGAGTCTCACATTATTCATGACAAATGCAGAAGGGAATTTTGCACCACCAATGTTGTAGTGGAGTAGCTTTGCTAGAAAGTGAGTGTAGTGCGTAATACAAGACGTTGAATTGAAGATTTTGTACGTATCGCTTGTGTATACTGCATAAGGATGCCAATTACGTTAAAAAACGTAAAAACTGGGACAAAACTAATATAAAGAAAACAATTAAGGCAATTAAAAATAAGAAGATGGGATACTTCAAAACTGCCCGAGTTTTTAATGTGCCAAAATCAACGCTGTTCCGACTTACCACACAAGGAGTAGACACTTCACAGTCTATAGTCAGACGAAGACTAGAGAAAAAAGCCTGTTTTGTCACTTGAATTAGAAAATAAACTAGTAAAGTACGTGCTCGAAATAGGAGAAAAATTCCACGGCATAACAAGAGAAGACTTGAGATCCATGGCCTATGAACTTAAAGTCATGTTTAGTAGGTAACGCTGCTCAAATCATACAGTCGGTAACG
>JASTWK010000299.1:0-217243 GCA_030770225.1 Temnothorax unifasciatus
GACGCCGCCGCGACGGGTATATAACGAGGCGTCTAATAATGATAAGACGATTCTGCGACCGACCAGATCACCGATCCGACCGATCCTGAGCTCCTGAATCTTCCGCTAGTCAAAACCATTAGGTAGAGAGTTACTCTGTCTTGGCCGAGTGCGTCTCGGTAAAACGACCAGCTCTCCAATCCTCGCGATTATCCGAACGAGGGTAGAGTGCTTCTCTACCTCGAACGAGCGCTTCTCGCCGGATATCTCCTCCGACCCGCGACGTCTGCCAAAAGGGGTAGAGCGTTACTCTGCCTACACCGAGTGTTTCTCGGTGGACAGCCCGCGTCTCGGAAACCCTTCCGCCTGTCCTGCGGAATCCACGCGACTCTCTGTCGCCCTCGCGCCGCGCGCCATTCATACGCGTTCCGATACGGGAAATCAGCCCCGCCCGGGCCGATACGTCATAGCGCAAATCCGCCCGCGACCCGCCGGAAGAAACCGCGCTAATCCGCCCATCGGGGCGGCCCTCGCGTACCGATCCGCGAACCGCGCCGCCTTGTCATCACCGACCCTGCATAGCGCGACGCTATACATCGCGATTCTGTATGCACTCATCTCGCGCATTCATCACTCTGTATATACGCGCACTTCGCGACACTGTACACCGCGAAGCATTGTTATAGCAATAAACTTGTTATTTTGTTAGAAATCCGAATACGCTTCATTCTGCCGACACACACCTCGCATCCGTTCCTCCGCGCCTCCTTCGAACCCGACCACGCCGCGAGCTAGTTCCGCGCTTCGAAGTCAGGTTGTTTTACAATATATTTATTTAAAAACAAGTCATCTGCAGTTAGCCTATAAGAATAATAGTTTCCAGAGTTTACCACGTGGAGGTTGCAGTATGATTTTAAACTCTTCATCGGGGTGCTTTTTGATGTGAGTCCCCTCGCCTCTCACAATTCATTTTTTAGTCTTCGTCGCTATCCGAATCAATAACTGGTATAAATCTATTATTGTTATTGATTCGGTTATTGATTCGGATAGCGACGAAGACTAAAAAATGAATTGTGAGAGGCGAGGGGACTCACATCAAAAAGCACCCCAATGAAGAGTTTAAAATCATATTGCAACCTCCACGTGGTAAACTCTGGAAACTATTATTCTTATAGGCTAACTGCAGATGACTTGTTTTTAAATAAATATATTGTTCATAATTAATAGAAAAATAATATATTTTGTTCATAATTAACATTGCAGTCGCGGAATTGTTTAATAAAAATAGATACAACATTTATACCAGTTATTGATTCGGATAGCGACGAAGACTAAAAAATCAATTGTGAGAGGCGAGGGGACTCACATCAAAAAGCACCCCGATGAAGAGTTTAAAATCATACTGCAACTTCCACGTGATAAACTTTGGAAACTATTATTCTTATAGGCTAACTGCAGATGACTTGTTTTTAAATAAATATATTGTTTATAATTAATAGAAAAATAATATATTTTGTTCATAATTAACATTGCAGTCGCGGAATTGTTTATATATATATGCGGCAGTTTCCTTGACCGGCGCTACAAGGCGTTACTTTGAGCATCAGGTGACACAACCATGATTTTTATTTTTTTACTCCAAAACTATATTTTTTAAAAATCTGGGAAAATTTTACGTTAAAATAGATACTAGTACAATGTTTTTGCAAAAAAAATTAAAGGTGTCACTCTAAAGAAACACAAAAAAAAATTGTTTGAAAAATTCAAAAATTTTTTTTTAGCTCTATTATTTGTTCAAAAATTACAAAATATTTTCTTTTAAACACCATTATTGATACCTACAACATATATTTTTTTCATAAAAATTGGTCGAGCCGTTTTCGAGAAAAAAATTTTTTGTTTTTTTTCTTTCTTCCTCCATAACTCCTTTAAAAATATAATTTCAAGGTTAATATTTGCAGGAGTTCAAGGTCACATGGGTACTAACTTACGACGCCAATATCAACTTCATACTTGCGGGGGCCATTTTTACATGCTTATCCCCCTAGGCCCTTTGTTTTTATTTACTAATTAATTTTTAATTTTTATTTTCTGCATTTAATTTAACCTAATTTAGGCAACAGTCGGGAGTCTTTTTTGTTAAAAAACAATTGTTTATTGTTTAATTTTTTTTATTTAAGTTTTTGTTTTTAACTTTTTATTATTATAATTTTTGTTTACTTAAGGTTTTTGCTGCAGTTGCGAGATTTTAATTATTTATTTATTTCATACTTTTAAAAGCAATATTATATTTTTATGCTATGCAGAAGCATATTTTATAATATATAAATATTTGAAAATATAGGTACTAGGCATAATCTACATCTTATACACAATAGTATATAAGATCAATTATGACAAATAATTTTCTCTATCTTTTTGGCATTTTTAATGATTTTTATTTATATATATGTAATAAATTTAAATTTACAATTATATAAACATGTATATATAGGGTGTTAGGTAATAAGCGGACCACTTTTCATGGCGAATTAAACTGAATCAAATTAAACGTTCTTTATCGTACTGTAAATTTCTCAATAATTAATGGAAAAAAATTAATTAATAAAGATAAGAGAATTAATCAATGTGCATCCACACGATTTGACGAGGAGCAGCCCAACGTTTACGTTACTATGTGCATAGCGAAATATTATGAGAGGAGTGCTTTATAAACAATAATGACAATAAGTATATAACAATGTCGCTCATGTATAGTTAATAATTTTGTTATAAACATAACGTTCCTCCCAATGTCTCGCCGCAGCCTAGCAACGTAAACATTGAGCTGCTCCTTCTCATCGCACGAACGCATCTTGATTCGCGTATCTTTATTAATTATTTTTTGATTAAGTATTGAAATACTTACAACAGTAAAAGACTTTTCGATTCAGTTTTACCCGCTCTAGCTGCCCATCACGAGCAGTGATCTGCTTATTACTTGACACCCTGTATGTATACACACATATAAGATATTTGATACCACATGGTATTTCCAAGAAAATGATTCGATAAACAAACTTGTATTAGGCAGTGTATTACTGTTTATCGTACTATTTATTACATTTTATTTAATTTTGTAAAGATTAAACCTGTATAAACAAACTTAACCTCTAACTACCGGCCAAATATGACATGTGAGCAATAGAGCAGACCAGCGCGCGCGACAACATCGTGCACGATACGCGATATCCAATGAGCATGCAGCGATGAACAGAAAAACTGTACGTTCTGCCGGAGCTCAATAAAGGTAACTGGAAATCACTAAAATTCCCCATGCGGATGCATGTCATTGGTTAATCAATTTCCTTTGTAACTCAGTCGATAGCCAATAAGAGAACATATAAATGTAATATACCGTTTTTTCGCTTTTTTATTAACACAACAATTAATGATAATTATACGCTATAAACCTTGCTTGATCAATAAGAAACTTATATACGGAAGCACATATCAAGGTATGTTGTAGTTATCGAGAACTAAGGTAACTAAGATTCGGCCTCCGTGAAACGCATACTCCCTCGTCTTCGCCAACCGAAGGTTGGCAGCAGTCGGGAGAATAAAATACATTCCTACGGACGAGATGGCTGCGGATGCGTTGACCAAACCCCTGGCCGGTCCTAAACTTAGGAAATGTCTCCGTATTCTGGGCGTCGAATAATATCATATTTCGGGACATCGATGGCACACAGGTCGAGGGGGAGTGTTGAAAAACTGGCGACCTATGTACGAGACAGTCAGCGCCGTCCGGCGCCACTGCACCTGATTACTGCCGTGCGCACGCACCGCCCCTGCATATCCCCACTACTACCAACTTACTCAGTTCGCTCGTTGCCCTTGCCGGTTGCACACGTGTCCGTTCTCTTTGTACCACTCTATGCAATAAACCTACATACGTTCAATTAATGTTTCATCGCTTACGATCCGCTTTCCTCAACATTATTTTTATCGGATTTTTAGAAAGCATAATAAGAAAGAGACGAAGAGTAAGTGAACTACCCAATCAGCAGACAATGTTTTTTAAATGTGTTTTTAATATTTATTTTTTATTAATTATACATTTATACAATCCATTGTAAAAATAATATTTATTTAATGTTTATTAAATATTTATTTCACATTAATTATTTATTTGAAGTAATGATTTAGAAAAAATATTTATTAAACGTTTATTTAACGTTTATTTAATATTTCTTTTACATTAATAATTTATTTGCAATAATGATTTTAAAAAAACATTTATTTAACATTTATTCGATATTAATTTAATATTTATTTTACATTACTTATTTATTTGCAATAATAATTTTAAAAAACATTTATTTATAATAATATTTATTTGACATTAATTTAATATTTATTTTACATAACTTATTCACTTGCAATAATAATTTGAAAAAACATTTACTTAATATGTATTCGACATTAATTTAATATTTATTTTACATTACTTATTTATTTGCAATAATAATTCTAAAAAACATTTATTTAATATTTATTTGACATTAATTTAATAATTATTTTACATTACTTATTCATTTGCAATAATAATTTTAAAAAACATTTATTTAATATTTATTCGACATTAATTTAATAATTATTTTACATTACTCATTTATTTGCAATAATGATTTAAAAAAACATTTATTTAATATTTATTCGACATTAATTTAATATTTATTTTACATGACTTATTCACTTGCAATAATAATTTGAAAAAACATTTACTTAATATTTATTCGACATCCCGGGTGAATTTCGTAATGAGCCGGCTGGTTTCTAACATTCACCGGACATTAAGAAATATTATATCACATATCCAATTCAAAATTTTATTACTCTTTTTAAACTGAATTTGTTTCTTAAGGGCCCTGGATACTCACGGAAAATACAGCGGTCGAGTGGCGCGACACCTATTGGAGAAAGCTTCGTAGCTTGATATAGAGCGTCGCGATGTGGCCGCGAGAGTCAGCTGGTGGGGGAAACGCACACAAGAGAAAGCACGTACCTGTGCCCTCAGATATGTTCTTTCTCTTGTGTGCGTGTGCCCCACCAGTCGACTCTCGTCTTTCTCGAGTGGCTCGCGGCGGAAAACAGTGGACAATTGTCTTGCGGAAGATCTCATTGTTAAAATAATTCATTAATCGTACTAAAAATTGTGTGTTATTGAGCTTCAGTTTGTTGGTTATGTCAATGTGCTGTCCATTGCCTCAAATAATAATCAAATAAAGTGCCATAAATCATTTTCCAGAACAGTGCTACGCCGACCGCATCAGCTGTCAATTTTTCATTGCACTGTTACTACAATTTCTATATTAGGACCAGCAAATTAATGAGCAGGTAAACGTACAATATGCTTTCATCTTTTATTTGAGCGCTTATATTCAATCATACGGTGACTCTTTCTTATTTGAGATCTTCCGTAAGAATTGTCCATATTTCATCTCTCAATTCAAGATGGCTGACCTAGGTATCCAGGGCCCTTAAGATGATTTTTGAAAAATTATATATTTGCGCTGGTTATAACATATGTAGACTATATATGTATAACACTTCATTAAATTAAGAAGTAGTCTACCACGTAAGGCAGTTGGCTCACGATCCAGAGGTTCCGAGTTCGAATCCCACCAAGGTAAGTGTTTTTTTCAGATTTTTTAGATACAAGAAAATATTTATAATCATAGTAGACTGCATCTGCATCTTAAGAAACAAAGTTAAAAAATAATAAAATTTATTTTTTTGAAATAAATAATTTTGGAGATATTCTATAGTAGATACTGGTAATGTAATCAAAATATTTTTTTAATATACTCACAATATACGAAAAAATATTCTCAGTATATACTGAGTAAGCGTTTAGGGCACACATTAGAACATCCTCAGTACATTCTTAAAATATCATTTACGTATTTCGAATATCAACAGGATATACGCAATCTACGTTTGTGATATACTGAGTACATTCTCAGAATCTACCTGTGCTGTGTGGGTCGCCTCCTCTGGCCTCCATACTTTCCTCCATTTTTTTTCCTTCCTCTTCCTGTCTCGTTGTTCTTTTTTTCTTTTCTGTTTCTTCTTTCTTCTTCGCTCGCCACTTCCTCCCACCAGTCTCTTCCCCACTCGCTTTCATTCCACCCTTCTTCGCTGCTTTCCGCCTTCTCTTCCTCCGTTCTCTCTTTCTTCATCCGGTTTCTTCTGCTTTCTTTCGTTTCTGCTATCTCTCTCTCCCTTTGCCTCTGCCTGGCATGTTCCTTTTCTTTTCTTTCTTCTTCTTCCTCCTATTCCTCGCTCTCTTTGTTTTGCATTTGCTGTTTCTCTAGCTTTTCCAACCTTGTTCTTATCTCCTTCATTCCTTTCTTGAATTCTTCTCTTTCCTTCCTTATATCTTCCTTAACTTCTTGTTCTACTTTTCTTATCTCCCTCAGTATCTCTTTCCTCCATTCTTTCTCTTCCATTATTTGTTCCGTCCTCTGCATTCTCTCTTTTCCTGTTGTTTCCTCAGGCTGTACCTCCGCAATCCTTCTTCTTCTCATTTCTTGCCTTTCAACCGCCTCTAACCTTACCGTTCTTACAGTTATTTACTATCTCTAGCTTTCCTTCTCTGCTTTGCTGTCATGACTTTTGTTTTCCATGTGTGCTAACTGCTTCTGTCGTCCCGTTTTCCATGCGTGCCAACTGCTTCTGTCGTCCCGATCTTGCGCTGCGCCCTCTGCTTTCTCTTCTGTTGCTGTTTGTCCTATGCTTCGCCTCTACGTCGCGCGGTGGTTTAAAACCTACTCTTTTGGAGCGGTTGGCACCCCGCACCGCCTCGGCTCTGGTTATGCCCTCTGCTGCTGCTTGTCCTATGCTTCGCCTCTCGTCACGCGGTGGTGCCAACCCACTCTTTTGGAGAGGCTGGCACCCCACATTGACTCGGCTTTAGCCAGGCTCACCGCTGCTGCCATCTACTAGTCCTCACTTCCACGTCATCTCGTCTCACCGTTCCTACCCTTATGGAAAAATACACTCAACGTCTTAAAGTTGGGTGTGAATTCGGACCGCCAATTGAAGATTAACCAATCAAAGATGTTGAAATGATGGTTAACCTTCATTGGCGGTCCGAATTCACACCCAACTTTAAGACATTGAGTGTATTTTTCCATAAGGGTATGCTCGTAACTTCCGGTTCCCTTTCTGGCGTCTCTCCCCTCTTCTTCGACTTCATTCTTGTCCTCTTCCTAACCTCACTTTCTTTCGTCCGCTTCTATTCCACATTACTCCGTTTTCGTTGCGTCTTTGGTTCTTCCTCCATGTTCACTTATTCTCCCGGTCCTCCTTTATGTACCTTCTTTCTTTCCTCGTCTTGCTCTACTTTTACTCCATTGTTCCTTTTACTTCTTTGCTCCCCTTTACGGGAGCATCCACTTGCCTTCGTTAACCAACCGGAAGTCTCACTTCCATATTTATGTATTTTTCCATAAGGAAAGCCCATCCAAATCGGTGAGGGACACTTCCGACCGTTCCCTTATAAGCTGATTAATAATTTAAATACATAAATATGGAAGTGTTTAAAACAACGGTGTTTACAGAAAATTATTAATAAATTAATAACTCGGCTTATTTTGATATAAACGAGTTTTCTTAGGTTTATTATTTTTTACAATTCTATTTAAATTATTAATCAGCTTACAAGGGAACGGTCGGAAGTGTCCCTCACCGATTTGGATGGGCTTCTCTTATGGAAAAATACACTCAACTTTTGGTGTTAACCGTTAAAAAAACACCATAGAAAAACCCTTAAAGTTGGGTGTGATTTCGGACCGCCAATTGAAAGTTAATCATCATTTAAAGGTTAATCTTCAATTGGCAGTCCAAAATCACACCCAACTTTAAGGGTTTTTCTTTGAATGGTTAACCTTCAAGTGATAGTTAACCTTCAATTAATGGTTAATCCTTAACAATGACGGTATAAACCCTAAAAATATGAACCCTGAAATGAAAGTAACAAATATGGCGTCTCAATGAGAATCTCTTAAAGGCTCCGCTCGCTGAACCGGACTCCTTGCCTCGATCCTTCCTCTCGGACGCTAGCTGCCGCAGTAATCTTTTTCCTGGCGGTGAGCTCTCCTTGGTGATCCGATTCTTGCTCGGTTGGTCTCCAGAACACGTGCCACAACGATCAATCCGTCAAGAAAGAGGTAACGGACTTGACACGTTCGAAGAAACGCAAGCAAGTGCGGCCATGACACCTAACGAGTAAGAAAGGAGGCGGGGGCTCTTTGAGAGTGGCGACTCGCGCGTCGCGCCATCTAATATAAAACGATCGGGCGTTGTAAAACGCGAAAAGAATTCGAGCGCAATATCTGAACAAATTATTTAATTTTTAATAAGTCCAATTATTAATTGTTAGAAATTTAAGCTCGCGCGGAAAGATTCTCGAAGTTTCGGGAAGGAACGACACATCAATCTTATATTCGATTAGTTTGAGAGATTGTGTATTTCTCAATCTTGTGTCCATGCAGTGTAATAATTGGCCGAACACACAAATATATGCACACAATAAAGTTCAAATAATAGTCAATACATCTATATATATAAGTACCGTCGTCTGTATGTATGTATGTATGTATGTCTGACCGCGAACTACTCATTCGTTAGTGGGCCAAATTTTTATCAAAAGTATGTGAAATAGGGGTAGAATTTCCCGGGGAGTGCCATAAAGTGTATAGTATTTCGCTACCGATTTTCTGGAAACCGATTTTTTTAATTTTTCCAATTTTTCGGGAAATAATTGACCGAATCTTAGAGAATTTTCCGGGGTAGAATTTTTCAGGGAATGCTATAAAGTATATAGTTTTTCGTTACCGATCTTTTTGGAAACCGGTTACAAAATTTTTCCAATTTTTCGGAAATTAATTGACCGAATCTTAAAAAAAATGAAGTAGGGGTAGAATTTCCCGGGGATTGCCATAAAGTGTATAATTTTTCGTTACCAATTTTTGGGGAAATCGGTATCAGAAAATTTTCCAATTTTTCGGAAATTAATTGACCGAATCTCAAACAATTGTATATGAAGTAGAGGTAAAATTTTCTGGGGAGTGCTATAAAGTGTATTATTTTTCGTTACCGATCAACTCAACTCAAAAAAAGGATAAATTTCGATCGTGTTTGAACAAGGCATCGTTGTCTGAACAAGACATCGTGTTTAAACAAGGCATCGTGTCTGAACAAGGCATCGTTTATGAACAAGGCATCAAATTTGTCACAAAGACGAGTGTGTAAACAATATAATGTCTGCGCAAAATATCGTGTCTGAACAAGACATCGTGTCTGAACAAGACATCGTGTCTGAACAAGACATCGTGTCTGAACAAGACATCGAGTCTGAACAAGACATCGTGTCTGAACAAGACATCGTGTCTGAACAAGACATCGAGTCTGAACAAGGCATCGTGTATAACCAAGGCATCATATTTGTCACAAAGACGAGTATAGTTTTTTGCTACCGATTTTATGGAAACCGGTTTTTTTAATTTTTCCAATTTTTCCGGAAATAATTGACCGAATTTCAAAGAATTGTATATGAAGTAGGGGTAGAATTTCCCGGGAATTGCATTAAGTGTATAATTTTTTGTTACCGATCTTTTTGGAAACCGGTCGCAAACTACTTCCACATTTATGGGCCGATTCTCTCGAATTTGATACCAAAATGCAAATTTTTCGGGGATGAAAATGTCGCGGCATTTTTTTTGTTTTACGCCCCCCCCCTCCCTCCCCATTCACCCACGCAAAAAACATACGCACCTACGCGCACACACACGCCTGAATTATATCAATACATAACAACAGATCTATATATATCTATATATAGTTTTACAATAAAATAAAGAAAAACAGAAATGCATTCTGCGATTTGCGCAGTAATTGCAGCTAAAATGCATTCTGCGCAACGCGCACTGATTACTATCAAAATGTATTCTGCGCTATGCGAGAAAATAATATGAGAAGTAATATAATAGGGCTTAAGGCAAAGGTCTACTATAAAAAACCTAACGCGCCAATAGGTGGAACTTCAAGGGTGGTGTGGAAGTCCATCATTTTAATATCTTAATTTTTTTATATAAATAAAAGTAATTAAAAATTACAAATACAGAATGTAAAGGTGATTTGAGTGATGATTGATAAAGGAATTTACAAAAAAAAAAAGCTTTAGAGCTTTATAGCTTTTAAGCCCGCGCGAAGCGCGGGCTCAAAAGCTAGTGAATATATATTTCAAAGAAACATATTAGTTTTTGAATAATCCTTTTATTCTTATTCTATCTCATTGTATCAATGTTCAAATTATCTGTCTTAATCTTCGTCATAAAGAAATGTTTTATTGAGATGATTATCAAATGGTACTTTTATTTTAAATAGATCATGAAAATTATTAAAGCACAACCTTCAAAGGAATCATTCTTATAATAGGATCATTCATCATAAATCATAGCACATAAATTAATCATGCACATATCACATATTATATATAAAAGCAATGAAGCACGGAACAATACGTTATTATCTGTTTCGTCTCAGAAAGACCTCTACGCTTTATCGGAGAAAAGAATTAGCAATGAGACTTGTATAATTTGTATAATTGCTGCAAATCAAAGTAACTCAACTTTAAATAATATAACGCATTAATCCAAGCAGCGATCGAGACAATATTATTAATAGTAAAGCTTTTTATAATCGATCGTTCAATGACGGAAAGTACGAATCGAGAAACGTATCAAAAGATCGAGAACAAGATTATTTAACTGTCGAAAGTTGTCTTTAGTACACCGTGGACTGTCGCAAATGTATCGTAATATCATGGAAAGTTAACTTAAAGAATATAGAAAACGCTTTATACAGCGAATTATACTATCTAATAACGAAATCTCTTATTACATAATAAGATCTGTCGTAATAATTGAATTTACGAAATGGCCATTAAATAATAAATGTAATTTAATATACTGGTTGCAACCGTTATGAAAATACCGAATAGACACTGAGCTCAGTTTTCTAGAACAAGCCAGAAGGCTTCCCTTTCTGTAGAATGTAGTGCTTTGAAGTAACCAGATATCGCTTTCTCTGTAACGAATGTTTGAAATGTAACCCGGCAATGAACTACATTATACCAGGCTTAACCCAGCTCGCGAGCTACTCACTGAAATTAACGTAAATTGAAGATTTACCTTAGAACTGCAGATTTTCCTTATCTCATGTATGAAATCCTTGAAAGGATAATATATCTGGCTTCACACCCTTAAGGGACTTTCTTTCCACCGGTAAGGGCGTTAACGTCCTGCGAGTGAAGAATCGTCAGGGACTGACGATGGGCGTCCTTCCTTCCTTCAGATATAAAAAATGCCGGACGGCCCTGCTTCTTTCGTTTATTACTATACTTGTCGGCTTGCGGTCTCGTTAATGTAAATGTCCTCTTTTCGTATATCAGATTATCGCTTTATAACTTTAGGAAAATTACACGACCGCAAAAGTACAGATATTTACAAGATATCGTTAACAATCGTTCGACGCAGTATCATACGTCGCAACCGAATCGTTTCAATACAGAGAGCGCGGTGATCACTCGCACGGTCGAAGGAGGAATGATCGTTCGTCGCTCGCACGTTCGTGCTTGCACGGCCCGCGCACGCGCCGTCTCACTCGCACCTATCGTTACCGTGTCCGCCGCGCAACGTCGAACCTCTCCCTTCCCACGTGATTGCGGTCTGCCGCGCAACGCTGTCTGCGTCGATCACGCGGAGAGATACACCGTTTAAACATGAACACATAAATGAAACACATGGACACAAGGACACAATCTCTCTACCTTTTACTTTCTCTCTCTCTATTTCTTTCCGTTTTTAACATTAATAATACTTATTTTCATAATTAAACTTATTTTTTATTTTAATAAATGTAAATACAAATATCTTATTGTATTAATATTTAATATTAATAATTTAATTAGTTGCTTAATTTAACTTCTTGTTTAATAAATGAGCGGATGTAGTACTGAAAATGTACTTATTATATAATATTTTAATTTTCAAAATTGTTAAATTACGAACAGGAATTTTGTTGTGACTTTTACAGTTATAAAGTAACTATTTAATAGAAATGGAAGCCTAAAAAGATTAATATTGTAACGCAATTATTATAATGCTCAAATCATAAAGTTATTTACATTATCCATGTCTTCCAATACAATATAATTTTTTATTCATATTGTATTCTATGTAATGGCAATGTTATTATATATTTGACAGGCAAATCAAAATAGCTTCAAATCAATATCGGAATGATGAAATATCGATGTCTTAACAGAAAATATATAATTTGCCTGTTTACAGTCTGGCGCAATGAATGTATGTCACAAATAATCTTTTCTTTTAAAAAATGTCATATAGCACAAACATCGAAATAAGCTTCAGCATTATTTCGATATAATGTAATATCAATAATTTCGACGTCAATTAGATGTCGATTCGATGGGTCATTTCTCGCTGGGTAGGACCTAAGTCAAATTTTTTAAATAAAACCCCTATTTTTTATTGTATTATTTTTCTCTATTAATTAATTTGAACAACTTTTGTTTGAAAAATTCTTTTATTTGCCTAATATTTTTTTAGATATTCGAGGAAAACTTGATAACTTTTTCAATATTTAGCTTATGATATCTTGATAATTGTTTGCCAGAGGAAAAAGTGGTATAGAGGACTTTTTGACTTGCAACAGCACATTTTCGAAATAAAATTAAGTTAAAAAGTCCTGACGGGGCCTGACAGATCTCCTCAGGAGCCGGCCGCGAACGAATACCCAAATAGCGGGTGTAACTCTTTTGAAGAGGTTTACCTCAGGAGCCAATTTTATGGGCGCTACTTAGTATTTATTGCGGTTATCTACCTTATTCTAACTTATTTATTAATGCGTGAATAGGAGTTGGCCCATGGATTGAGTAATCGCAAAGATCATATTAAAGTATTATTTTATAAATTAATAAAGTTTATACATTAGCTCAATAACCGAATTCATACTTTCATACATAACCAATGTATCGAAATATCAAAGAAGAATTTTTCATTGACTCAATAAAGTTTTCCGTTATTATAATAAATCCATGGCAGATTTTTCAATGTACATATTTATTGTTAAAATGAATTGTACTAATAGTTTAATATTCAAATTATTCTTTTATAAACCCTAAAATTATGATAATAAAATAACTCATTGGACCAATTTTAATAAATTTTTTATTACTACAATGAATGCTTTTATTGCATTTATGTTTGTACAGTTTTGGTTCAGTGTATGACAATAAGTTGCACTAGTTTTCTCATTATTTTACTATTAGTTGATTACTAATATTACTACTACTACTATTAGTTGATTTGTTTTTTGGTCAATTCTGCACAGCATGAAGAACGGTAAAAAACGATAATGCAGTATTCAACAACTGTAATAAAACATGACTTTTCTATTTTTTTCTAAAATATATGTTTAGTTATTTTGAAAAGTTATTTCTTACCGTAGCAGCACCTTCTAATGATCCCACAAATAATCCAGCAATATTCATAGTAAACGCTTTGGTACCTCTTTGCAAGAGGAACAGTATCATATTTTGTATTTGCAACGAAGCTTCGTACCACTGAACGTTGTACCTACGTGACGATTAATTAATAATTGAGAAATATAAATAAAATCTGTGTCTGCAAACAGTTTTATTATGCCTTTCTTAAACTACGAGTATATTAAATGTATTTTTTATTACAGTGATCCATACAGTGTTGTACATTACTCGAATAAATTTTTATTTGATTACGAATAACGAATAATTTTTTTATTCGTTATTCTTTATTCGTTAATGGAATTATTTATCATTAAAATTATTCGTTATTTACAATTAAATATGTTTATTCGTTATTTTTATTCGTTATTTTTTATTCGAAAATAAAACAAAATATATAAAAATTTTTGTTAATAAATGATAATATTTTGTGAACGTAAAATTATAATTTATTGATTAGTATTTTTAATGTTAAATAAATATAATAAATAAAACAAAAAAAATTAAATAAATTTGCAATTAATGAAATAAAAATAAAAATTTATTTTAATAAAAATCTGTGTCATTAGTTTTAATTAATAAAATAAAAAACAACATAAAAATTAATCTTACTTATAAATAGAAAAAGAGAAATGTAATGAAAAAAGTACATAATCAATTTTAGTTTCCCAAAAGTGTAGATTTTAGAATGTTTTTTTTAGTTGGTTTAGAAAAAATCACTCAAAAGTAATTATTATCAAGTTTATTTTTTATTTGATACATTTTTATTTAAAAAGGCTTTCAGAAGCATACGTTTCTCAAACATACTGTCTGATAATCGATAAGATTTGGCTGTATTAATTATCGTAGCAAATGAAAATAATCTCTCCACCGGAGCCGAAGAAGCAATCAATGTATTGTATTTTAAAGAAACTTTCTTTATTGTGGGATATTTTTCTAGGCAAGATATCTGAGAGTCTGGATTACTCTGGATCTCCTAGATAATGAAAGATCTATAGATCGGCTACGGTGGAGAGATTATTTTCATTTGCTACGATGATTAATACAGCCAAATCTCATCGATTATCAGACAGTATGTTTGAAAAACGTGTGCTTCTTAAAGCTTTTTTAAATAAAAATGTATCAAATAAAAAATAAACTTGATAATAATTACTTTTGAGTGGTTTTTTCTAAACCAACTGAAAAAAAAGCATTGGGGTTGGGTACGTCCCTTCAAAACGCCCTTTAAGGCCCCCTCGGGGTAAATAAAGTATATGCCTTTATCCTAAAAAAAAAGCATTCTGAAATCTACACTTTTGGAAAACTAAAATTGATAATGTACTTTTTTTTACTACATTTCTTTTTTTTATTTATAAGTAAGATTAGCTTTTATGTTGTTTTTTATTTTATTAATTAAAACTAATAACACAGATTTTTATTAAAATAAATTTTTATTTTTTTTTATTAATTGCAAATTTATTTAATTTTTTTTGTTTTAATTATTTATTTAACATTAAAAATACTAATTAATAAATTAATTAATTAATTAACTAATTAATAAATCATATTACAACTTTACATTCACGAGTGAAGACTTTAATTTTTATTTTGTGCATCATTTTTCGTCATCGATTTTCTTTTTATTCGTTACATTCTTCGAATAAAAATAATGAATTACGAATAATTTATTCGTGATTATCTTATTCGAATAACGAATAATCGAATTATTTGTTATTCACGAATAACGAATAAATTTATTTTATTCGTTATTCAGAATAAATTTTGCTCAACACTGGATCCATATAACGAATATGTGCATATTTGTTGTACGGATATATAATATAATTTTATCGCATAAAATAATTCCTTACACAGTGACAAAAACGTTATTATTATGATCCATAATTTCTTGCGCATAATAGTTGCCTACAAACATGTAAGTCAAGAGATACATCATAAATATTAATCGTAATAAAAATTCTTCAATATCACATTCGAAGGATGTTATCTGAAAAATCTAAAATACATGGATACCGTAATAATTGTCATAAAAATTAAATCAATATTATAAAAAAACAATTAATTAGAATTGTCTGAATGAAAATTTAGTAGTAACTAATCCTATTACTATTATTTATAAGTATATATTATAAAACAAAGGCTGCAGTATTTACCAGAAATCCATTAAGACTTTCACACATTACACCGGTTATTATCAAAAGGGCGAACATTATTTTAAATCTAGATATTGTCGAGTTAGAAAATCTTCAAATAAAAATATTATTATATGCGCGTATTTTATATCCTAATTATTATATGTATGTCAGGGTGTTAGAAATAAAAGTATCTAGGGGGGGTAGATTCTGTCAAACTGAAAAGAAAAGTCTTATTCCATGTTGCAAAATTCGCAATAGTTAACGAGTTATTAAATAAAACGTCTGAGCGAATAAGCGCACGAGGAGCGATAGAGGCGGGTCTCAGCTGGCACGGTGCACGGCGCGCGGTGAGCGGTGAGGGGCGCGAGGCGCCCGGCCGGCGCGTGGCGAGCGGTGGGGGTCGAAAGACGAATGGCAAGCGGGACGCGGCGCGGCGCGGCGCAGCGACAGATGATATACACTGCGGCGAAAAAGTATTAGAGCCAGCATAGGTAGCACAGGTATTGCATTATAGGCATTGCCGTAGCGTCTTACGCCTTAGATAATATTAATTAGTTTAGCTTGAATTATGTGTAATAGAAACATTTAATTTTAGTAAATTAAATTATTTTGCATGTCAAAGTTTACGAGGTTTACAAAGCTTTTCTTTAACTTTTGTTTATGTTAGAATAACTTTAATGGTGCGTGTCCACCTGTAAGTAAAACTTTCGAGATTGATTCTCGCAAATGGACATATTCCTGGAGAATGAATCCTAACGGAGAATGAATCGCAGCTCTCGGCGAGCGAACTTGTCAAGACCTACTCGCAAATCGACACGACGTTATTTTACTCTCGGAGATCAGCTCGCCAAGCTCATACGCTGTTCGTATTTTGAGAGCTACATGTTGAGAGTAAGACACAAAGGATCTTATTGAATAATGCGGAAATCATGAACTATTGTAGAATACTACTGTGACAGAAATAAAAAAATTTTAAAGTTTTTTTATTTCTGTCACAGTAGTATTCTACAATAGTTCATGATTTCCGCATTATTCAATAAGTTCCTTCGTGTCATCAAAGGAACAAACTGTTGCCATCTCGGTTTTTACTCTCAACATGTAGCTCTCAAAATACGAACAGCGTTCGAGCTTAGCGAGCTGATCTCCGAGAGTAAAATAACGTCGTGTCGATTTGCGAGTAGGTCTTGACAAGTTCGCTCGCTGAGAGCTGCGATTATCATTCTCCATTAGGATTCATTCTCCAGGAATATGTCCATTTGCGAGAATCAATCTCGAAAGCTACTCTCGAAAGTTTTACTTGCAGGTGGACACTCACCATTAAAGTTATTCTAACATAAACAAAAGTTAAAGTAAAGCTTTGTAAACCTCGTAAACTTTGACATGCAAAATAATTTAATTTACTAAAATTAAATGTTTCCATTACACATAATTCAAGCTAAACTAATTAATATTATCTAAGACGTAAGACGCTACGGCAATGCCTATGCAATACGTGTGCTACCTGCGCTGGCTCTAATACTTTTTCGCCGCAGTGTATATCATCTGTAGCTGCGCCGCGCCGCGCCGCGTCCCGCTTGCCATTCGTCTTTCGACCCCCACCGCTCGCCACGCGCCGGCCGGGCGCCTCGCGCCCCTCACCGCTCACCGCGCGCCGTGCACCGTGCCAGCTGAGACCCGCCTCTATCGCTCCTCGTGCGCTCATTCGCTCAGACGTTTTATTTAATAACTCGTTAACTATTGCAAATTTTGCAACATGGAATAAGACTTTTCTTTTTACTTTGACCCAATCTACCCCCCCTATTCGGCTAGATACTTTTATTTCTAACACCCTGTGTATATATATATATATATATATATGTAATTTATATTGCTTATTAAATACTAACTTCATAGCTTTGCGATGCATATCCACGGCAGAAATTAATCCCTTGTATATCAAATATTCGTTTTGCAAGCTGTTTTCTCGTAGAGTTACGAGTGTCATTGTACGTGTGATACGATAACTGTAAATAATTTTTTTGGCATCATTAAATGGCTTTTCTATTTTTTCAATTTGATAAATTTTTTATATTTGTTTTTATATTTATTCCCTTACCAGGTAATTCGAAACATTCCACATGCATGTTGTAAATAAACTATGAACATTGTTCCTGTCGCTAGCACTGAAATTGACCCAATAAAAAAGGCTGCAGTTGTATGGAAAAATATCAAGTTGAAGTATCTTTCATCGACAAAGTATTCTGTCACAAGCAGCGGCGAAATACGTGCGCGAGTTTCATTTATAGACAGTAAGGTGTAAAAAACGCCCGACCAAATTGGGTATAAAATTAAAACAATTGCGGTAAATATAACAAGCACTGAAAAATGTTTAAGGATCAATTATTTCGATAAGAAGTTTATTATAAACTTGCCGCGCGTTTAGTTTTTTAAATACAATATTTCAAATATAATAATTCGCGTTCAAAGTAAATCTAAAGCAGTTGTCTTACATGTAAATACAATTGTGGAACGTTTTGCATAGATAGCATACTGTTTTATGATATTGATTTCATTTTTGTCAGTTAACTCGTTACAAGTATGCTGCAGTTGCTCCAGCAAACACTTTATCTGTCAATATTGCATACTATTAATTATATTTAAAAAAAATGTTTTGTTTGTATTCTATAAAAAGACCTATTTTTTCGGAAATATTTTTGAAGAATTGATCTTTTTATATAATACAACTTGTTTTTGAAAAATAATATGAATACAATATACATATAATATACCGCATGACACTCGAGAAATTATTGAAGCTGAATAGCTAATATTTATGTAATTAATCAACAAAATGAAATAAATTAAACATATTACACTGTAGAAGAATTTCATAATTATTATCTGCATATTGTGTGAAAAGAATATCTGTTTATATACATGTAAAAATAAAATCTATAAAACAAATAAAAATTTGGTTAATTGCATAACTCAATAATATAACATGTGTATTTAGGAAATATCGACATGATGGATACTTTCATGAAAGAAATATCCCCAGGATTTTTTAAAAGGACTATTAATGTTTGATAACATATGTAAATTTTTAAAGTTTTGAAGAACGCCTCAATTATTGTATCAGTTCAGTAGCCATTTTGAACTGATTATTGAGTTATGCTATGAACTGAATTGTTGACCCTTCTTTATAATATTAATTTTTACAGGTTTATATATGACTTTTCTTTTACATTGCATGCTGGTACAAAAAACTAGTCTCTTTCTGTAGCGTTTAATTTATTTTCTGCTTATCATAAAATAAAATTGATTTCACAAACTTCCCAATTGTCATCCAGCATGTTTTACTTACGACTTTGACGTTAATACTAAATGAACTATAGTTAATTGCAAAGGCAATGTAAAATGATGCTGATGCAAGAACATTGATAAGGAGATCTGGAGTACATGGTGATGTCAGAAATGTTGCAAACTGCAAAGAAATTTTTTTATATACTTTTGCACTAAAATTATTATTTTCTTATGCAACTACCCAATCAGCAAAAAAATGTTTTTAAAATATTTTTAAAAACATTTGGAAAACATTTTGAAAATATTTTTAAAAATGTTAAAAATTATGGGTTAACACACCTTTTTTTCATTAAAAAAATATTTATTTTAACATTTAAAAAAACATTTTTTTAGTGTTTAAAAACATTTATTTTAACGACAAAAAAAATTATTTATTTTGAAGTTTTATTATTATTTTTTAACTTTGTTTCTTAAGATGCAGATGCAGTCTACTATGATTATAAATATTTTCTCGTATCTGAAAAATCTGAAAAAAACACTTACCTTGGTGGGATTCGAACTCGAGACCTCTGGATCGTGAGCCAACTGCCTTACGTGGTAGACTACTTCTTAATTTAATGAAGTGTTATACATATATAGTCTACATATGTTATAACCAGCGCAAATATATAATTTTTCAAAAATTATCTTAAGAAACAAATTCAGTTTAAAAAAAGTAATAAAATTTTGAATTGGATATGTGATATAATATTTCTTAATGTCCGGTGAATGTCAGAAACCAGTGCCGGCTCATTACAAAATTCACCCGGGATGTCGAATAAATATTAAGAAAATGTTTTTTTAAATTATTATTGCAAGTGAATAAGTAATGTAAAATAAATATTAAATTAATAAAAATGAATTGTTTATTCCGCCAATGTTGATTAAAACAGAAACGTTTATTTTTCACGACTATAATTGGCAATCCGTAATTTGAAACGTTACGACGTTTCGACCCCTATATAGCATTGGGTCCTTTTCAAGTAATCTAAACAATAAACAATTTCAACAATTTGGTGTAACAATAATTTGGTCACTAGATAAAATTAATTGTCAGGAAATTAACCGAAAAGCGATACCTGATACACTATCCTTGTCAAGACTTGCATCCACATTTACGAAAATTTTTGCCGAAATATCATAAAATTGATCGCTGGAAACACAATAATCGATAAGAATTATAAAAGTATGTAGATTAAAAAAGAGAAAAGGCAGAAGTATTTTACATGTATGAAACGCCGAAGACAGCTTTTATAATTCTTATCGATTATTGTGTTTCCAGCGATCAATTTTATGATATTTCGGCAAAAATTTTCGTAAATGTGGATGCAAGTCTTGACAAGGATAGTGTATCAGGTATCGCTTTTCGGTTAATTTCCTGACAATTAATTTTATCTAGTGACCAAATTACTGTTACACCAAATTGTTGAAATTGTTTATTGTTTAGATTACTTGAAAAGGACCCAATGCTAGGAGTCGAAACGTCGTAACGTTTCAAATTACGGATTACCAATTATAGTCGTGAAAAATAAACGTTTCTGTATTAAATTAATGTCGAATAAATATTAAATGAATGTTTTTTTAAATCATTATTGGAAATAAATGAGGAATGTAAAATAATTATTAAATTAATGTCGAATAAATATTAAATAAATATTTTTTCAAATCATTATTGCAAATAAATGAGTAATGTAAAATAATTATTAAATTAATGTTAAATAAATATTAAATAAATGTTTTTTAAAATTATTATTGCAAATGAATAAGTAATGTAAAATAAATATTAAATTAATATCGAATAAATGTTAAATAAATGTTTTTTTAAATCATTATTGCAAATAAATTATTAATGTAAAAGAAATATTAAATAAACGTTAAATAAACGTTTAATAAATATTTTTTCTAAATCATTACTTCAAATAAATAATTAATGTGAAATAAATATTTAATAAACATTAAATAAATATTATTTTTACAATGGATTGTATAAATGTATAATTAATAAAAAATAAATATTAAAAACACATTTAAAAAACATTGTCTGCTGATTGGGTAGAGAAAGGCTCTAAAATCTTTAAATGTTTTGCTATGTATCATAATTTGACATGAGAAATCTATTTAACTGCAATATATTAAGCGAAATTTGAAATTAACTTGGGTAATTCGGGTAATTCGGATAGCGGGTACTTGTATCGATTCGGGTACCCGCTACCCGAATTACCCAAGTACCCGCGGAACCGGTCCACATCCGTATACAACGGGTAACGGGCGAACGGGCGGGTACCGGGGTACCCGCCCGAGCTCTACTAAAAATAATGTTATATTTTTTTATCTTGTTACTTACTTTTTAGAAGAGGATTATATAATTAAAATTATTAACATACCTGACCTAAGATAAAGGTCGCCAAAACACTAAAAAGCAATGTTAACTGGAGTTGAACAAGTTTAGACCGTTGATAAGGCCACAGACCAACTATGAGTAACAGAAATCGATTGAAGCTAATATGTAAAGAGTCGATGCAGGTCATTTCTCCACGAGCATGCAGATGTGACACCGAGAGGACAGTTCGCTTATTTTTTCTTCTATTACCAGTTGCATATTGTATTACTCCATTTTTCTTCATACTCTAGCTCAAATTCTAACGTAAATTATCTAATTTAACGAAAATGTAACAAAATATTACCATGAGATCGGAACACGCGCAATTTTACAATTTTATCTGTAAATAAGTCGGCGATTATGCGACACCGGAGAGGACAGTTCGCTTATTTTTTCTTCTATTATCAGTTGCATATTGTATTACTCCTTTTTTTTTCATACTCTAGCTCAAATTCTAACGTAAATTATCTAATTTAACGAAAATGTAACAAAATATTACCATGAGATCGGAACACGCGCAATTTAACAATTTTATCTGTAAATAAGTCGGCGATTACGCGACATAAGATAATAGAACAGATGTTTATTTCTCATAGGTATACTTATGAATTCTCTGACAAAAGATCGCGCAGGTGTATTTGCCAGTTTTCAGTAGCGCATTTATTCATTCGTTTTGTAGTGCGTGAACTCGTAAGTTTCACTTTGATCCTTTAGAAAAGTGGCAGACGGTCAACTTTACATTTCGATATATCAACTATTGACTTAATATTTGTTAAATTTAATATACCATGCACTGTTATCAATAAAATATATTTTTCTATATATTATTATAAACATATAAACTATTGTCATTTACGTACTGTCATATTTTCTTAGCTTTAATAATCCTTAATTTGATTTTATCTATTTAATCTATCAATTCTACTTCTTTCAAGATAGTAGGTAACACTACTCCTTATAATTATAATTATAATCTTTATATATTTTTTACAATATCTTTAATTAATATATCTTACCGTCAGTGCCTCGTAGAATAATGAACAGTGATAGTGCGGTGCTCAACAACTGTAATAATAGGTAAACTTTTTTTTTACTTTCCTGAAATATATTACATTTTAATATATAAAATAATATATATGTTTTTTTTACCATAGCTGCACCTTCTATTGATCCGACAAATAATCCAGCAATATCTATATTAAACGCCTTGTTACTCCTTTGCAATAGGAATAGTATCATTTTCTGTATTTGCAATGGAGCCGCATACCATTGAATGTTATACCTGTGGAATAACGTGAATTGATGGTTAAAAGAAAATGAAAAAATTGAGAATAATTTTTAGTACATTATATTTGTTCTTTAATTAAATAACAATGTTTATTATCGCAATACTTCGACGGAGATGTGTGATCCACAGATATCTATATATATATATATATATTACCTAGACCGCATACAGGTTTTGCGAATAAAACTGCAAAAGGGGAGGCAAGTGAAGGCAAGCGAAAGAGTAGGGGAAAAGTAAAGGAAGGGTGGCCATATTTGAAAGGACTAGTTAATTACACGCATTACAAAAAATGTACATGTGCCTTTTAAAGGTGGCGGATGATTTCAGTGCAACCTGTACTAAATTATAGCAATCTAGCAGTCTAGGTAATATCCCATACAGCGTGAAATATTTCATGAATGTTCTATAAATATTCTTTAGAATATTCATGAATTTTCTATGAATAATCTATAAATGTGAAAAGAACGTGTAATGTCCCGCTTTGAATGTCCTCAGAAATTTCTGTAAATATTCTCGAATAATCTACAAATGTTTTATAAATATTTCCGCATAATCCATAATTTTTTTATATATGCCAAATATATTTATTAAACATTTATAGATTATTTTACATTAAAAATGGGGTATCGCATATTCTGTATACATTTTAAAAACAATTATAGGATATTTGTTAATATTTGTGAATTTATTAAAACAATCTTGGAATACAAACATTCTTCTTAATATATTTGGGAATATTTACAAACATTTGTAGATTATTCGAGAATATTTATAAGATCTTTGAAAAATCTTTTAGAAATATTACTTCAAAAAATAAAATATGTTTAACCCAATCAGCAATAATTGTGTTTCATGTTTAAAAGATTTTTTTAATATCTGTAAAATAATATAGGTACATCTTGATATTTGAAAATTATACATATCTTGCGAATGTCATACTCTTGCTTCGCCAGAGACCTGCTTATATTAGCCCTCAACTGAAATTTACTTACGAGTTAGTCTTACCATCATGCGCCGCCTAACGGCGCCGTTCCAAACTAGCACGTAAAGATGCGCTACTATGCATCTTTTAATTAAAAATATTTTATAATATTTTAAAAATATTTAAAAAAAGATTATAAAACCAATAATACAAATATTTTTAAATATTTTGGAACGAGATTATAAAATAATAAATATATAGATTTAAATTAATATTTTAAAAATATATTTCAAATATTTAAGAAAATATTGTCTGGGTAATAAAAAAGATAATTTTTATAAATATTTTTTAAAGATTCTTAAAATATTCTTAAAAATGTTATCACAAAAGGTTTTTTAACTTTTTTAAAATATTTCTAAAATTATTTTAAAATATTTCTTGTAATATTTTTATAGAAATATTCATAAATATTTTTTAAAAACATTTTGTGCTGTATGGATAGGTTCGAAGTTAAAGGGGAGACTGTAAATCGCTTACAGTAATCACGACGATTAACGTAGATACTAAATTTTTATCAAATTTTACGGGAGACTAGTGGCAACTTTCTACCTGTATAGATACATACCTGCTTGTGCAGATACTCTATCCATACAGCATGAAATATGCAAGAAATGTGCTATAAACAATCTATAAATATTTTAATATTCCACGAGTCATTCAGAATATTCTGTAAAAGTTCTATAAATATTTCATAAAATTTTGTCTATTTAAAATATGCATAGAATATTCTACAAACATTCTAATAAATGTAGTACATTTAAAAAATGCATAGAATGGTCTATAAATATTTTAACAAATATAGAATATTTGGAATATTTATAGAACATTTTGTTAATATTCTTAAACATTTATAGCATGTGCTATGAATATTCTAAGAAATTTTTCTAGAATTGCTATGAATATTTCGATAATAATCTGTAAACATTGCGATGAACATGAAATAATCAGAATATTAATAGAATATTTTTAAAATATTTTGGAACATTATATAAATATTCTGGAAAACATTAATAAAAACTTTTTAGGAATTTTTCTGCAATATTTATAGAACATTTCGTGTTTTTCTTGAAGTACAACAATATGTTATGTTATGCATATTTCAAAAATATTTTATGAATATTCTACAAACGTTTTGCGCATATTCAACCCTGCATTAAAATAATTATATTTATTCCAAAAAATTTTTATTAATGTTGATTTCTACGGTTGACAGATACTTATCATATTTGTTTTCTTATTATCTCGATCGTTATGGAGGTTCTAGGGTTGAATATGCATAACATATTGTAGATACTTCAAGAAAAACACGAAATATTCTATAAATATTGCAGAAAAATTTCTAAAAAGTTTTTATTAATGTTTTCCAGAATATTTATATAATGTTCCAAAATATTCTTTAAATATTCCTAGGATAGTTAAAATGTTTTTAATATTTTTCCTAAAATGTTTATAGATTATTTTAAAAATATTCTACTAATATATAAAAAATATTCTATTAATATTCTGAATATTTCATGTTCATCGCATTGTTCACAGATTATTATCGAAATATTCATAGCAATTCTAGAAAAGTTTCTCAGAATATTCATAGCACATGCTATAAATGTTTAAGAATATTAACAAAATGTTCTGTAAATATTCCAAATATTCTATATTTGTCAAAATATTTATAGAACATTCTATGCATTTTTTAAATGTACTACATTTATTAGAATATTTGTAGAATATTCTATGCATATTTCGAATAGACAAAGTTTCATGGAATATTTATAGAACTTCTACAGAATATTCTGAATGACCCTGGAACATTAAAATATTTATAGATTGTTTATAGCACATTTCTTGCACATTCCATGCTGTATGGGATTATTAGTCTCTGGTGTGATCATGTTATCTGAATATCTTCCGTACACGACGACATATACATCGTTGTTATAATCCGTAATTTCTTGCGCCAAATAATTGCACATTATCATATATATGAATTGGATGGTAATAAATAATACGGGTAACAACAGTTCCACAATATCATATTCAACTGATATTACTTGAAAATCCTAAAACACAAGTGCATTCAAGATTAAGAAAAAATACGAAATTAATAGGATGAAACAAATTAACAATTAATTAGAACTATTTATGAAAATCTAATAGTAATTAGAGTAAAACTTAAGATTAAGGGCGACCTCACCGATTTTAATGACTTTGATATATGTTGTCGTGGTCATTACCCCGAGTGACCTTCAGAAAGTATTAACCATCGCTCGTTGTTCGTTAAAAAGTTATTAACAAAAAAAGTTTGGAAAATATCGCTGTTATTTTGAGTATTGAAAGGCATAAACGACTAATATATATGTGAAAATAGTACATGATACAATGGAAAGTCTTTTAAAGCAGTAAATGGAAATTTTAAAGCAGTGGAAAGCCCACGCATGTACTTTGAAGGCACACTATGTGTCTAGTTTAATAATAGTGGGGCCCGCAGGGGGGCGGAACCTACTGCCTCCACGCATACACTTATTCCACGCGAAATGCGTTGTTACATGGGTTTGTGATGTGCTTTGCGAACTCGTTTATATATATACATAATTAAACATTATATATTCTCTATTAATTTTCTGAATACATATTTTATGTCATTTAGTAATACATAAAATGGGTCTCCTCCAATTTTTTTTATTGTATTGTGCCACAAATATTCACACAGATGATCGACTAACTTATCTTGTTTAATACCACTTCTACTTAAGGAGTAACGCCACACTAGCGCCCCGGAAATTTTGACAATTTTTTATGGGAATATAGTGAATGGAATACAAAATCTGTTTAAAGGCCTTTATTGTACATACTTTAAAGTGTGTTCACAATTTTTTTTATTTTTTTTTTTTTTTTTACAAAATGGCGGCGCCAGAGCTCAGCAAAGGAAGCCTCTAGTGTTCTGCGGCCGGAAAAATTTCTCCTCCAATTTTTTACCTGGAACAAAAAACCAAAAATTTTTGAGTTTTATATAAGATTAGCTCGAGAAAGACGTACGGAAATTAAAAAATATCATTTTTTGTAAAAATGGTGCACGTTTGAACAACAATGAAACGTTTTTAAAAATAAAAAGTTTTGTTCAAACGTGCACCATTTTTACAAAAAATGATATTTTTTAATTTTCGTACGTCTTTCTCGAGCTAATCTTATATAAAACTCAAAAATTTTTGGTTTTTTGTTCCAGGTAAAAAATTGGAGGAGAAATCTTTCCGGCCGCAGAACACTATAGAGGCTTCCTTTGCTGAGCTCTGGCGTCGCCATTTTGTAAAAAAAAAAAAAAAAAAAATTGTGAACACACTTTAAAGTATGTACAATAAAGGCCTTTAAACAGATTTTGTATTCCATTCACTATATTCCCATGAAAAATTGTCAAAATTTCCGGGCGCTAGTGTGGCGTTACCCCTTAAACGAGATCGTAAAGCACGCCATGAATCCATGTGACAACTCGTCTCGCGTAGAAAGTGTATGCGTGAACTATTTCGACATATATGTATATTAGTCATTTATATTTTTAATACTCAAAATAACTGCTATATGTTTCAAACTTTTTTTGTTAATAACTTTTTAACGAATAACGAGCAACGGCTAAAACCTTCTGAAGGTCACTCGGGGTCATGACCTTGACAACATATATCAAGGTCATTGAAATCGGTGAAGTCGCTCTTAATTTTAAGTTTTACCGTAATTAGTTCTGCTGCTGTTATTCATATTTAAAAACGATGGCTACGTGGTCTAGTAATAAAACGCCAGACTCATAACCACAAAGAACCAGGTTTGAGTCCACCTGATTACAGAAATTTTAACCCTATTCGCTCCAACCATGTCCTTTCGTGTCCCACGAGTTTCTAATCCTCGCATCATAACTCACGAACGAATTGACAAAATTTAATGTTCTAAAGCGCAAATTAAAGCTAAAAGTAGTAGCTTTAATTTGCGCTTTGAAACATTAAATTTCGTCAATTCGTTCGTGAGTTATGATGCGAGGATTAAAAGGGGCGGAAAACACGTTGGAGGAAATAGGGTTAATAACCCAAACTTCCGCACGAAAAATTCTCGTGCGAAGAAGCTAGACTTCGGAAGAGACGTTAAGTCATTTAAGAAACATATTTTTTATTACTGAAATTATTTGAAATACTTAAAAATATTTAATTTTAGAGGATTGCAAACTCCATAAGAAATGAAAGATATGCAACGATAACTCGCATGTTCACTTTTGCATGCTTGTTTGCTGCAAAGACTTATCTTGACATGTCTGTCTTCGATTCATAATCTGCAGCGATGAAAAAGATTGCATGATTGCTCTAGAGGGTCGATTGTATTTGAAAACTTAGTGAAAATTGCAAAAGTGAGCGAATTCACCAGATATTAACCAATAAAATTATAAATATTCTATTAAATTCGCTCACTTTTGTAATTTTCTCTAAGTTTTGAAGTACACGACCCCCTGCACATAGAACGCTTTCACATTTACCGCGCAAGAAACGGCACGTTGATTGGCTATCGTCTCGCCTTCTTGCCGCGCGGTAGCAAAAGCGTGCAAGCATCTGCCCATCAGAAAAAGAACAGCCGAGCGCACTAAACTCCCAGACAGCATAAAATATTTTTAAAATATTTATAAAAAAGATTTAAATATTTTAAAATAAAATGTAAATAATTTTCATCAATATTATTAAAGTTGTTTTTAATTTATGTTATAAATATTTATAGAATTAATTACTGTAAGTTAACTGGAGATTGTGAAACTGTTAAGTTACAGCTTCGTGCTGTGAGATGTAGGCTATACGGTCCATTTTGGCGTTACGAATTTCGAAAAATGTTTGATTGATAAATCAGATGTATATTCTGCCAAAATCATTTGTATTTCTGCTGCTCTACTTCTTACGCAAGCATCTGCCGTAATTCTTGTTGAATTCTGCTGTATATAAATGCGTATTTCTGTAAATTATTACCCATACAGCACATCTTTCCGTGCTATAGTTTGCAACGATTCCGCTAGGCGGTGCATAATGGTAAAACTAACTCGCAAGTAAATTTCAGTTGGGATCTAATATAAGCAGGCCTCCGGCGAAGCAAAATCATGACATTCGCGACACATATCTTCGCCAGCAATACAACGCAAGGCTTACCTAACACCACTGCGATGCTATAAATATAAAAAAATATTTTTGTAAATTATTTTAATCTTCCTAAAAAATATTTTATGCTGTATGGGTAACAGTAGGCGCTGTTACAAATCTGGCGCGATTATGTTGCACTGCGATTTGCGCAAGCATCTGCCGCATTTCTTGCATTATTTTGCTATATGTAAATGCAGAATTACAAAGGACTGGTTACCAGGGTTGTAAAAGTAATGCAATACTTTTGAACTGTATACTGTATTTTGGATTTATTTTAGATTCTATAATAGGTCCAAATAAGCCCAGAATAGGTCCGAAAATGGCCTTATTCTGGACATTCTATGAACGTCCGAAGTTGTGCAAAATGTACGTAGAATGGACGTCCATCAAACATCCGTTGGATCTTTTTTGGACTAAAAAATCGACGTCCATTGCCAAAAAATGGATTACTGATGGACATCCAGTGGACGTCCATGTGCTATCTGGGTAGTTCACACAAAGCAACTGACAACTACTATATGTGTACTTCTCATCCCACTTGTCATAAAAATTTCTCTATTTGACGTTCGTAATCGGCGTTAAAAGAAGGTTTCTGGGCAAGATTAACAGCCTACCCGCGGTAAAATAAAATAAATACTCACAGTACCAGTAATGACCTCGCCTTGTTGATGGAACAAGCTCAAGCTTATTAAAAAGAAAAAAAAAGAAGAAGAAGAAGAAGGAAGATATTTAAAAACAGAAGTCAGTACTTACCCTGAAAAATTGAAACTTTCACAAATCACAACGACTACTATCAAAAGGAAGAACATTACTTGAAATTTAGATACGAAATAGTCAAAAAATCTTTGATAAAAAAACAAACAAATAAAAACAAAAAA
The DNA here is from genome assembly GCA_030770225.1 of Temnothorax unifasciatus. Taxonomy (NCBI): domain Eukaryota; kingdom Metazoa; phylum Arthropoda; class Insecta; order Hymenoptera; family Formicidae; genus Temnothorax; species Temnothorax unifasciatus. The sequence continues at coordinate 29,732 of JASTWK010000299.1, forward strand.
ATGGGCACAGTAACAACTGTGCCGCAAGCAACACGTAGAACTGTCAACACATCAACTGTCACTATTTCATGTTAAAGTATTCGTGATCAAGGGAGGCCAGGGCCCACACAGGGCTGTAGCGCCGAGTTCATCATCAGTGACAGGTGACGTGGTTCTACGTTGTTTGTATTACATTTAGCTTACATGGAGAGCTTTAGCAACAACGTAGAACTACGTCAACTGTCACTGATGATGAACTCGGCGCTTCAGCCCTGTGTGGGCCCTGGCCTCGCTTGATCACGAATACTTTAACATGAAATAGTAACAGTTGACGTAGTTCCACGTGTTGCTTGCGGCACAGTTGTTACTATGCCCATTTTTTTTGTTTTTATTTGTTTGTTTGTTTTTGGGTTTGTTTAGTTGATTTGTTATTGTTTCTTTCCCATTCATTCATTTATTTATTAAATCCATTCACCCATTCACCCATTCATCCATTTATCCATTCATTCATTCATTTATTCATTCATTTATTAAATCTATTCATCCATTCACCCATTCATCCATTTATCCATTCACCCATTCATCCATTTATCCATTCATTTATTCATTTATTTATTTATTAAATCCATTCACCCATTCATCCATTCACCCATTCACCCATTCATCCATTCATCCATTCATCCATTCATTCATTCATGTATTTATTAAATCCATTCATCTATTTATTCATTCATTTATTTATTTATTAAATTGCGAAAACATTTAGCTTACATCGAGATCTTTCAAAAACTATGTAATAAAGTATATTTTTCTTTAATACTTTTCGAGAAAAAACCCATATTGAAAAATTAACCCCGAAAACATTTAGCTTACATCGAGAGCTTTCAAAAACTATATAATAAAATATATTTTTCTTTAATACTTTTCGAGAAAAAGAAAACGTTGCATGAAAACGTTGCAAGAAAACGTTGCAAGAAAACGTTGCAGTCGTGCCCCCCAAATTTCCCCCATACCCCCCGAGAAAGACGTAGTTCTACGTCAAAAAGAGTATTTTATGTGCTTACATTACATGTACTATGACAATTATTACAAATTGCATAAATACCAACTTCGTAACTTTGCGATGCATATCCACGGCACAAAGTATTCCCTTATAAATCAAATTCTCATTCTGCAGGCTTCTTTTTTGATGAGTTTTGAGTACCATTGCTCGTGTCATACGATAAATGCATACAATTATTTTATCATAATTATGTAGTCTCTTTAATTTTTCGATCTTCCAAATCTTTCATATATATATATATATTGTTCGAAACAGTGGAGTCGCAATAGGATCAGGCAGGTGTGATCAAGTCAGTGAGGCAGATTTAATTAACAAGCAACAATATATTCTTAAACTTCTATATGTACATGTTGTGTTTGTGTTCTCTCAGGCGGCGCCTTGAAGGCGCCTGATCAAAATGTAAGTACTGTATTTAGAATTCAAGCTTATGGACGGCTTTATTTACAAGGGGCTTGGTGGAGGCCTCGTTGTTGTTCAAATCGAGCTTTGAGCCCGGGGTGACGGGAAGCTGGTCCGTAGTCCGACTAGAAATTTAACCCATGGTCCTGATCAGGTTAACCTCATTTGCTGATCAGGTCCCGATGAGGTAATACTATCGGGTCCTAATAAGTCATATAACGCAGTACATGTATCAGGACCTTATCAGGACCTTCCCTTATAAAAATTTTTAAAAAATTATTTATTTTGAAATTTTATTACTATTTTTTAACTAAATTTGTTTCTTAAGATGCAGTCTATAATTATAAATATTTTCTCGTATTTAAAAACACATATAAAAACAAACTTACCTTGGTGGGATTCGAACTCGGGACCTCTGGATCGTGAGCCAACTGCCTTACGTGGTAGACCACTTCTTAATTTGATATAATTGAAATATAAAAATATAATTAAAAAATAAGAATTTTTATATATTCTTTTTACACACACGCGTGTGCACACACGTACACACATCAATTTGTGTATGTGTGTGTGTAAAAAGGATATATAAAAATTCTTTTTATCTCTTTATATTTTAATATGTCTTTTATAACTTTTACTATACATTATTTATATTTATTTGTGCATATTATTTTTATAAGTTTTATATTATTATTTTTATAGTTGACACACACACACACACACACACACACACACACACACACACAATTTTTGATGTGTGTACGCGTGCGTGCCCGCGTAAGTACGTTCTTGAGTGTGTGCATGCGTGCTGTGAATGTAAGGTTAACTAAATGATCCTCGTTAAAACCTAAGGTAAACCACAATAGCTAAAGTAAGTAAGAATCCCGACAGGGACCTGATCAACATAACCTTATTAGGAAAAGTAAGTAAGAATCCCGACAAGGACCCGATCAACATAACCTTATTAAATATACATAAGTGAGTTACATGAAAAACAAATATGCAACATATTTTAACTATATATTTTATATACTTTATATACTATAATCTATATGATATATAATAAAATTTTATTATTCTTTGGTAATGTCGTACTCTTCCAGCACCTGCGGCAGTTTTATTCGCGGAATAAATGTGGAATAGGGAATCTTTTTGTTTATGAAATAAAACTGAGATTTATCCTGAGACATGCTATAGTCATCTGGTGCATTTATGGAGGAATCTTTGCTTTTCATTTTTCTTCCTGATTATGTCTAAAACATTAATAGAAAACCTCAAATTATAAATCTGATTTCAAAACATATCAATAATTATATTATATTCTAATTTAAGGGGATGCTGGAGCCGTAGGCGAACTCGATCAGCGTCGATAAAGAAGTGCTCACCGATTCTTACACATACATACAAAGCGCAGGCGAACTCGATCAGCGTCGATAAAGAAGTGCTCACCGATTCTTACACATACATACAGAGCACCTAACCTTGCATCTTCCACTGGTCTAAATAATATCTTTTTTTTTAGACTTCAAATCTTACTTCTAATTGCACGATATTATTCCTGACAGTTTTTTGTAGAGGGCTGTATCACTATTTTCTATAAAAAAAACTGCAGAATTTTTGTATAAAGTAAATATTGTCATCAGGTTAGGACAATATTTATAAAAATAATTTTTTTTTTAGTTTATCAGAAAAAATAATGTACAGCCCTTTACATTTTTGTGCGTACTTCAATCGTGTAAAAGGATTTTTCATTCTGTTCAGCCAATTCAAAGATATTGCTTAGACCGATTATGCCAGTGTCGCTGTCACTCCAGGATCCCCTTAAGATGTTTTACATTTTTTTGTCAAAGTATAATAAGAAATTACAATTAAATTCTAAAAATTTTATAAAAAATATTCAGATAATATACAAAATTTTTCAGCACATTAAATAGAAAAAGTAACATCCGTTTGTTCGGGCTTAGTGTCGACAGACCAATTAAGTATAATCTAATTTAATATCAAATCAAATAATTTGATTAATTTGTAAGCAATCATGACGTTCCTAACAAAGAAAATGTTATAATAATGTTATATTAAAATGTTATATTTAAGGAAACATTTAAAAAATATTTTCATAAAGTAAAATATAAATGTACATATTTACACATAAACGTATCTGAAATAAAATAATAAAATTAAAGTATGTAATTGAGTATATACAAGGTGAGGAAAAAGTATGGAAACTCTGAAAAATCTTGAAAAATATAAATTTTACAGAAAAGACGTGTTTCGGATAAAAGTTGTACAGTCTGAAAGGGGATACATAATGGTAAAATTTATTTTTAAAAAACTATTTTTTATAGTCATAGAGGTTATCGTAATTTCTTTAAATGGAATTATTTCCTTTTTTTCACATAATATATGTGATTCCTCTGATTATTCTACATATAAAAGTATTAAGGTAGTTATCGAAAAATCAATAGTTTATGAGATATTTTATACTTTATATCGAAATATGCTAGAATAAAGTATAAAATTAAGTAAGTATAAAGTTAAGTAAGTTAAAATTAAGTAAGTAATAAAGTACAAAAATTAATTAAGTTCAAAATTAAATTACTAATATGTGTCCTCCCTTAGACTTTTATTTGAAACACTTTTTTGTAAAACTTATATTTTTCGAAATTTTTCAGGGTTTTCATACTTCTTCCTCGCCCTGTATATATAATTTAAAAAAATCTAGTATGCATCCAAGAAAGTATTAAAAGAAAAGTTTAGAAGAAAATATTGGTATACATTTATAAAAACAATATTTGTAAAAATGTAATATAAACAAATATATAATTATATAATTATAGATTAAATATAAGAAATAATATATAGAAGAAAATCAAAATTTACCTCTGATAATCTGGAACGGGTAGCAAGCAGCCAATTAGCGTTTATTTCAAGTAGCGAGATGCTGCGGATCGCGAAAAGATTGGCGATAACTTTCCGAATACGCCGGTCGTAACAAAAGACTGTTTTAGTTCGATGATCTTACTTCTCACTAAGAATTTCAATTCAAGGTTAGGTTAGGTTAGATTAGATTTATATCGTTACAGTTATACTATAACCAGATTTTGTTAGAAATGTAATAATGCTATTTTACATACGTTCTTTTCCTTGCTTCTTATACCTATATACCTCTACTTTCCCACAAATGTACAGCGTTACTGACACGAGCGCGCGATAAAGCTACAGGGACTACAGGCCAGGTCTGGTCTTTGTAACTGAACTAGTGTACACTTGTTGCACTTAAATTGAAATACATATATAGGCTGCGTTCTGAAATTCATTGCTAGTACTGAAAATTTATAGTATATATACCAATATGAAGATTGATAAATCATAATAAAAAATATTCAAATGCGTACACAAATTAACATTTTTACATAAAATTGTAGCAGTTTATTTTTACAATGTTGCTACAACATTATTACCGCATTTTTGCAGCAATGTTATTTCAGCAATGTTGCTTCATAGTGCGAGAGCCCACCGCAAAAATTTGGGTCCATCGCTTTTATGGATAAATTTACTTGCAAAAGGTAGTTTATAAGTCGTATTATCATAAACGATTGTCAGCCAAACTCGTACCCCCTGCGTTATGAGCAATAAAAATTTATTAACAATTGGATTTCTAAGCGATTTGGGTCCATCGCTTTTATGGACGAAACTTGTTTCATTCGAAAGGGCATCAAATTCCCTTTCAGAAAATACCTGGCTGATTTGCCCTGGCCCCTGCAAAACCCAGGCTGATTATGATTTTTGACTCAACGCGCGAGTCAGATCGAGCGTGGCGTTTGAAATGCGCGCCGTAAACAAGGACAGAGCGTCACGCTTTTATTTATACTTTGGATACTATCTAATATTATAAATTTTTAAAGATCATAATTGTTGTTATTGTTATTATTTAACGTTTATGATATTATAATATTGTGTAGGGATTATGAATATTTTTGATTTTTTTATCATTTATATTATTATATTTTATATGTTAATTATATACTTTTATCATTTATCATAGTTAAAAATATCATATTTCCAGATAAAAAGTATGGAACTGTCAGAGAACGTAATGTAAATTGGAATTTTGTCGAATATTTCCAAGTTTTTTACATTTTTTTTATAATTAAGTGAATTTTAACAAAATCATAGCAAATACTACACGGAAAAAAATAAACTGTAAAAAATCGTCAGAAATCTGATGACTATTTACAGTTTATTATGTAACTCGGCCACGGGTAATGATAAACTCGTAATTTTTCAATGAAATAAATGAGATACTATACTAACACGTCAAATGAATTTTTGATATGCACATCAATGCTTTTTACAGTGTATAATAATATTAATATATATTCAAACAGTAAGATTAGATGTTCATACATCAATTTATAATAAAAATTCAGTAAAATGACTAAATTACAGTGCTAAACAGTATCTTTTATTGATAATTTTATTATTTTTTACATGTCATTTTTTTCCGTGTAGTATTTGCTATGATTTTGTTAAAATTCACTTAATTATAAAAAAAAATGTAAAAACCTTGGAAATATTCGACAAAATTCCAATTTACATTACGTTCTCTGACAGTTCCATACTTTTTATCTGGAAATATGATATTTTTAACTATGATAAATGATAAAAGTATATAATTAACATATAAAATATAATAATATAAATGATAAAAAAATCAAAAATATTCATAATCCCTACACAATATTATAATATCATAAACGTTAAATAATAACAATAACAACAATTATGATCTTTAAAAATTTATAATATTAGATAGTATCCAAAGTATAAATAAAAGCGTGACGCTCTGTCCTTGTTTACGGCGCGCATTTCAAACGCCACGCTCGATCTGACTCGCGCGTTGAGTCAAAAATCATGATCAGCCTGGGTTTTGCAGGGGCCAGGGCAAATCAGCCGGGTATTTTCTGAAAGGGAATTTGATGCCCTTTCGAATGAAACAAGTTTCGTCCATAAAAGCGATGGACCCAAATCGCTTAGAAATCCAATTGTTAATAAATTTTTATTGCTCATAACGCAGGGGGTACGAGTTTGGCTGACAATCGTTTATGATAATACGACTTATAAACTACCTTTTGCAAGTAAATTTATCCATAAAAGCGATGGACCCAAATTTTTGCGGTGGGCTCTCGGACTATCAGCAATGTTGTTGAATTATTGCATTGCAATATGCAAGATTGCAATGTTGCTGCAATGTTGCTGCAGGGTCTTGTGCCGTATATGGGATAGTTTATACTTACTTATATATAAATATACTGTAAATAAAGAGCACTCCGCACTGCTCGATCCACACGCGTGTATACGCACTCACGCATCGTAGGATAATGTACGCATCATGGTTGTCGCAATAAGCGTTGCGCATAATAACATTCTAACAACAGAAAATTAATATACTACCAACGCTATTTCCAAGTTCAAATTACAAGGAATTTTGAACTGTTGCATTAATCTCAAATAAATGTCAGAGTAACATTTGAAAAATATTTTCTGTAACGTTTTTAAAACATTTTAACATCATTCAGAAAAATCATATTACGAAATAATATTTTTCAAATATATGTATAATATTATTAAAAAACGTTTAAAAAATACACATAAAGTCAATATTTCTAAACGTTAATTTGATGTTCCTTGCTTACTGGGTAATGAAGGACCTTTACCATCAAATGACTTCGAAAAAGAATATAAGAATTGTACATTCCAAAACTTTAAATTGAGTACAAACATTGGAAACAATTGTGTTTTACTTAAAAATAAGTTTGTAGTACTATTGATAATTTTGTTTTACGCAATAATAATTATTATATTATTGGTAGAAAGTTTGAAAACGTTTGTAATTTTTTTAATGAGCCATGCCAGTCTTCACGATTAAATATTTACTCCGTAAATACTCTTGGCTCTACTTCACTTTGGTTAGTAAATGATATTATTAACAAACTTGTTATTTTTCCAAATAATAATGGTTTTGTTGTTTTTCCTCTCCTTCACGTTTAAATATTACCTACACATAAAATTGATTCTGTAAATTTTTCTTTACATTTTTATTTTAACAATGGCTTCTGTGAATGTATGCAATAGATAAACATAATAAAATATTTTTTTAATTATATGTAATTATATGTAATTTTATTTATATAAATAAAAATATTATATTTTGCAATAATATGTTTTGTTTAGCAAAGCAATAATAAAATTACATTATTAAGATTTGATCTTAATAAAACTGTAAAGATGGAATGGAAGATAATTCATTTCGTTCATGATAATGTTGTTGAGGCTGTACCATCTGCTTGGGTGTTCGATGACATTTGTTATTGGCCACCTTATAAAGGGTCAAAATTGACACAAGCCATATATCATCGTGTATATCTCCAAAATTTAGCGAATGGAATTTGTGTACAATACGACAATTAGCAGGTGGACAAATATATGGTAAGTTTATAAAATGTTGAATCTGGAATACTTTTTTTATTACATTTTATTAGATTGTTTTAATATATTAACTTATTATATTATTTATTGGATATATGTTTGTTTAAGATAATTTGCTGAAAGCTAAAGCAAAGTGCGCAAAAGCAGAAGATACGTCAGATCTTAATTCCGATTTTGAACCTAAAAGACAGATTAAAAGAAAACGATTTTTTGATGAGAAAAGTTCTGGAGACGATGTTGCTCAGCGTGTTATTGATTCCATCCCTCGACATACCATTTCGCCATGTACCACACGAAAGGGTAAGATTTTATCCATTTTTTATTTTGTTATAAAATATTTTATTTTGACGATAAATAGAATGTTTCATCTAATTATAGGATACAAAATAAACAACAATATTTCCGAAACTTCAAGTTCAGACTATTCCTGAACACGATGATATGCTATCAAATTCAATATTACCTCCTTCACCCTCTAAAAGTATGTTTTAGCACATATATAATATTAAGTGTGTTTTGTAAGCATTGTTATATATTTTTAAACTTTAATAAGGAAAGTACAATTTTAACTTTTACAGCTGGTGTGAAATCATTACAATTTACAGTCACAAATAAATCTGCGATTGAATCAACTACAGTAAGAAAACATCATGAAAAAGAAAATCGTGAACTATCCACTACATCTAATTACAATAAGTCTGTACCTGAAACTGCACCATCTGATAATCTATCTGATAATATTATGCATTACATTCTATTTTTATTTTTGCTAAAAAATATTTGCTACATATTGTGTATTCTTTCCTTAATGTTCATATAATAATACAGTAAGAAAACATCGTGAAAAAGAAAATCGTGAACTACCCACTACATCTGCTTACAATAAGTCTGTACCTGGAACTGCAAAACCATCTGATAATCTATCTGGTAATATTATGCATCACATTCTATTTTTATTATTGCTAAAAAATATTTGCTACATATTGTGTATTTTTTCCTTAATGTTCATATTATAATAATGCATATTATAATAGTGCATATTAGAGTAACTCGGGAAAAAATGATTAGATATAATCACATATAATTATATCTGGTATATATGTATAATCGTATATAACCATATATAGTCAATATATATTGGAAAAAAACTGTTAACTTCGATAATAAAGCATTGATAAATTGAGATGTATATTTTTTCAAAAGCTATAGAATCAAAAGTGAAATTATTTGTTCCTTGCATACTATTACAACTTGGCACTGCTTGACATGAGACAGTGCCATATCTCTTGATACCGTTTTTATACCACTATCCGTCAAATTTTAAATACGAGAAACGAATCCTATCGAATATATATATGTATAAAAAGTTTCACATACATTTTGACATGATTATATATAAGTTCATATAATTTATATATAAAGTAAATATATGTAAGAATTAGGCATTTATCCATATAGATTATATATAATTATATATAACCATATATAAACTTAAATTCGGATTATCCGATAGATGGCATCCGATAGGATTTATTTGAAATAAATTACTATCTATCTCAGACTTATCTTGCGAGAAAAAACTTGAAGTTTTTATGAACACATGGATTCCGGAAAAAAACTTCAACTTCAAAAAAGTCAATGAAAAAAGGAACTTTTGATTCGAATGGCTACAGACATATGCTCCTTGGCTAGCATATTTCATGCCCCCTCCTGGAAAAAATTCTGTGGACGCTCTTGATCACGGTAACGCGCCAAACTTTAAAAAAGACTCCCCGATCGCTGCGAACCACACGGTTATAAAGAGAAACACAAAACAGAAACGTTAGCGGACCCTTCCCCCACCACCAGAGTTATCCAACCTGTATATACAACCGTGTCTATGGCAAACATTTTACGCATAGACCTTATATCTATAAAATCTATGATTTTACGGAATTAAAACGGAATTACTCTGACTTAGCTAACTCTCCACTATACTACATCTCTTTTCCATTACTTTTCCGTTAAAAATCAAACTTTGCATGTTCTTTTAGCCTTATTTTAAAAATATATTTTTATATTTTTTAGGTAACAAAAATGCTTTTTTTTCTATATTATATTTTGATGGTCACTATATAGGAGAAGGTATAAATGATGGATGGTGTGAATGATTCTAGCTGTCTAGGTATCTGAAACGCAAAAACCAAAAATTTTCTTATTCGAGAGAGGTGTGGCTATCGTTCAAAAGAATATGCAAAATTTAACTTTGTTCGGTTTTTGCGTTTTTGTACAAAAAATTTCTTGAAAAATGCGGTGAACGGTGTCCGCGTTTTAGATGGAGCCTAGATTTCGACAAAGCTATAACAGTGTCCTAACTCTTATTGTAGGAACTCTAATAGAGCCCATCCACTGGCGCCTCCATAAAACACGCACATTGAACTACTTACTACGTATGTACCTAGTCACGTACCTATTCCCGACGGGTAACACGCCATATGTTATTCACGGTCTTCGATTCTGTGTAATACCGTGCTATATTCACAAAATGTAATTGCTTAACAATGCTTTGCAAAAATGATAATTGAAAATGTAATTTATTAACATAAAAAATAGGTTAAATCGCATAAAAGAGCAAATATCTAAATTTTACTCTTTATACATAGTCGTGGTTTTATCGCAAAATTTCATCGAAAAAAATTAATCTTATCTTGGAGTGCCAAAAAATAATGTCTCTTGCTTTATGTATTACTTTTGTCCAGTTAGCTTTCTTGTTACGATGAAGAAATTGCAAAAAAAATCGGTTTTAATGGAGAACAAATTGACTAAACACACACAATACATATAAATATTTCTTTACAACATACATCTTTATTAAAAGAGAAAAATAAATAAACGAGAGTGAAATGAAAGAAATATGTTTGGAGGCAACGAGTCAAAACGTTTGACTGTAATATTACAGTACATATTATGTAGGAAACTTTGTAGTAATAGCAAATTAAATTCTCATCGACATTGAAAATGCTACGTATTTATTTTCCACGTAACGAGAGATCGCACGAAAATACAATTTGAGATGATAGGTACACACCGAAATGTGCATACTGGCAAGTATATCTGGTCATTGATGACCGCAACGACATGTCGACACATCGATTTCGAGAAGGAAGGAAGATCACATAAATCATCCCCGCTTCGCCATAACAAAGGCGGTGGAGAATGAGGAGAAGGAGGACACACGTCTCGCGAGAGGGTGAAGAAAAGAAGGAGGTCGAGGAAATTGCATCTCTCGACGATGATTGTGTTACTTGACGTCATTCGTTCGCTCGTGCATAGTTGGCCCAGGGCGGATAAATGTGCGTGTTAACGCGACATGCACAAATATACGCGTCACGGGAACGCGAGACGTACACGAATAAGGCGACGCTCACATCGCCGCGATCACCCAGTTGCATCCAGCTGCGAAACCAGAACGACATCGGTGAGAACGAGGGAGTGTTGCAAAATTCCGATTATTATTACGTTCGGCGTTAACTGAACCGTCCATCGTTAGCGCTTAGACATTTCCGGGCGTCACGTCTGGATATTTGTGCAAACGCGATATAGAAGTACTGAACAAGAAAACGTTCTAGTCTTGTGCTTTAATCCTATTCTCTTCAGTAATTGTAATCTCGTGATCAAAGAATATCGCCTTGCGTGCTCGCAATATAAACGTAAAAATAAACTATAAAATGTTAATAAAAATAGAAGTAAAAAATACAACGAATAAAAATAGAAGTAAAATATACAACGAAAATGAAAAGGCGTTTCTGTCAGCGGAAGTCCCTGCACGAAAATTCGTTAAATTAAGAGTAAAAGTTGGAAATTCATCAAAGTGCCGTTGATGGGAATGAGTTTATTTCATTGAGCTAACATATCCTTTTATTTTTCAATAAAATTTATTTGGATATATTTTATTTATTTAAATTATTTAGATATTTGAGTGATACGTTAGAGTTTAAGAATAAGGTAGGAACGCGGATGTGCCGAGAAACTAGGTAAACGACACTTTGAAGATGTTCTCATTTCTGTTCTTGCTTTTCCGCTTATGCCAACCCGACTTACGAGAATTATTGAGTCTGTAACTGGGTCAGATAAGAAACAAACATTTGAACCTTTCTCGCTATTTCTGTTAAATTCATACACCCGAAGTTACGACCACATTTTATGAAATACAGTGTACGGTCACGGGAAACGTTATTCGGTTGCCTTAGCCGGCGGCATTCTGCACTTCGACATAACGATGATTCATAGAAGGCGATAGTGGGCGCGAGGAAATAATTTCAGAGGTAAAGGATTCCATAAATAAGAAGCAGAAACCGCCGAAGGAAAGAGAGCCAGGGAGAGGTGGACCAAAGCTCAGCTCAGCAAGAGCGGCCTAAGCTGCTATATTGTCGCTGGGAAACGAAAATAGCTGCTGTCAGCCCCAGAAGCAAGCCATGGCGGTGAGGAGGTGAGGCGGCGCGGTGGCGCGGCGTTGGAGGACTAAGGTAGCATGGCGGCATGGTGTGCGACGGCGAAGAAGATGCGACGAGGAGAAGCGACGAAGAGGATGTTGTATAGGATCTGGAGTGAAGAAACCGGCCGAACGGACTTATTCCCCCTTACGTAACCTTTCTTCCTCTTTCTCCTCCTTTTCTTCTTCGTCTTCTTGCTCTCTTGTTCTTCTTCTTCTTCTTCAAGTTTTGAAGCTAGCCTCGAAGTTTGCCTTATGCACGCGAAAGATTGAATCTGACACAATCGACCAAAAACTCAATAATTTATAATAAATATAAGTACTGAGAATAAGATTTTCGAAGGAAATAAGTAATGTTTGTAAATTACATCTGCCGATCCATAATTGAAACCAAGGAACCTAGTTAAAACGCGGATATATTTTCGCGGAGGAATTGAAGGTCTCTTTTTTACTCACGTAAACGTATCAAGAGTTTTAAAGAAAGATTCCTTAAAGAAATAGAAATAAATATGATATACGCGAATGATTCAGAGATATCAATTAGACGTTATTAATATTTAATAATTTATAACGTTTAATAATAGATTGATAATACATTTCCTTAAGTCAGACTCTATGATGTTTACTGCAAACAGGATTGATGAATTTATTTCAGCCAAATTAATCTGATTAGACGTAGCTTGAAAGTTACGAGATATAGTCTTTCAACGATATCGATAGCGGTTTAATGAACGGCAAGAATTTCATCCATATGTAACGTAATACAATGTAATTCAGTGTGATTTATCTCGTCACCACATGCCGTTCGAATGCCAGCAAAAGTCATTTGCATTCATTGAGCCGTCGTCCATCGGCGGAGTTAATTACCGGAGGTTTCGCGTATCCTGTCCAAATATCTTCGCCCGAATTAGACGGCGGCGTCGGCTACATTAGCGAATATATCGCAAATTACACAACATAACTCGTAATTATTGTCGCGGCGGGACGTACAGGTGACGGATGCCAAAAGATGAGTCTCCCCCTCGGCGCCGAAGAAGGAAACGCGTCGACGTTCGCCGTCGCGACGGCCGATTAATAACACCAATTTGCGATACCGAGCCGCGCGAGCCTTCATCTAGCAGCCAACTTAATTTCCGGTCAGGTGCGTCTTGAAAGAAGCGAGAGCGGAGAGCGGCAGAAGCGGATGAACCGGTGCACCGCGGTTCCGGTGAACTTGCACTTGACGCCGCGCGCGTCCTCGACCGATCGTGTTCCTCTTCGATTTTCATGCGGGGAGACAAGGATTCGCCAACGTAGATATACTTCGTGCGATTGTAACGAGCTCTAGGCTTTCACCGAGTTTGAAAAGCAGGCCAGAATGCTGATTTTATATATTCGCAGAATCTGCAAATAATCCCGCTGTCAAGACAGAAACTTGTTTGCCAAGGCTAAAGTAATTACAGCGACAAATTTTTGTTTCCGCGAATAGGTTTGCTCGACAAGGTCTCTTTAATTGTTTTTTAAGCGAAGCAGATTTCGTTAGGTATTGCCGCGACAGCGAAATTTCTTTATATGCCGGTTGACTTTCCCAGACAACACGCTTGTCCAAAATTGTGCTGTCTGGGTTTACTTCTCGATCGCTGTTCACGTGTCGGTCGATCGGCTGGCCATTCTTCACTCGGAGACGTCGTCGCGTCGGTGCCGTTGGCGATGATCGTTCCTGGCGTCAGATAACGTTGTTCTGCCGCGACACCTCAGCAGAACCCCGTATAGAAATTTCCCAAACATTCCCAAGTATAACTAAGATTCTGATCAGATTACCCAAACATATCCCAAATAGGGTAACATATTGCGATTCCAATTGGCCATCCCATTCTTATCCCAACTATAACAGAACTTTGGGAAAACGTTGGGCAGAACGAATGGAATCTGTCTGGGTTTCCCATTAAAACTTAGAAAAGCGCTTGCTTGAGCAAAAATTTTTTAAGTCCCTTCACGACATGTTGCTTTCGTGCTGCGGTCGTTACCTCCGGCGCACAGTGGGATAAAATGCAAATCTAGCTGGACAAAACTAGAAAAAATCAATATTTTTAAATAAATCAAATAACAGTAAAATATTTTTGTACTTGTATAATGCAGATAATATCATAATAAGGCCGGTAAAATATTCTGATGTTGTTATAACAAAGCCTATTATAACAGTTTCTCAGAGCAACTAGTTATTGGAAAATTATATTGTGTCTTTATAATTATAAAAGTATATTATTGAAATTAAATTGTAATATTTTTGGGTTTGTTTAAAAGGTTAAATTATACGTTCTTTCAGTTTACGTTATGTGTTTTATTTTAATTCTTGTATGTTTAAAGAAATTTAATAAAAAGTAAGTATTACTTTTTATTGTGTAATTAGTACATTATTGAGTAGAAAAAGCTTCATCCAACTTCATCCAAAATAATCAAACTATAATTAGATTCTTTGTAGTACATATTTTAAGCACTGTATAAAATGATGTGCTACTTTTTGCAACTTTTGCAAATATTCTATCTTCTAACAGTAGATTTTTTTAAGTGCGTAAATAATATTAAAAAATTATCCAAATTATGCGTAAACTAAAAGAACGCAATTTAACCTTTTAAATAAACACAAAAATATTCCATTTTATTTGCAATAATATACTTTTATAATTATGCAAAGACACAATATAATTTTCCAATAACTAGTTGCTCTGAGGAACTGTTATTATAGGCTTTGTTATAACATCAGAATATTTTACCGGCCTTATTATGATAGAATCTGCATTATACAAGTATAAATAACACTTTACTATGTTATTTGATTTATTTAAGAATATTGATTTTTTCTAGTTTTGTCCAGCTAGATTTGCATTTCATCCCACTGTGCGGCGCAGCCCGAGCAAAAGTTTTATAAGTCTTCTCGCGGTGTGTTGCTTTCGCGCTGCGGTCGTTACCTCCGGCGCAGCCCGAGCAAAAGTTTTATAAGTCCCCTCGCAGTGTGTTGCTTTCGCGCCGGGCGGTCGTTACCTCCGGCGCAGCCCGAGCAAAAGTTTTATAAGTCCCCTCGCGGTGTGTTGCTTTCGCAAGTTTAAAACTTGCTCGGGCAGCGCCGGAAGTAACGACCGCCCGGCGCGAAAGCAACACACCGCGAGGGGACTTATAAAACTTTTGCTCGGGCTGCGCCGGAGGTAACGACCGCCCGGCGCGAAAGCAACACACCGCGAGGGGACTTATAAAACTTTTGCTCGGACTGCGCCGGAGGTAACGACTGCAGCACGAAAGCAACATGTCGTGAAGGGACTTAAAAAATTTGTGCTCAAGCGAGCGCTTCCCGCATAGAAAATTTTCTGGGATCTCACTGGAATCTATCCCGATTTCCCCAAAAAAATGATGGATTCTGACTGGGTAATCTATGAAGATTCGGATTAGAAGTATAATGTTTCAAAAGTACGATTCTACGTGGAGATACCAAAACAGATTACAATTGTAACATGCGCATACACATGCTCTTTTTAAACTGAATTTGTTTCTTAAGATGATTTTTGAAAAATTATATATTTGCGCTGGTTATGACATATGTAGATTATATATAACACTTATATCAAATTAAGAAGTAGTCTACCACGTAAGGCAGTTGGCTCACGATCCAGAGGTCCCGAGTTCGAATCCCACCAAGGTAAGTGTTTTTTTCAGATTTTTCAAATACGAGAAAATATTTATAATCATAGACTGCATCTTAAGAAACAAATTTAGTAATAAAATTTTAAAATAAATTTTTTTTGGGTGCATTTATCGCACTTTGGGCAAACGTTGGGTAGAAAAAGTGGAATCTGTTTGGGTTCTCCACGTAGAATCGTACTTTTGAAACATTACACTTCTAATCCGAATCTGCATAGATTACCCAATCAGAATCCATCTTTTTTTTGGGAAATCGGGATAGATTCCAGTCAGATCCCAGAAAATTTTCTATGCGGGACGACAGGCGCAGAAATTTGGCGCGGACCAAGGTATAGAATCGGCCGTACCATGTTCTCGTCCGTCGTCATCGTCGACGACTCCGGCTGCTGATCGCTCGCGGATACCATTTCGCGGCGCCAATGCCCCGACCGGCGATGAACGACGTCTCGTTTACTCGCGAGAGAGCGGCGAGAGAACGCCGATTTTAACCGCGCCTCGCGATAGCGATAGGCGCGCATTCCCGAGCGAAGCTATCTCGGTAGCTGCCGAGCGTGCGCTTGGCACGATTCGACGGAGCGGAGTCCGCGAGATGTTGCCGCCGATGCTGGTCTAGCAGACGGTATTCTTGGTCCACCACTTTTACAGGCCGCCGAGCGAGCTTCCTCGTAGGAATCGCGGTCAAAGAGGTTTTCGGGAAGGTCCGTTTCGTCTCAGGCGGCATCGTACTTGGGGAGATTTTTCGTATATTCTAATTGTTTTCACACACGTCTTAGAAAACTTTTATTACACACCTAATAAACCTCGTTCTCAGAACCGCGGTACACGGTACACTATAACATGTCGGCTCTCGGGCGATTTCGAGAGGGATTAAGTACGCTTTAATGGATACCATCTTCAGTTACATTCTACAGCTGTTTTTCGGTCGAAATAATCGACCATTTTGTGTCGCTTTTGACGGAATTGAGGAACTTAATAGGGAAGAAAGAACTGATATTCGGAGAACATCACTCATTAATGTTCGCGAGTTCGTGGTCTGGACGTCGAGTCTTGCTTACTTTCCGCAACCTTCCGTGTAAATATGAGCCGTACAACAGTTTCAAATATTTTCCCAAGTCGTTTCGCCTCACGTTTATTGAATCGAGCCGCGTCGTAAACTCTCGGGCGCTCTCCTTTATTGGTGAGCGAGGTGCGAGCGAGCGAGCTAAGATCATCAAACGCGAATATAGCGGAAATATACGAAGCGCGTAAACTAGCGCGCGTATACAGGGCGACTCGCGGCTTAACTGGAACGTTAAGAGTATCAATCGTTTAAAACCTAAGATCTCATTCATTTTTATGTCACAGTAAAAGTTTTACCGCGTAGTTTTCTATGAGTATTTTATGCAACAAAACATTTAAAGCCAACGTATTTGAGACATAAAAAAGAAGTCTATATATTTTGTGTTGAGTTGTCCTATTTAAGTAAATTTCGATGAAATACACGTTTCGATGTCGATTTATTATTGCGGTCCTATCGTGGTGCAAATGTTAATATTGCAAAAAGACCATGTGATCATATTTTTCAAATCCTTGAAAGTACTTTTAGTATGATATTCTTTATATATTGAACAAAAATGTATTCAATTCTTAACATTTTTAATATCTAATTATTTTGTTTAATAATTGATGTGAAGCATCGAGTCTCTAACTAGACTTCATTCAAAAATCTTAAACTTTGTTATAAATGTCCTCAAAAACTACCTGATGAAAAAAATTACATGTTGACATTACTTATAAAAGAGCTTATATTTTAAAGAGTGATGGCAAATTTTGCCCATTTTTGGGACCTCGAATTTCAAACTTTTTTTCATGGTAAATAGTACTATTAGATGAAACATTAATCCCAGTAAAATTTCAAGATGAGCATAGGCACGGTTCCGGAGATGAAAATATACAAAGGGATGAAAATACGGGATATCGAAAATTCGTATAAGTGTAACTTTGTCATTTTTGGAGATATTTTAAATCCGCAACGGATGCTGTTTCGGAATCGTTTGTATTCGATATAATACTAAAAAAAAAGTTTGAAATTCGAGGTCCCCCAAAAATAAGCGAAAAAACAGGTCTTTTTGCCATCACTCTTTTATACAATTCTTAACATTTCTTTACAACCTCTTTAAGTGAAATGTAAAATTAGGAAGAGAAATAATAAGAAAATATTACTGTAACGTATAACTACATACAAAATAAAATAAAAAGTATATACCTATAAAACAAAAAATCAAAAAAACTATAGTAATAGAAAGAGATTATAATTACAAAAAGATTTACCATTTATAAATTGAGTTAATCGTTGAATTTTGAATTTAAAAAACCCAGAAAAAAATTATAAAACTTTATAGATTTATTTCTATAACTCATTTTAATATATAGCTTACGTATCACGGTAAAAACTTTTTATGTGGAGCTGGTTTGTTTCTTTAGTTTTATTTTCTCGGACGTTCATACGTTACAAAAGCTTTTAATATCTTCTACCCGCTATTGAAAGCGATCCAAAAACTAAACGATGCGATAAATAAAACACGAAGACGTCCCAGATTAACGACGAATTATTTGAATATGATTCAATGTACCGCATTTAATCTTTTCGTCAATAATTGTACGTGCCTCTCTTGCTCATCTCGACACATAATATCTCCGAACGAAATATGCAAAGTGAGTAAGTCTTCATTTCAAACTGAACAAAAATAGGAATTGGAAAAATGAGAAAAAAATTCTAATTTTTTTTTCCTCTCTCAAATTGTCAAAAAATCAGAGGTAGAGATTAGAATTTGGCTTCTGGATCGCTCGGAAGAAAGAAGCAAAGACGGGATACTCCGCCAGAGCATTTTGAGATGAGACGTGACTCGACCTGTCGCGCGGGAAGTCGCCAAAGATGATTCAGGTAGACGATACGACGAGGGTAGGATTATCCAGAGCTCTGGACACGTCGCCCGTTGCCATTACGTTTACGCTTGTGTAATGCCAAATTCATGATCGCCGCCGATGACTCAAGCCTCAAGGCTCCGTTCACGTTTTCGGCGAGGCAAGGCAAGGCAAGGCAAGGCGAGGCAAAGCTCGCTTCGTTTGCGCCCGGTCTCTCTCTCCTTCCTTCTCTCTCTCTCTCTTTCTCTGTCATTCTTTCCTCTCTATCTCTTTCTCTCTTTCGCACACACGCACGACGTTGGCCCGGTTTATCTCCGCCGATCCCGAAATAATCTTTAGATTCGGTCTCTTCTGCTCCTTGCCTCGGTCTTCGCCGTGCGTGCGTGCACGCGTGTTTCGAGGACCCTCCCCTCGTACCCTTCTTCATATCCGACGTCCTCGTCGCGCATACCTACGATCTCTGACTATAGAAGTGCGAGCCGCTAGAAGAAGTTCGGAACCGCGGCCAACATCAGCCGACGTCATCCGAATCGATCGCTCGTGTTGGAATAAAGTGGAGCGAATTGCCGAAAAATTATGGGCGGAGATGTCAAATAGAAAATGCGAGAAGTAGAGTACAAATTTATTTAAGGCACGCGATGCCTATTTGCAAATAGGGTAAACTCGGGTAAGATGGCCATATACTGAGAAAAAAATGTTCTGGATTTTAGTAAATATTAGTTTGCATACAACTGTGACTCTATTTATTAAAATAAAGAAAATTTTCCTTTTTATTAGTATATGTGTATTTACTAGGAAAAAAATATACTAATGAAAAGGAAAATTTTCTTTATTTTAATAAATGAAGTCACAGTTGTATGCAAACTAATATTTATTAAAATCCAGAACATTTTTTTCTCAGCATGTACAGGAAAGATGGCCAACCTACGTTCTTTCAATCTAGCTCGCCATGCATGAAACATCAAATGAACATGGGTTGGCCATCTTTCCTGTATGACTATCTTACCCGAGTTTACCCTATTTTGATCAAAATATAAACACATGTTACGAGTAAGACGAAGCAAACGAATTTATTTTGACAATATTCGATATTAGTGAAAATAAACTAAAATAGGTTGCTAAGGAAAAAAATACAAAGAGAGAATAAACAATGAAAAAAAAAGATGGTTGTGTGTAGAATTATTGCAATATTAGATTTTCAGAATTAAATGTCTTAATTAATCTTAATTAATTCAGCATTGAGTTAATTTTGGATGACATAGGTTCCACCTAAAATCTAAAAAGATGAGCATTGTTAAGTATTTATTTATTTATATTTTTATAGTTTTATTCGACAAAGCTACATTTTTAATAGCGTACAATAATTTTGATAACAATGTTATATAAAATAATCGGCATTTCTCTTTTAACTTTATTTATTTTCCTCTAATTTATTTTCCTCTAATTTATCTAGAACAATATTTGCGACAATAATATATAGTTATTACAATTATTATCACAATAATAAATATAAGGATAAAATTATGTATAAAATAAAAGATAACCAAAATTCCGGAATGTCCTGTATATCGGGCCATTTACAAGCCTCGGCTCGTTTTGGTTTCCCATTCCATCGAGACCACCGGCTGTTTATTTAGTTTTTAGTCCCGATAAAAAATGAATTGTTAATTTAACGGGCAGCGACTGTCCGTTCAAAAACCGCTGAACTCATGCCAGACATCGCGAGAAAACTCATCGATAAATCGCACCTCACGCACCTCGCAAATTGCTGTTCGCTAGATGATTTAAGTCTCAACCATGCGAGACTTCAATCATGTTTATTTGCCAAGCGTGGACGATGCCATTTTTCATTACCTCTGATTTCCGAATTTCAAGGTCCGATTTAGGAGAAATGGTTCAAATTAAATTTAAAAAAAAAAACGACCGTGCTCCAGTTAAAGCGAATCAGGTTACTTGAATCTTAGGAAATCATCAGCGACACATGGAAACAAATTCATAACATAAAATAGAATTGAAAGAAGCATATAAAATAGAATAAAATTAATTACAAAATTTAAAATACTCAACGTAAAAATGTACATGTGTAAAAGACAATTTTATAAATGGTCAGATATTAAAAATAATAAAAAATTATAGAATTGATGAGAGAAAATAAAATTAAAGAGAAATAATTAGTAGCCTTACAAATATTCCAGGCATTTCTTTTATAATTTATATTTCTTTATAATTTACGAAGCTAAATTTCCGCCTCTGAGAGTACACGTAACGGCGTGTGTCTCTTGAATTCCTGTGCTATCTTTCATCTGCTAATTTTACACTCATCGTGAGATAAGTCATATGCGACAACAAGGGGATTAAAGGGAGACGGGGGTGGGCTTTAAGATTTTAAATGATTCAGAGGCTCCGCTCGTTTCGCCTATAGCCTCGCTTAGCGCACACGTTTGGCACGCACCGCGACTGTCCGATCGTAACTATCGTGGCTTTCCTGGCATGCCGACGTCGTCGGTCACCCACGCCCGTGGAATAAGAGCGTTCTAATGACGCGCGATCGCCCGTAATGATTTTACGTAATTATCGAGCGAGCAATCGGGCCTTGAGCGTTAGATAAGCGCCGCATGAATGAAAACTCGCTGATCTCCCGGATAGAAAAAGATATCGTAAATGGAAATATATGTGGTATCGAAAAACAAATATATATTATTAATAAAAATATATCTGGTATTAAGAAGTTAAAATATATAAATTAAATTTTAGTAAATAATGTGAATATATGTATATATTTATTTTATATGAAAAAATACGTGTGTGTCAATTTTACTATTTTTTTGTTCATTCTTTCTTCTTTTATAAAAAAATTTAACTACAAAGATAACAAATAAAAAATGTTCGGGCAAAATTAAATAAAATTTCGAAAAAATATTTCATATAATTAGTTTTACATATACTTATTTGTACATTTAATCATTTTTATTTGAATTGAATTTGTTCACACACAAAAAAGATCTTTTTATTTTCGAATAAAACAATTGTTTTTAATTTCCCGAATTTATAAAGTTACGGACTTTCAACCTTGTGACATCGAGCTATTCGAATGGAATTTTATGTTCTACAAACACAAATTTGCATTTTATGTTTTATCCACTCTCATCGATTATCACGTCCGGTTGACGGAAGACGAGACTCATTAGTTTCTCAATCGACCTTACGACGTATGTCGTAACGACGCATCGGATCAAGAATCATCGTCCACCGCGCGTTTTCTTCCCGTCATTAATGAGGACTGGAAGAGATCCAATTTCTCCGCGAGAAAATTGCTGCACTGCATTGAACCGTTGCATTTTGCGATCACGTGGATGCAGAGAGAAACGCTGCAATTTGCGTCAGAATACACTCTGAAAAACTAGGATATTATGCTAGAATTATATTAGCTAATTTATAAAACTTGAAATTATATATATTTTACAGTTAATATAAAAGATTGGGAAGATTATAAAAATAAAAGATTGGAAAATCTTTTTCGGTGATTATGTTGATTATGACTATTTTCTTCTAATTATTAGAATAAAAAAACAAAATTTTGGAACTATTTTTATTAAATAAAGAAAAAGCACTTTTTAAAAGTTTTTTTTGCTCCTGTGCACAAATATCGAAATTTAACATCTCTGAAACAATATGTTAATTAACATTATTTTACTATTAACATTGTAAAAAAAAAAATTTTATTTAAAAAGACAATCATAAAACAATCTTTTATCTTACCGTTTCTTGGATTTCATAAACGTCACAATAATATTTTCTCGCTGATGTCGATAAGAATCTGTTTATACTGCTTTGCTGTATACGTCTTTCGATTGGCGTCTATTTTGATGCACTTGGGCGCATCGTGTCGATCGGGACGATGACGGCATGGAATTCGGTTTATAGCGCTGCCTGGCAAACGTAAATATTATTTCCGCGGCGGTTTTACGTGGAAAACGCCAAGGCCCGCCGCGACCACTGCGCGTGTACGAATTCGTTTACGTTCTGAAGCTTACGCTTGGAAGGGACTACAGATCAAATTAGTAAGAACAAACGACTACGAACGAACATTTACAGATTCAACGAGCGCTTGTAGCGATCGCTTTCCCTTTGATGTAACCCGAAAAGAGATAGAAACATTCGTCGATCGTATTAAATCTGGGCTCGTTCATACTCGCGGCGAGTCATCCATGCATGCTCATTGAAGCTAGCGCATTCGTTCGCGTTCGTTCGCGCTCTCCACTCGGCTTACTTGAATATAGCTTCGTCGTTTAACCCGTTGATCGCATATATATGTATAAAAATGCTATAGAGGCGCCCAAGTCTTAGATACCTCGCGATCTTTTTTTACAATCTTTCTTGTGGTTCCGCGCATTTTCTTCGCGGATATTCGTGTCCGGATATCAATCAAATGTCTACAATATAGTTCACCAGCGATTTTTCGTAAAAAGAGAAAAAAAGAAATTAGAACCGCGATAAAGAGAAAAATTAAAAATTTTTTTCTTACATTTAGAAAAAAATAAAGGCAAAGTTTTGAACTTTATTTTATTTATGTTTTTGTTGAAAAATATGCGAACTACGATTATCATTTAATATTTTAACGTATGTTTTATTTTATTGATTTGACAACAGTTTTAAAAAATTTTTCAAGTTATACAAATATAAAACGGAATATTCTAAAGTATTTGAAAATAACACACAAAAAAATAAGAGAGAGAGAGAGAGAGAGGAGAGAGAGAACCAGAGTAAACAAAAAAATTATTTGTCTATATATATATATAATTATTTTAGGAAATATTAAACAATTATTTTAATCTCAATAGCTTGGCAAAACGCAGGATATTCTTTTGAAGTCTCAAATCGTTCAAAAGGAAGAATGATAATTTAAATTTAAAAAATGTAGCACCGAACCACACTGGAATCGTGTAAGGAATCGAAAGAAGAGAGTTTACGCGGGAGTTCGGTAAAAAATTGTCGACATCGGTCGAACACGCAAGGTTGGTCAGAGTACAACAAAAAAAGAAAAAAAAAGGATATCCATCGATCATCTATCCCGACTGACTGACTGTCCGATTCGTTTTGACGTAACGGATCACGAGCGAATCATCGTTCATCGGCGCGCACCCCGAGTGATGCTCGCGTCCACGTGCGCCCTCCACGTGGTGCGCTCCTCTTTCCCTTCCTCCTCCTCCTCCTCCTCCTCCTCCTCCCCTCTCTCTCTCTCTCTCTCTCTCTCTCTCTCTTCTTCTTCTTCTTCTTCTTCTTCTTCTTCTTCTTCTTCTTCTTCTCTCCTCCTCGACGACCACCAAGAGCGATGGAGGAGCCGAAGAGAGAGAGAGAGCTGAGCGAAGCGAAGCAGCGAGCGCACCCTCCGAAATTCCGCCACCTCTTTCTTCCATTTCGAGGTCCGCGGCGGTCGCCATGGCTGGGGGCAGCCCGGGGTACCAACCCAGAGAAATGGCCGAGAGAGGGGGACCGGACAGCGGCGCGGCGTCTCGCTCCAACGTCTATTTTCATCTCACTCGCCGGCGTCGCGGCCACCCCCCTTGTCGCGCCGCGTTCTCGGTATCATCGTCCGCCTAAAAAGGTAGATTGGCCGCGGAAGTAACGCGATATGCGATTCGTCGGACCGTCCGGCCAATCGACCGCGGCGTTACACTCTAGGATCACGTTGCACGCGCTTATATTGGGAGCCCCCGCTCGTTTCCCCGACAGAACGGCTCTCTAACGTAAGTGCATCACGTCGCGTCGCGTCGCGACGCCGCCGGCTTCTATTATTTTTTTTTTGTTCTCTTTTCTTCCTCTTCTCTTTCCTCTCGATCGACAGAAGACGAGAAAGAAACGCGAAAATAAAGCGAGGAGAAAGGAAGTGGGTTCTTTCGCGTATCGGAGTAATAAACGGGGTGTAACCGCGGGTCCAAGCGTCGTCGTCATAACACCGCATCATCCACCGGAGCTCGCACACTTATCCCGCCGCGCTCACTCACTCAGAGAAACCAGCGGCCGACAGGCCGACAAATCCACACATACACGTGTGTCACACGGTACCGGTGATAAGGAGCGGATTTAAGGGTGAGGCTTGAGACCGCAAGAAACTCGCGAGAGGACCGAGTTCGGATGGTCGTGCTTCTCCTCTTCTACGAGAGGATCGCGTGTGTGTCTGTGTGCCGGAGAGATCGGGGGAGGAGGTCGCCAGGTGAGCGGAAAAGTGGCGATCCGGGTCCCGGTGATCTTCCGAGGGAGTGACCTTCGACCTTCGTCGACTCTTGGTGAAGTACTCGTGTGAGAGTCCGACGAGGTGCGACCGGGAGGACTGTGCCGGAAATATCTTACAATTAGAGGAGCTTTTTTTTACCTGTGTGTGCTTACGGCCCCCCGATAACGGTGTGCGGACACAGTGTTGCTTCTTTTCATTCTCTTCCTCTTGTCCTTTTTCATCCCCGGACCTACCTTTCTGCTCCGATCCGATCGGATTGAAAAGAAAAGCGAGTTCGAGTTCCGGGTGTCGATCGGGAAGTCGACCGACTTCCGATCAAAAGGTTATTCTTTCGATTGAGCCAACATGATGCAAACACCAGGAATACTATTGTGCGACGTCATCAAGTTTGATAGGATATCTCCCAGCATTCGCCTCCAATTTGTTTTAAACGAGTGAAAATTTATTCTTGTTTACGCTGTTTTTTTTTTCAATTTTATTTATTTTTCTTCTATATTTATTCATGGTTCACAGTACTATATCAATATTTAAACAATTATCAGATAACAGTCAATTAAATTAAACTTGCTTATTAAAAACCAACTTGCTTTCTTAGTTCTAAAAATAAAAGAAAATTTTACTATTAGTAGAACTTTAAATTTTTATTTTTTGTTTTTTGGTTTGATTTAACAGGAAAGCGAAGTAAAACTTTAGTTTTTTTACTTTGTTTAACAACAGAGTAAAACTATAAAAAAATAAAAATTCTACTGTTAGTAGAACTTTAAAGTTTTTTTGGTTTGATTTAACAATAGAGCAAAATTATAAAATTCTTCGTTGTACCTTGTGGTTGTAAGAGATATCATAATTTTTTCATATAATTAATAAGTTATTTTGATGAAAACTTAATCAAGAAATCGAAAAAATAATTTTTATTATTTAGAGAGAAATTAATTCGACTGTTATCGTTTAAAGGGCTGAAGAATGAGATCAGTTTTTTTCTACGTGAACTATTTCTGCTTAGAAAATTTATTTTCAAAAAAATTGCAGATTTTTCACGTATTAGTGAAATTTTTATCTGTTGGATAAGAAGAAATTGATAATTTCGAATTTAAAGTTTAACGTTTTCCTTCTTTTTCTCTGTCGTTTCCTTCCTCACCAATACTATTCTCCATGATTCACGTTTCTATGTTTCTATGTTTCATTTTTTTTTATTACTTAAAGTCCGCATGCTTTCCCAAAATTCATTAAGCCCTAATAAACTCACGCGCGGAGGCCTTCGCGTATTCTTCATGTACGCTTGTTTGAAGAAACGAAAATATCGGACTTCTTGTAACGCGATACGTCGCTCTTTTTGGTCCGGTCACCAGTGCCGCTTCGTGCCTGTTCCATTTTGTATTCTTATCTGATTATGCAACCCCATCGCACTCTCTCGACTCTTCTTCGTGACTCCTCTCTTGTGATGCACGCATAACCGTCGCGCCGAGTAGTAGTGTCAGTGATATATCGCGACATCGACCAACCTGCTTCGTGGTGAAGCGTGTTCGATAAAATGGATCTTTACTACCTTTGCGACGTCTTTCTATAACGATTTCAATGAAATCAGGAAAGAGAAAAGCCGGCGGTTGTCTGCGACAAATCTATAAATTATTAAATTTTACTTTACGAAACTACGAGACTTGTAATATCAGTCGAAGTGAATTTTAATAACATTTGCCTTAGTTTTTGATATTAGGTTTTTTACTGATGAATGTCTGATTTCTCATTCGGCTCTTATAACAATGATTTTCTAACAATATTATTACGAACTAATTAGGTAATGGTATATAAGAGAAATATGTGCGATTACTAGATATTAAATGTGTCAGATCTCTGTTATTATTAATTTTTACAGATACTTTGACTAACCTGGAATTAAATTCTTTTTTTATAAATTTATCGATGAACGAACTTTAAGTTACAAGTGGCTGAGACAAACAGCTGCTTGAGAAATAAGTTTTGGAAATATAAATAGATGTCTATTTTTATATTTTTATTTTATAATATATTTATTATTTTTGTTTAGTTTTAAATAAATATTATTTAAACAAATATTTTTAATTTAGAGATCAGTTAAAAACATATATCGAGAATTGTGAAAAATCGCAACAAGCATGTTTCTTTAATATTTTTATCACAAAATAATAAACTCTGAACTTATGTAATTCACAGAAGAGAATTTTTATCAGATCTGAAACGTTTATACAATATTTTCCATTATTTAATATTATTATTTTAAAAAATGTGTATCTATTAAATTCGATTGATAATAAGATTTACGCGTATGTTAGAATCTCAGTTAATCGAGATAATAATTGATTGTATATCTTTTTATTCGAAGAGAAATCTTTCTGAAAGACGTAAAAATGATTGAAAAAAAAATTAATAGAAGAGAGAGATGTGACATTTTCTTGCATCAATCAACTGATATAGTCAGCTGTAGTTTCGTGAAGTGGACCCCGGACAACCGGGTACGCCGAGATGTTCTAACCGATCGTTCCCCAGGGCCGCCCAGAACGTGCCGCCAGAAGTAGTCCGTCCGCCGCCGAACCAACAACAAGCCTCCGAAGGCAAACGACAAGAAGAAGAGGAACGGTCTTCCCCTCCCACCGAAGAAGAAGAAGAAGAAGAAGTAGAAGCAGCAAGACATCAGGAGGAAACCCGTGAGTTCTACGGCATCAGTTTACCGCCAGTAGAGCCGAGAAGAAGAACCGAAGATGCCAGCCCCGAAGCCCCAGGAGGGAGAGGATCCCGATCCGACCCCATACCTCTTCGTCTCCCTTGAGCAGAAGAGGATCGATCAGACGAAACCTTACGACGCGAAGAAAGCATGCTGGGTGCCCGACGAGAAGGAGGGCTACCTCCTCGGCGAGATCAAAGCCACCAAGGGCGATGTCGTCAGCGTCAGCTTGCCTGGCGGCGAGGTGTGTAATACTTGCCATGCACAAATGCATTCCTGTGACTCGCTCTTCCGATTCCCATTATTCTAAAAAGTCACTAGATTGCTCGGAAAATAGCTGACAAGCGATCCCGATAGGACTCTATATTTGAGTAATTTTGTTCTGTCTCTTTGCAACAGCGAGAATTAAAATTCATGAGAATAACAATGTGGCTCAGGTGTAACATTAAACAGTATGTGATTCTAAGAAGAGAAAATCAAAATCTAAAACATCAGCTATTATTCGGGCAATTTTTCTCTTTGAGATATCTAAAACATCTACGCGATTTTGTTAAACACTGAGCATACGAAAGATACCGAGATTTGTTTGGTCAGATTAGCAAAAGTTATTTACCAACTTACTCGAAATTCCCGGATGCGATTCCCGGATGCGATTAAACCTTTTCTGAATGAAATTATGCTTGCATCCTAGACTCACACAAAAAAAATGGTATTGTTTGTCAAGCTAGAGTTGTACTCAGTGCTTCAACATCATTGAAATAACGATACACGACATCATTTTTTTACATTTTAGATATTTCACATATAATAGAGACACAAAATAATATACTAATTAGTTAACTTTAAACCTGATTTAATATTTTTAATGAAACAATTATTTAAGAGATTATATTTTTTATATTTTACATTAGAAAATACGACACAGTCATAATATTAATCATCTATTTCTATTAATATGCACAATTCAGATATTTTATATCACGTACGCTAGAATTTCAAAGGTAAATTTTAAGAGATGCTTTACTATTTTTACACAATAGTTTCTATCTTTTCTAACAATAATTTATTAAATAGTACATACGTCAGATAATCATAATTTAACAAACAAACGATCAGTCGTGCCACATCGAAAGCATCATCGGTCTGCCCATACGTCTTCCTTTTCTACTGTCCGACAACACTTTTTCTACTGTACAAATGTCTTTAGTCGGGAAATTTATTTCTAAACACTTCAATGCGCGATTTTACATTATTAATTATTATTTAGGCATTAACAAATTCTTCGCACTTTACATAAATTTTATAACATGACAGATGTAATAAAAAACAGAAAATCAGAAAATCTAAGATATAAACTCAGATTATCAAATAAAGCTGTAAGTCAAGCTGTGTTGTCTAAAAGAGACAAGTATAAAGACATCAATTACAAAATTGTTCGCTAGATTCCATTCTACCATCGCCTCTCTCTTTCTCGCTCTCTCGAACTAGACCCCGAAAGTGACGTAACACTTTTCGCAAGCGCGATTACGCCGAAAATGCGTTCACGCGGGACATTCGCGTACATTCGAAGAAGAAGGCGTCAACGGCGAGAGTGCGTTCCGATTTCGCGGGATAAATTCGTTCGCTCGCATGATTTTTGGGGTGCTGAGGGGACGACGGAAGGGGACGTCTGTTTACGGCACGGCGATTTCCATCGATCGCCATGGAAGGATCGAGACGCGATCCCTCCCTCCGCTTGGGCGATTTTTTAGCCGGTTCGACCGACCAAGAGAGACAGAAGGAGAGAGAAAGAGAGAGAGAGAAAGACAGAAAAAGAGAGGGAGAGAGGGGATTTGCTGGCTTCTATATATATAAAAAGAAGGGAGAGGTACGGGGATCTCGCTGACGATCTATTTTCGGAGAACAGAAAACCGACCGCGAGTCGCCGCGGCCGCCGTCGTGCCGTCGTCGTCGACGATGGCGCATGGCGAGGACGACGACGACGACGACGTCGAGCACTTACGACCTTCTGTCACCCAGTCGTCCGAAGGTGTAGGCTTTCTTTTCGGACGGAAATAAAATCCCTCTCGAGCTTGAGACCTGTCAAAAAGTGCATTACGTAAAAGAGCGATTTTCTGCCACTGTTCTGAAAATATATAACGACGACCTGTCTTCGAAGCGACACGTTTTCCCGCTGGAATCTTTTTCTCGCTTACCGTAATAATCTAAGGAGAACAAAAAAGTCAAAACAATGTCAATAAGTCAATTTAACGTCGTACTGACCAAATATACGTTAATTCTTGGTTGGCCTTTTTGTTCTTCTTGGGGAGAAAGAGAGAGTTTACAATCGAGATCATTTTT
This sequence comes from Temnothorax unifasciatus, assembly GCA_030770225.1. NCBI lineage: Eukaryota > Metazoa > Arthropoda > Insecta > Hymenoptera > Formicidae > Temnothorax > Temnothorax unifasciatus. The sequence goes on from JASTWK010000299.1 coordinate 59,979, forward strand.
AACTCTCAAAATGTAATTACATATTATATTTTCGTTTTAACGATCTAACTTTTTGGAATCTAATTCGAAATAGAATCGAATTTTGTCTGCAAAAAAGGATACATGTGGCAATAGTAGGAAACTTCAAGATACAAAAAATAAAAATGCAGAACGAGCAGTAGCAGGAGTTTGTAACTTCTTAACAAAAGTTTCGGTATCGTTGCGCAGGTATTATGTATGATAAAAAAGCTGCGTAAGAATACCAAAACTGGCGTTAAGGAGTTACAGAGAATCCCGCCTCAGATGTACATTAATAAAGTTAGCAAATGCGATGATTGATAAAATTCCTGAAGGTAAATTTTTACATGGAAAATCCTAATTCTTTGAAATCTTGTGTAATTAATTTTACATTCATTCTACCTTGCAAATTCTCTCTTCGGAGAGTTTTCTTTTTGTCGATAAGTAAATCGAGAAATAAAATTTTTAACAGTAAGTGAAAGGAAGACGTATGATTAATATATATAAAATAGATTGCTCGGTTATTTCCCACCAAATTCACACACATCATATTGATACTTTCGGACAGACTCTAATAATCTTACCTAACAAATCGAATAATTTCCAGCATTTTTACATGTTTTCAGAATTTTTTTTTCTTTACGTGATATTGTTTTAAAGGGAAAATTATATGCATAAAACATTTGCTAGATTTCTATATCATTTTATCTTTTTCTCTCCATCTTTTTCAACGTGATTTGATGTACATTGTGTGACAGTGTTTTTCATAAGAGCTACATTTTCGAAGTAATATAAAGTTATATAATTTTATTATCTTCAACTCTCTATCTTCTATATACACCTTTCTCACTCTCTCTCTCTCTCTCTCTCTCTCTCTCTCTCTCTCTCTCTCTCTCTCTCTCTCTCTCTCTCTCTCTCTCGCATTCCATGTTGAAGGATAAATAAACCTCGCTGTACATTATTGATTATAACTTTCCACGGAGCACATTTCAAACGCGTGAATAATTTGTTCGTAATTATTGTACCGCTCTGTTATTCTCGCTCCCGAGACAAACTCGTGAACAAACGGCCCCGATATCCGTATCCCCGCGTAACGCACGTCGATTACATAATGGTTCAGCAAACTCGTGTCACCACGCGCGTCGCCTCGTTACGACTGTAAGCCCAAACGCTATTGTTAGAATCGCCGTCGCTAGCGCCTGGCATAATAATAAGCCGAAACTCTACTTCTCGAAACGCGGGTCAATGTATTTTTAGAACAGCAACCGAGCGCGAGGTCCGAGAAAAACGCTGCGAAAGAAAGAGAGAGAGAGAGAGAGAGAGAGAGAGAGAGAAATGAAGAGATAGAGGTGTCATTGATCGCTGCCAAAAAACTTTTTTATGCAATGGAATTGTTGGGGGAAAATTCTGCGTCTTTTTCCGCCTCTTATCGAGATTTTTAACACAGTTTCGCAAATATAAATTAACCAAATATAAATTAACCATTTTCATAATTTTTTTCCAACTCTAATAATTTAACCCACGAAAATCAACACATTAGGAATTAGACGGAATCCATTTTAATGTTTTCATTTAGCTATGTTCAAAATATCTGTGATAATAATATAGCTGTTAGATAATCATTTTACTTTGTTATTTTCTTATGTCATAATTAAATAACAAATCGATTGAATTACAATCATACATTTAATAAAAATTACTTATTTTTTATTTGTTCAACAAAGCGCCACTTTAAATGTTTGCTTTTATTCTTAAACTTTTTTTTGGCATTATTGCAAATATTCCAGTTACAAGTAATATGTCCAATTTAATTATTCTTATAGTTAAATCATAAATTAAATACTATGTGAGTATATATTAATACGTATAATTAAGTTATTAAATGTATTATATACATAGAAGAATAATATAGAAGGTGGAAGAAAAACTGTTTTATTTTATTAATGTATTGGAAAGGTTTTTCAAACATTTCCATTTTATCAATTTCTATAATTGCTCATAAATTCAATTCAACCTTCTCTTTTATCTTTGTAAATCTATAAAATTTAGATATTTTGATTTTTTAAATTTAAGACAAAATACGCCTTTCCAATAAAGATAATATGCAAGTTTCAAAATATGTTCTCCATCTCTCGCTTTTAATTCCGAGAGATTGACAACATGATTGTTCGTTTGGTAAGTAACGACGGCAAGAGAAAAGAGGGAGAGAAAAAAAAAGAGAAAATGCTCGCGCAGACGAAACAGTTCCGCAAGGACCAGCTGTCCCAAGTGAACCCGCCGAAATTCGAGAAAGCCGAAGACATGGCCGACCTGACCTACTTGAACGAGGCGTCGGTGTTGCACAATCTGAAGCAGCGTTACTACGCCAAACTGATCTACGTAAGTCGATTGTCGTGACCGTACGCTAACGCCCTCTTTCTTTCTCTTTGGGGGTCGACGATAGACCAAGGACTTCAAGAAGGACCAGCTGCAGCAGGTGAACCCGCCTAAGTATGAGAAAGCCGAAGACATGTCCAATCTGACCTACCTCAACGATGCTTCGGTCCTCCACAACTTGAAGCAACGTTACTACGCCCAGCTCATCTACGTAAGGCTCTTCGCTCGCAATGGGGAGATGCTCGCACCCTCCTTTTGAGGAGGGCTTTGTCTGGCTTTGTCTGGCCTCGAGTGTCCCTCTTCTACTTGCGAGCCGCCGTAGAACTTTCCCCTGTGTCTCGAAGGACCGGTTCGTCGCTCAAAACGCCAGGACGCGTCCCGCGACGTCCCGAAGAGTCCTTCGACTTCACACTCCGTTCGTTGTCTAGCACGGATCTTGTGCAGGAGCGTCGTCGTAAAGCAGGACAATCCGTCACGACGTCTCCTGGTGTCTCCATTTTTTTTTTTAATCAACCCTTCTCCCGTTCAGACGAGAATCTTTCGTCCGTTCGGTGTTTTCGCCACCAGAGAACGCATGATTTTTTTTGTATTTATTTCCTTTTATTTTTAATGAGAGGATGACGCCGTCGTCAAAGCACCATGACGTGCTGCGACGTCTCCTGGGTTTTTATTGATTTTTTTTATTACTTTGACTTTTGTATTTACTCCAGACTTCTGTCTGGAGATGCATGATTTTTTTTTCTTTTACTTTTAAAAGAATGAGAGAATTGTCGCGCAAAGCACAATGACGTGCCGCGACGTTCTATGATTTTTTTTTCACGTTTGCGAAAGTTACCTTTTCCCTTTCGGATTGGTAACTTTCGATTAGTGAGAGCGATCACTTCGTGTTGGAAAAATGTCCAGCAAGGAATATTTCATACTTTGCCATTTTCTCGTCCTTCACCACAGAATGCTAATTATTTCGGTTCAAATTTCCACGACATCTTCTTCGTTTTAATTCGCACAATATGTGCAATCGATTCTTCTTCAATCATTCTATATGTTTGTTTCCTAAATGTTACGTCCGTTGTATTTAATTGAGTGCGCTCCAGAATCCACGTGCTCACAAAGTGGAGATCCCGAAGGATACTCTCGTTTCAAGACACGAGTCGCATCCATCACGATGGAAGACGGGCTGTTTCGCCATTCAAGTTCTGTTTTCTTTTGTGTTTATATACATATATGTACGTTTTTTCGATGGCTACGTTTCGATATTCACTGCCAGTACTAAAAATCTATAGTATACGTGATGTAAACTATAGACTTTCAGTACTGTCATCGATGTTGCTGGATTATTTCGTCATATTAATGTAACAAATTAATATTTGTATAATGAGTTACAGTAAATAGAATTAAATTATATTTGCTAATTTTCTTTTCCACTCAAAAGAATTTTATGGGCTTTATAAATAATATCGATTTATATATAATAATTTTTGTGGAGGTTTGGACAAAGAAATAATCAGGCACTATCGACGATGTATTTTACAGACAAATTTCAGCTATTTGAAATTTGAGATAAAATTCTAATTATGCTATTTATACGAATGATTTCATATATCGTATAATATTATACGATTTAATTGGAGAAAAAAGTTTTCTCCAGAGTTATAATATTCAAAACTATAAAAAAATCTATGATTTTATTTTATTCATTATAATTCATTATATTCGTTATAATTGAAGGAATCATAATTAGAAGTTTATAACATTTAAATTTCACCCTTTCATATTGTATTCGTAAGTCACGTTGATTGTGCGTGATATATATAATCCTCTTTACCGAGTTCAGGAAGCTCGAATAACTGGAATCTGTCTGCGATTTCTTGTGCACGTTATCATTGGATCTTGTCCACGAGACAGATCGCACACAAAGCGAGAACCGAGAATTGTTTCGTCCTGGCAAAGACCGGCCGAGCCACGGAACGTTACTCGAAGCCTCGACTCGATCGATCTTTAAATGATCTTTAAATCGTTTACCTTTGCAGACCTATTCCGGCCTGTTCTGCGTGGCTATTAATCCCTACAAAAGATTTCCCGTGTACACCCATAGATGCGCCAAACTGTACCGCGGCAAGAGGCGTAACGAGGTGCCGCCGCACATTTTCGCCATTTCTGATGGAGCCTACGTCAACATGCTCACCAGTACGTAAAAAGCCATAATTATAAAACAGTATTAATTACAATGCAATATTACAATACCATTGAGAAAAATTGTTCCCTTCCGGAAAAATCTAAACATTTAATTTGATTATCCTAATAACAATTAAACTACATTAATTTTTCTTAATTAAATAGATTATTACATAGAGCAGTTATGTTCTTTTTTTCTAGAGGAGATATTGATTTGTAAGAGACACGATTTTTGGTTGATTTTCATGTCATTTTATGTGAAATCTGTGCATCTCTCATTCCCGACAGACAGCGAGAACCAGTCTATGTTGATCACCGGTGAGTCTGGTGCCGGAAAGACTGAGAATACGAAGAAGGTAATCGCGTACTTCGCCACCGTCGGCGCCTCGACCAAAAAAGACAAGGAAGACCCAGGAACTAAGAAGAAGGGCTCTCTGGAGGACCAGGTCGTCCAGACCAACCCTGTCCTGGAGGCCTTTGGTAACGCCAAGACCGTCCGTAACGATAACTCCTCTCGTTTCGTAAGTGTTTCTATTTTAACGCGCTTCATATACGAAGCGTTCAATAGGATAAAATAGCCATTACTATATTTGGTCGAGATAAATGATTGCGGGGAAGTCCAATAACGATTCAGGAAACCTAAACGAAATAGAAAACAGCTAGTTGCGAAATTATTGTGGATCCCTTAATTTATAATTATATTAAAGTAATTTATATATTAATATAAAAATTACTATATAAATTAATGTGTTATTATAATTGTATAATCATTGTGCAATTACTATTTTATTATTTTGATATTATTATTTCAATTTTGTTATACCAGATTTTTTGTCGCATCTATTTCAATCCAAGAAAGTAGGAGCACTCGGTTAGAAATAGGAAATGTTGTTTACGACGACAGATCGTCGACCGTGTCCGAAAGCTTATAATAGTCAAAAGACGCTCGTTTAATCAGATGGATTAATTGTGCTTCCGTTTCATCTCGAACAGGGTAAATTCATCCGTATTCACTTCGGTCCTTCCGGAAAGCTGGCCGGTGCCGATATCGAGACATGTGAGTATCTCACCCGACATATTTTCAAAGTGACCGACGTCGACTCATATCCCGGAAAAAGAAATCGTCACGCACGTTGTTAATTTTACGCAATTAATCACGTCCGGCGTTTTAGTAGTCACGTCAAGGTGACGGAAGGCGAACGCGTTTATTATCGTCGCGACGCAAACGCGCGCCTCCGAGAGGCGCAGTTGGCGTCGATTCGCGATTTACACCGTCCGCCGTTCTTCGATTGCGCCCGGTTATTTTTGCGACCGCTCCATTTCGTACCGTTTGGCTTAAAATCCGCTCGCGTCATCGTCGTGATTCTCTTGCTCAATCTTTGCGCTATAAACGACAATGTATGCGCGACGACGTCTTTTTTCGCACGATTATTTCTTCGCTGTAAGAAGAAATTATTTCATTCAATTATCAACAAGTTTTATTTAAAAAACTACTTGTATGCAAAACTGATTTTTTAATTATTACAGTCTTAATTAAAATTTGCTCTTTTCATATCTTTACAAGAAATGGATATTATATATTCTTTTTTTTTGTGTAGATATTTGGGAATCTTTTTGTAGAACTTTTTCTACAGACGTAAAATATATTATGCTTCTTTATGTAAAGTATATATTTAAAATAATGTCCTTCTTTCCATAGATCTGCTGGAGAAGGCTCGTGTCATCTCTCAACAAACCCTCGAGCGTTCTTACCACATCTTCTATCAGATAATGTCCGGATCAGTCAAGGGACTGAAGGGTAAGATCATTAATATTCCGCGAGAAAGAAAATTAAATTCAAACAGGATACGCGCATCGATTATATTCTCGTCCTAGGATCATAATTGACAAATTATTGCTATCTCGAGAAAAATGAAAAGATTAACACAATTATTTATACATGAGAAATTGCACATATTATGCAATATCAATAGTAAAACAACAATATTATTAATAAAAAAAATGAATTGTTTTTGCTAGATTAAATGTAGTATATATATGATTAACCATCCTCCAGGCAGAGATAATACATTAATTTTCTCGAGGTAACGATTATTTTCCGGAGCGTTCGCGAATATTCTCGCTGATAACGAGATCAGATCGGGAAGATGAGACAGGTGCTGCGGAGCCTGGAAGATAAGAAAGGTTTCGCGTGTGAATGATCTGGGGGTGTAATCGCCCGGAGGGTCGCCCTCTTTCCTTCCCGCGCGTCAGCAAAGTTTTTCACTGTCGAATTATCCTCATTCCACGCAGAAATGTGTCTCCTATCGAACAACATCCAGGATTACTACTTCGTATCTCAGGGCAAGACAACGATCCCGAACGTCGACGACGGCGAGGAGTGTCTGCTGACCGACGTAAGGACCTGACGATGATGATTATCGCAGGATTCTTGTGTTTACCTTTACTATCCTTGTATGAAACCTTAGACTCGGTTGCTGGCTACAGTTGGCGGTTTTCTTGGATTAACTGTATATCACGTTGCCTGGAGAAATTGTAACGGGGAATACATAACGCCTTCAGAACGGGGTATTGTGGGAGAAACGTGTCTATCGAGGTCGATTTTCTCGATCGGATTTTGGATGATGTGATTTAACATTCACTGGTAGTTTTATATTGCGTTTACTGTTAACGTCGATTTTTATTAATAATTTTAAATGGAAAAAAATCTAATTACACTTGGTTTCATGAATAGCTTCGAAGTAAAGACAATGTGCAAGATTTTGACAAGCTTGCTAAAATTCTAATCGATAAAAGAAGATTTCAAATCGAGGAATTTATAATTTTGAAATAAATTCAATTTTTTAAATTAGAGTTTTTTAATTTTAAATTAGATATAATTTTTAAAAAAGATTATGTATAATTAGATTAGATATAATTAAATTAAAATCTAATGTTGCTGAAGAAAATTAAAGCTAGAGTAAATTGAAGAAATCCTTATTCGATTGAAATAAGTTTTATTTAAGATTACTTGGCTTTATTTTCTCCGAAGAAAGATGGAACAGAATTATTATTCTAAAATAGAAATTCGACAATAGGCACGTATCTCTCGTAGATTAGCGTGTACAGTAGTACAGTAGATCTCTCCGGCGTGAGAGAAAGAGCTGAGACCGATTGTATATAATTTTATCCTCCTAGCAAGGCGTAATCCGCAAAAGGAGTAGCGGTATTTTGCAGAGCTATACCGTAGAAACGTATTTTTAATGTAGTATTCTGAGTACCAAACGTTGACATCGTGGACGAAGAAACTATTTCAAAACTGGTGTCCAAATTTCAGAAAATTTTATTTCCTGAAAATCCGATAAAGTACATTACAAAAACATGGAAACTGTTTATTAAAAAATTGACGAGAAATTTAGAACAGAATATTTTTCAGAAATGTATAATTAGAAATAAAGGCAGATTTTGAAAGTTCTAAAAACGTTCTTTTTGATCTAAATTTAATTGATTTTATTATTAGAATATCGCAGTATGTGTGAATTCATAATGTAAATAAATAAATAAATAATATACATATAAATAAGAAAAGAAAAAAGTAACATTGTTTGAAGAGGACGCAGGCATTTTGATAGTTTCTTCGTCGAGCTGATGAACCCCTGATGACCGCAGGTGGCACCTCTTTGATGTTGCCTCCTCCCCGGCAGTGTTTCCTTCAATTTGACACAGAGAGAACCCGCGGACTCGCAAAGGTTCATAGATACCCTGTAGATACGACCCCCCTTTAGGTAGTACGATGGAAAGCCACCAGGAAACATGGCCCGCCATCGATTGTTTTAACCACCCGCATGTTTTCTTTCTTTCTATCCGGTCACCCTGTAGAGATGTGTCTGCTGTCCAACAAGATCACCGACTACTACTTTGTATCGCAAGGCAAGACGACGATTCCCGGCCTCGATGACGGCGAAGAGCTTTTGGTTACCGATGTAAGTGCAACGACCTGGACCAGCCGGCGTCAGTGATCGCGCCAGCAAAAGATATTCCTTTGAGATAAGAGGAATTTAATGGATTTTTAAAAGTTCTCACTTTTTGTTTAGACTCTTTATATTCTTTATAAAGAATTATTTAACACATTCTTAATAATATGTTTACATTTTTTTACGTGTCGTTGTATTTTATCAGATTTCTCATGCTCTTCTGCCTCTAAAAGAAGACAGTTTCTTATGTTATTTATCTATATGTTAATCATGTCTGTTTCTGAAATTGGTATAGTTACGTCAGTTTCACTTGCACACAAATCTCTCTTTTTGAAGCCTCGCTGGTCCAATTCTCTAAGCACTAGCTCCTCTGTGTACGTAATTGTCGCCTTCCCGTATAGCGACCGCTTCCGGAAAAGTGTCATCGCTCATTGAATACTACGCCGAGTGACGATCCTTTTCCGTACACTTTGAATTTTTGTGTCGGCTTCTACTTACATATCCTGTATTTTATTACACAAAGATGTTTATCTGTGCTGTTATCTCTTCTTACGTGCTATCTGTACTTTTTTCAATGTTTCTCTCCCTCTCTTTCTCTCTTTCTTTCTCTGTCTCTTTCTCTTCGCTCTTTTCATTGCAGCTCTTCAATGCGCCACGTGATTAACCGGACATATTCTTACAGCATCATATGCGGACATCTGTATATCACTATAACTTCTCATCTTCTTTTCTCTGTCTTTTTTTCTCTTCTCTTCTTCTCTATCGCACTATCATTTTTTTTCAGCGAGTACTCGCCGCCAATAACTTGCTATTGTTTTTTTCTGTTGCGAGCATCGACGACACAAGTCACTTTTCGACCCAAAGTATCCAAATTAATTCTATCTGTTGTTTCTATAAGTAATTATTGACCGATTCAATCGTTAGTAAAATTATTCGCTACTTATTTCGTAATAATTTACGAAAATCAAAACTTAGAATTAGACTTAGAATGTCGACGATGGTCACGATCGCTCGCTTGCCGATCACGAAATCGAGCGTCGATAGAGAAAAATGAACGAACTAATACAGAAATGACCATGCTGAGCAACCGAATCGGCGACTACTGGTACATTAGCCAGGGTAAAACCAGAATTCCGGGAGTCAACGACGGCGAAGATATGGAAGCAACGGACGTAAGTCCAGCCCCAGGGTGTCTTCGAGCCTCGGCGAAATTCAGACTCCCTTGTGATTTCTTATGAAATTGTTTAACAATGTTAACTGGTATTAGATCCATTTCTTGCCGAAATATATTAAAAAGAAATATATTAAAAATCTTAGTGAGAGAAAGAGATAACTGTGATCATACTGTTAAAAAAATGACTGAAGTCAATTATTTTAATTGTTACATAATTAATTTACAAAGTTGCAGTATTTAAAAATAATTAAACATTTATTTCTTTTATTCGGATAGCTTAAACTTCAGTGTAGCTTATGTAGATAAAAGTTATTCGTCTGCTTTCCGTATCATGGAACGAGCAAGGTGATGCTGAAGTTTGGCCGAGGATTCGCCACCCCCCTCGCCCCCCGCCTGCGATAGCTGCCTGCCGCCGCAATCGGGGCGCGGGGAGATTGGGAGCGCGAGACTTTCCCACACTGAAGAAATGTTCTCTTCCAAGGAACTTATCGCCCCCGTTTACCCGCTCCCCGATACGCCCATCTCACAATTACCGCCCGACCCGTATATGCCAGGCTGTTGAAAAAGCGCGCTCGCAAATGTCGTAGCAATCTCTTCGTCTTTTTCCGCTCTTTAGAGACTCAATCGTCGTTCAAAAAGATCTTTTTTGTTAAATGGAAAAATTCCAAGAATTCTTTAAACCCCAAAGCTATAACTTCTTAATAACAAAAGCGAGAGATGTATTTTTTTAATTTGGATAATGTTAAGTAAGAAAGTTTTTTATTATAAATCATGAGAGAATTATTTCTTTTAAATTATTATCCAAACTTTTTAAAAGAGCTATCGTTATTCGAGAAAATATATTTTCTAAAGAAACATTTCTCTGGAAAATATGTTGTGTTATTAAATATATAAAAATCCAAGACTTAAATCTTTAAGAATCTTTTTGGAGAAGATATAGTCGAAGGCTTTTCTCTCGCGATGGATTTTTGAGTCTCAGAAATTGACAGCACAATTGATTTGGCGATCAACTCTTGGCGTTGCAAGTCAACGACCGCTGATTGACCAAGGATGGATCGAGAGCCAGATTGCGAGGTTTCTCAGAAACGAGATTGAGACTGAAACAAATTCTTAAACTGCAACTTTATTTTCCGAAATGCTTCACAGACATGTGTTACTTGTCCAACAACATATACGACTATTACAACGTGTCCCAAGGAAAAATCACGATCCCCAACGTCGACGATGGCGAGGAATGTCTGCTGACGGACGTAAGTCCTTAGATATCACCCTGGTTGTAAAAAAGATGTCCCTCTTTCGCCCCTGCAAAAGTTCGATCCTGTATCTTTAGAGATCATATGGATATATAAATCCATTCATCTACTCAGCGACGTCGATCAAGATGTCTGAATATTTAATTATTAGATCAAAAAATAATAGTCATAATGAAACTTAATAATAAAACGATAAGGATTTGTTAGTATTGAAAAGATAAATGAGACTTTTTGAAGATTGACGTCGTTGTTGTTTCTCTGCCCTAGATATTGGTTTATACAAATGCGGACGATAATGAGCAACAATATATTTTTAGAAATTACTGTAAGATTATTAGTTTTTTAAGGTTTAATAATTTTTTTAATTATTTAATTGTTTTTAAATTAGATTGTTTTAAAAAATAAATTTAATCGTTGGATATCTAATGATATAATAATTAATAACATTAATTTAATATATTTAATCTTAATTTAATATGTTTAATATTGTGTTTGATTTTTTTTATCTTTTATTTTTTGATGCAAAAATATCAAAGTAAACAGATTGGAAATATTTATTTTAATTTATTAATTGATTTGGATACTTAAACAAGTCTAAAAATTCGATGAAATTGATGTTATATTTTTAACACGAAATTAGTATCTCTCGTATAAACGTTACTTAACTTAACTTTAGTTTTATTACACGTTCTTTACGTTAATAATTTTTATAAACTGACAATGAGTTTTAATGTTATTTAGAAATTTGAAATTAAAAATATAAAATTAAATTACGTATTACGTATGTATGTAATCAAATTTTTATAGATGGATTGTTGTTGCATTATCGATTTCTGCGCAACTACTATGTACAATATTTTCGAGTTCTCTTCTGGTAGTAGTATTGCCCCACCCCCTCTCCCCTTTGTTACCCTACTCCAGTTATTTAACTTGGAGCAATTTAAGAAATCTCAAAAGAAGTTCTCTTCTATTTCGATTTCGATCAGAGATTCAGCATTATTTCGAATGTCATGTCCCAGTAGTTTGCAACTCCGTAGTAGTTGACTCCTCCGCCCCTTCCCCTTCTACAGTAGTTACTGCTCCTGTGAGAAGTTCCGGTCTCACAGAGATTGAAGTTGAACTTTGATAGATTTGATCAGAGATGCAGCTCGAGCAAGCATTTCTTCATCAATCGAGTGCGACGTTGAATTTCGTGAAGAAGATCCAAGCTGCCCCTCAAAAGAACGAGGGGGTTGGAACCAAGATCGCGAGGAATCGTTCAGACTGACCCTGAAAACTTCTTTACCACAAAGAAGGCAGTTTGCGACGAGTGCGATCTAGAGATCAAGCTCGCAATTTTGTCTTCTTCTTCATATTTTCTTCTTCTTCTTTTTCTTCTTACTCTTTTTCTAGCACTTCGTGATCTTGAGAGATTACGTAGGCGGTGTTAATTCGCGTTGACACCGCCCGGAGCTTAAAAAAAGAAGCTATCGCCACGTAACACGAGCTTCGCTTCCGCTTTTCGGCTATTGCTGCAAAAACGAGCTTCGCTTCTGGTCGGTTTCACCAACATCAGTCGACTTTCTTTCAGAATTATACAACTAGAAACAAACGAGGAAGCGATTGATTCGCGATTAAAGTTGAATTTTTACGATTGATTAATTTTAATCCTGGTTCAATTAGTTAAGAATTAATTGATCTACGATTGCAATAGTTGATAGTCGTCAAATTCAAGAACTTAAAAAAATAAAGTTACAAAATTAGAGAAAGTTTTGGAAACATTCTTATACAATTTGTCAGAATTTCTATTTTTTTTTCTTTTTAACAAAAATAAGTTATTTAATCGCTCGTAAAAAAATTAATTTTAATTGACACTATGGTGAAACCGAGCTTTACGCCACGCTGACTTTCTTTCTCTTTCTCTTTCTCTTTCTCTTTTCTTTTTCATACAGTTTCCACGCACATAGCCGAACGATTTATAACATAAGTTATATTGATAGTTTATTGTGCTTGGGAGCGTTTGTGTTGTCCTTGTTTTTCCACTAATCCTCGCTCGTACATGTAAGTTTATCGAAATTGATAAGGAGAATCATCAGAGGAGTGATTAGGGATCGTCGTTCTTTTTTTCCGATGATCCCTTTTCTGAATTTGAATCGCAAACGAACAATTATAAAGTATTATTAATTATATCCCAGGATCTCTGAATTCGCCAATAAATGTATCGCTCGGTTTTTTGTCTCTGATAAAATTTTGACACAGAATTCTAAACGACAAAAGACGTGTAAAATATGTCTGAAAAATTTATAACGTCTTTCGCGAATCAACTCCTCATAATTAGAACAATCTCTCGACGCGAGAACATCGGCAAGACGACGGTTTAACGGGGCTTTTTTCCGTTAACAGCAAGCTTTCGACGTGCTGGGCTTCACACAGGAAGAGAAGGATAACATCTACAAGATCACCGCGTCCGTCATGCACATGGGTGGCATGAAATTCAAGCAAAGGGGTCGTGAGGAACAGGCTGAAGCTGATGGCACTGAAGTACGTACCTTTGTATTACTGGAGAACTATTTGAACTACTAGAGACCATAAAAACCTGCACATTGTTTCCTTATAGTACTTAAGTGTGCAAGAAGAAACCTTCGCTCACAAAGCTCCTCTATGAGGAAGCTTCTATTTTATTTGATGTATAATTATTAGTATTTATTTGTTTTGGCTTCCTCATAGAGGAAGCCAAAAATTAAAATTTTTTTAAAAAAGAACCTCTTTACCGATTATTGCCAAATTCAATACCAACCTTCCTTGAACGATACTCTATCGATTAAAAAAAAAAAACAGCCCGATATCTCAATATTTGCGGAAGTTAGAGCAATCACAACATCAAATGTGCACATACATACATACATACATACATACGGACATTTTTTTTTTAGGCGATATTTCGACGTTTTACAACGATCTGAACATATTGGCAGAAAAAACTCAAAAACCAATCTCTTCGTTGGTTTCTTCTACCCCTATTTCATATATAATTCATTTAAATTTGATTGACTATACCCAACTTTATGCGCAATCAAAGGTTCATATATAAAATTCACGAAAACAAAGCTTCCTCTATGAGGAAGCAATTATCATTAATATAACGATTTAATAGGTTTTTATTTATTTTTGTGTTCTTCTTTTTATAGAAAGTAATTTTCTAAAAGAAAACTAATCCAAACCAACACCCTGTAGAGTCACGAAGTCATTTTTCTTCAAATTTCTAAATATACCGTTTTTATCCCAAGAAAGATTCTAAAACAATTTCTGTAATTTAGAACGTTTCTAAACATTTTTGGGGATTCTCTTCTCGATGCTTTAAGCAGAAAAAATCAAAACATGTATACGGGCGCGTAATCGATTTTCCCAAACTACATTTTCACACAATATTCCAATATGTCTTTTTTTATAGTATATGCTGAAATATGTGTTTTTCTTCAGTCAAAAGTTACAGTCATTGAAATATATTTTCGTTAAAACGCTATCGTCATTTCGTTATTCTTTTGGCGTAATGAGAAGAAATAACCGTTGCGAAAAAAAATAATCATGTTTTGCACTTCAGGAAGGTGAGCGCGTGGCTAAACTGCTTGGCGTCGACTGTGCCGATCTTTACAAGAACTTGCTGAAGCCAAGGATCAAGGTCGGTAACGAGTTCGTCACCCAGGGTCGTAACAAGGATCAAGTAACCTATTCCGTGGGCGCCATGTCAAAGGCGATGTTCGACAGGGTGTTCAAGTGGCTGGTGAAGAAGTGTAACGAGACCCTGGACACTAAGCAGAAGAGGCAGCACTTCATCGGTGTACTGGATATCGCCGGTTTCGAGATCTTCGACGTAAGTTTCCCTCGAGCCGCGATCCACAAATATATAGACACACATATACGCATATATGCAACGTGATCGTCGACGATTTTTGCCCAAAATTTTCGCAAAATTTTCAGTAATTTACATTCCGTTATCTTGTCGTCAATTAGACTTTTTAAATAATTAAAAAATTAATAATTTGTCTTATACAAGGTACCCTGAAAAATTTTGTATAATGACAAAACAGTATTTTCTATTTATCTTTTACACAAGTTAAAAAACGCAAATTTCGTTAAAGATTAGTTTAACTAGATACTTTAACTAGATAGTTAAAGATAAACGATTCTTGCGAACTAAGTTTTACAAGTGCAAATTTAATTTCAGGTGAATTTTAATTGATCAAATTTATTTGCATTTTAATTCTCTAAATATTTAATATCAAGAATTATCAGAAAGAATTTTTTTACCATTATTATATAGTTTTTTCGGTGGTCTTTGTATAATATTAAAAAAAAGAATTATAAGATAGAGAAAGTAAATGCTTGCGAAACTTTCGAATCGTCGACGTGAACGAAAATATAATCGAATACACGGAAGAAGAAGAAACCGAGGGTGCGAAGAACTCTTCGCACTTTCGTCCCATACTTCACTTTTCCCCACGATAAAGTAAAACAGGAAAGAAAGATACTCAAAATCGAGCGTGACGAGAAGTGAATCGTGATTCACAAGGCGTCTCACGAACCTCTCCGGTCGAACGAGTCGCCGAGAAATCTCCTCTGAAAGCCCGTAATCATATATCTCGTTACCCCGGTATCTCGCAGTATAATGGCTTCGAGCAGCTCTGCATCAACTTTACCAACGAGAAGTTGCAGCAGTTCTTTAATCATCACATGTTCGTTCTCGAGCAAGAGGAGTACAAGAAGGAGGGCATCGTCTGGCAATTCATTGACTTCGGCATGGACTTGCTAGCTTGTATCGAGTTGATCGAGAAGGTGAACGATCGATCCGCCCTCCACCCTTTCGTTTTGTCGATCTCCCTAGGAGGTCTATAGATCTTTTTTAGGTCCCGCACGTTAATCTTGTCGTTAATCTCGATGAAGTATGAATTTCTCAAAAGGATTGATTTAGATCTTCATAGACTGTATTCCTCTCCTTAGATATGTATCATCGTCCCTTGGAGGTTGCCATAAACCTTCGTAAACGTAAACTTAGACCTTAGTTAGACCCCTGAATGAATTTGTATCCTAAATGGGAGAATTTTATTTTTATTGAGTAATTTTATCAACGATTCCTTAATTGTCCCTTTTGGGATATTGTGAAATTCAACTGGATATTGTGAGTTTTGGACTCCGTTGATCTCCTGAATGATTCCGTACTGCCCTGAACAAACTGTGAATTTTTATTGGATGTCATGAGTAATTTGTATTAATATTCTCGCAATTTTATTATTTTTGATATTATCAATTAACATCAAAAAAGCAAAGAGAGAAAATTAATATTAATTAAGTTTTAATATAATTAATTATAAATTATTGCATCATTTGTTTTCCTGAGAAGCGCATGAATTCGAAAAATCCCTCTTCGATTGCCCCGAATATTTCTGCACGCCTCCATAGAAGTAGCGGAATTTCTCTGATTAGATAGGGATTCTTTTATCGAGAATGCTCTTAGATGCTCTTAGATCCCCCGATCGCGAAGAACGCTCATTCGCTCTATCTGGTTCAAAGTGGGACAGCGTGCAGGTAAAGGGATAATTTTTTTCATTCGTCGAAGAGACATTCATTGTCATCATTATCATCATCGAAACAGTGGACTTCACGTAGAGTAAACATGACGTAGAGATGATTAACCACTCGTCCATACCCTGCCCCCCCCCTTTTTTTTAAATTACGCACGTTTAATTACGTACGTTTAACTGTCCATTTAGCAAACAGGACGGTCAGGATCGTGCAGCACCGTGTCACCCTTTTACGGTGGTTTTCCTATTGATGTAATTGACAGAGTTGGTAACGGTAGTAGTTGTTGGCCGTAGACTAATACTGTTGGACCCTGTATACTTGGCATTCATATAGACATCTGGTCACAGACACCAGAACTGACTAAGTTCAAAACTAAAATCGTACACGGATATATTTTTATTTATTACAGATTAAATGTATTTATTGTTTTATTTGTCTATGATCCGACGTCTTATACTATCTGAAAAAATCTACAAATTGTCTTAGATTATTAACGATATTTCGACAAAAAAGATCGAATGAACAAATAAGATACATTTTCAATTGACTTTGAATTTAGTTTAATCTCTATAGTATTTTGTATATTTGAGTATTTTGAATTTTGTTTGATATTCCGTGTTCTGTTTTACGAATAAATCGACCAATATTCTGGACACGAATCGAGACACTGGAACATTCTCTGATATGATAAGTTTGAACCCTGAAAGAACGACCTCGTGCTAGGTCGCGATGCGATTGATACCAATCCGTCCCAGCGATAAACGGTGCGCTACACCACCGATTTCGTATTAAGTGCTCTGTAAGAAAATCCCTTCTAATGAGACTTTGATCAGCCCGAAGTTTCGAATCGATCGACAATAGAATTTGAATTTGTTTTTTTTTCCCATCAATTTTACAATAATCTTACAATTAGTAGAAAAAAAAATAAATGATATAATATTAATTAAATGATAGAATTATACCCTATCTTTTAAATGTGAAGAAGATTATTCTTTTAATGTGTGTTATCAGTTATCAATTATCAGAAAACAACTTTATCAAGAATATTTTTACATACGTTAACCGTCTTGAATCGAAACTTCGGGTAATTTTGTAATTCCAACCGTGTGTAAGAAATTCCTTAAAAGAAACAGGACATAAAAGAACCACGAAAGCTAAAGAGACGTGTTCAAGAAGGAAAAAAAGAAAGAGAAAATGACATACACATACGCATGCCTGTTTCTTGCTCTTGAACAGTTCAACAGCTTCGAACAGCTCTGCATCAACTTCACCAACGAGAAGCTGCAGCAGTTCTTCAACCATCACATGTTCGTCCTCGAACAAGAAGAGTATACAAAGGAGGGCATTGAGTGGGCCTTCATAGATTTTGGCATGGACCTGCTCGCATGTATCGATCTGATCGAGAAGGTACATTGAGACGGATCGATCGATTCCTGGCCGGTAAAAACCCAGACAGACGGGTACGGCCGGAAGCAGAAGAGAACGAAGTAGCTCAAGGCTGAATAACGAACGAATGACATGATACGAGAATTGAAATAGTTACTAAGCACGCGGATATCCCTGACGATTTATCACGGATCAGAGGACACCGCTACTCTAACGCTTACCCCCTAAAAACAAAGTGATCGTCCACTGTTTTCTTATCGTTAATCATTTAAATTCATCCCTGATCCTACTCTCTCCTTTCTTTCTTTTTGTATCATTTTTGGATCCTGCGGTTTCGGTCGCACGTAGCGCTTTCGAGAAGCAAGCATTCCTATCGTATTCCGCTTAGGCCAGTTCTACTTCCCTCCTCTACGTCAAAGGCAAAATTTTATCAAAAATATTAATGCCGAAATCTTGTACAGTCTAATTTTTACCGAGGAAGTATATCGATTTTGAATTAAAAGAAAGTATATTGGTTTGCGTAAACATATTTCTTATCACTCATATAGTTTTGTGAGAAATTATGAGAATTTCTCATCAAATATCATAAAAGTTAGATTTTAAAAATAAGAATTATGTCATTGAAAACGAGTAAAAAAACGAGAAAATTTACTCGATTTATTTGAAAAATTTATTTACAGATTAAAATCAAATTTGACAATCTTCCGAGTAATAAATTTTGTTCTTTCTCAAATATCAAAATTAAAAAAAAAATTACAAATGTCAGACTCAACACACATATTTGACACACTTATTTGATTCTGTATTTCTGTCGGAGTATTTGTCTCACTGATAATGATTTCTCTCTCTCTCTCTCTCTCTCTCTCTCTCTCTCTCTCTCTCTTCTCTCTTCTCTCTTCTCTCTCTCTCTCTCTCTCTCTTTCTCTCTTTCTCCTTTCTCCACTTCATTCTGTTCGGCTATCTACCGACTTCTGTCCCCACTCTTGTTCCCGTCGCACGCCTACGCATTATGCAAATGCAAAAAAATGGCAGTACAACGGCTTTGAGCAACTCTGCATCAACTTCACCAACGAGAAGCTGCAGCAGTTCTTCAACCACCATATGTTCGTCCTCGAGCAAGAGGAGTACAAGAAGGAGGGCATCGATTGGGTGTTCATTGATTTCGGCATGGACTTGCTAGCTTGTATCGAGCTGATCGAGAAGGTATTGTCAGTTATTCCGAATCCAAGGTTTGAAACACATCGATCCGGCACCCTGGGAGTTGATCGACCCCACGGACGACGAACGAGCGAGACATCGAGCGAGCTTGAGCGAACCGATTTCCGGAAACTTCGCAAGAATTATAAGCTATCAATGTTGCTTTCCCCGGTTAATGTTAACCGGGTTTTCACGCTTATGTCTCTGTTGCAATCTCTCCGGCTCTTCGAGGATGACGAAGACGCCGATCGCAAGTTTTCTGAAGGTACTTAATACGGGTACCTGAGCCACTCTTTCCCTTTCTTTGCCCCTGATGATGTCCCGTCACATCCCCAACGGCACTAATATCGTGCCCGTGAAACATTTCCACGAAATCGTTCAACGGATTGAGCGACAATCAAACATCATTGTTTTCGACGATCCACCGGGTCCGGTTCGCAATCCTGAAGAGACCGGGACGAACCGTGAAGTAAAAAAGAGAAAGAAACATTCGGCGTATCAACGAAGCTTATTGTGCCGAATCAATTACGATTAACATATTGTAATTGTAATAATATTATCAGACTTCAGTAAAGCTTCCACGACAAGCACTGAATGTCAACCTGTTAAAAATTTGAAAGCTCGATGATTAAGAAATACACCGTTCAGCGTGACATTAATCAACGAGTTTTAGAATAAAAATTAGATACGAGGTAATTATATATTAAAATTAAGAAATTAGCTCGTTTGGAAAATGATGGTTAACAATCAATGATAAATAATGGATCCAGCGATTGTGTTCTCCCCTCTCCCCGGCCCCATACAAAGGCACATTGAGTGTCAATCCTAAAATTCATCTTTGAAAGTTTACTCACTTAATTAAATTCTATTTAGGCAAATTTAGCTAACACAAACTGTACAGTGTTTATCACGATACCATTTTTAATTTACCACATAACGGCACAAGCGAGTGTCTTTTCGATTCGTGCGACGAACTTGAAAAGCATAGCTAGTTATTTTTATTCAAACTCAATATAATGAGATTTAATTCAACATAATTATATAAATTTAATTATTTATATACAATTGAGATTAATTGTTATTCACGCGTGTGTAATATTTAATTACGACTTTAAATAATTCTATTTAAAGATTTTGATGTTTAAATATGTCACCACTTAATGTTTCTAATTAGGAATCTTGAAAATAATTTAAATATTTTTTGAAATTTTTCAAGTTTATCGCACATTCGAGAATAAATCCTCAAGGGCACGTCGAGTGCACCCTGACACCCTTGACTACCCCAGTTACCTATCACCCTGTTCGCCTCGGAATCGAACGATGAAAGTTACGGGTCGAAGTCATCGGTCGAACGTTCTCCACTCGCGTCATCAGGCAGCACTAATGACGGGCTGTTTCCACCTGTTTCTTTTTTCTCTGTTCTTCGCTTAAACCCCCCGTACGCATGGGTCCCCCGTCCACTCCGCTGCGCTACTCGGTCGAGCAGTTCAACAGCTTCGAGCAGCTGTGCATCAACTTCACCAACGAGAAGTTGCAGCAGTTCTTCAACCACCACATGTTCATCCTCGAGCAGGAGGAATACAAGCGCGAGGGCATTGAGTGGACATTTATTGACTTCGGCATGGACCTCCAGCAGACTATCGATTTGCTCGAGAAGGTATCACCCGGCCAAGGCAGATCGACAGATCGCGGGCCCGATCGCCGAGGAGACGAGAGATTTCTCCGAATAGCATACACGCTCGAAATATACTACGCTGAATGTGTTTCCTGTCTTGACTGTCTGCTCGATCGAACACTAACACCGTATCTTATCGTCACACTTTTACTCGAGCTCTTATTATCTTTTTTTACCTCTCGTTGCATCAGTCGAAGCGATTTGTCTACGCGATGGAATCCATACAATATTTAATTACATTTAATTATCTAGATTACGTAATAAATTTCCATTTTCTCTGATCGATCGATCAATCGATTCAAATGATTCTGAATGCCGCCTTCGATTGCGCCGCGAGAGGTTTCAACTGATCGAAAGATCAAAGGGACCCACCGACTGGACACGGATGCTGTCCTGCCGATCGCGCACTTCCTCGCTCTGTTTTCTTCACTGTTTTTCTCTCTTTCTGTTTCTTTTTCTCTTGCTCTCTCCCTCTCTTTTTCTCTCTTCGCCTGTGTGCCTGTGTGCATCGTGGTGCATGAACGAATGCAGTACAACGGCTTCGAGCAGCTCTGCATCAACTTCACCAACGAGAAGCTGCAGCAATACTTCAACCACCACATGTTCGTGCTCGAGCAGGAAGAGTACGAGCGCGAAGGTATCGTGTGGACCTTCATCGATTTCGGCATGGACTTGGAGCCGACGATCAATCTGATCGAGAAGGTAAAGGGACAGGTCCGCACAGGACACGGACTCGATGTTCTGGATCACCCAGCTGTGATCCAGTTACGCAACGATTCGCAGCTTGAGTTTAGCTTGCCTGTTGAGTTCGCAGCTATATTGCCGATGTTGTGTGCCTCCCGCCAATATTGTGTCCCCTTGCCTGTGTGTGTACTTAATTACGTACGTATCATCGTTTTTACACGCCGTGGGTCTAGCGCGTCAAAATTTCGGTCGCGGACTTTTCATTAACTTAACTGTTCTTTATGTTAAGGAATAATCACTTTAAGATTTTTTTTAATTTGACGCTGAAATAAAAAAACGAGCGTTTTAAGCAAATTGTGCAAATTCCTGTATTTCTCACGTTAAGTAAATTTAGTTAAAGTTTCTGTATCTTTTTAAGTTTAGATAAATTTTACTCTTTTTTTAAACAAAGAGTGTTTAAAATTATAATATTTTTGTATATAATCTGGATTTTTTAATTTTAAATTGAATTTTAACACTCACGATTAAAAACTTACGCGGTGGACCCAGAATATCATGTACATTGCTCTAGCTTGTAATGAATGAAAGATCGATGTGTCGGAAAAGATAATTGTGCTTTCAAGATATAAAATTTTACAGACAAAATTAAGTATCTGTGATGCGCAATAATCATTACCGAGGCATTGCACCGGTAAATTCACATTGTAGAATTACAGATAACGCAGTACTAAGAGTAGCGTTGAGATTTTCCTCTTGTACGTAGTCTGCAAGATTAATTATTAATCGGCAATTAATTCATATGAATCTTGTATCACGCTCGAAAGTATAATTGATTAACCGTCACAGAAGTAAAGGTACATTAATGGCGCAATATCGAGCAAGTATTAAGCAGTATCAGGCAAATAACAAAGCATATCAACGAGGTATTTAGCACCTGTTTTCAGTAAAAGTTGGGGCACTAACGAGATTTGTTACGCGCGAAATATTTTGCAGACACTTTGTTCCGCATATCGAGAGAACGCCTCCATTTTTTTATTTTTTTATTTTTACTGGTAGAACTTTGGCGCTGAGAATCAGTCTCGCGATTTAACAAGAAAAATGTTCACGTAATAATTAACGGTGAGAAAGAAAATGACAATTATCTGTATTTGCGTAACGCTACTCTTGGAAAATGCGAAACTTGTCGAGACGTAACAGATCCTGATGCGGTTCTTCGTTTCTTTTTTCCGCGACACAGCCTATGGGTATCCTTTCCATTCTTGAGGAAGAGTCTATGTTCCCCAAGGCCACCGACAAGACCTTCGAGGAGAAGCTGAACAACAACCATCTCGGCAAGAGTCCCAACTTCCTGAAGCCCAAGCCGCCCAAACCGGGCCAGCAACCGGCCCACTTCGCTATCGGCCATTATGCTGGCAACGTACGAAGTTCTCTTATCTTTATACAAAAAAAATGGCCTAATTTTTACAAAAAAAAAAACATCACCTTATTTTTAAGAAAAAGTTAGAATTAATTTTTTGCTAAAAGAAGATAGTATTGATTTTATTCTTAGACATACTCCTAATATTAAGACTCCATTTACTTTGCACAAATAACATTAGCAGTTACATCATTTTAAAGGAAAAGAATATCTTTGCAAGAAATTAATTCTGTAAAATTTAAGAAGCTTAGTTTGACCTTTCAATAATTTTATTTATCAATTGTACTTATCTCACACATTGTTAGAAGTTCGAAAACACGTAGATTCTCTATTATTCTTAATAGAAGACAAAACTGAAAGTTTCTTCCGGCTTCAGGTACCGTACAACATCACCGGCTGGCTGGAGAAGAACAAGGACCCGCTGAACGACACGGTAGTCGATCAATTCAAGAAGTCCACTAACAAGCTGCTGGTGGAGATCTTCGCTGATCATCCCGGTCAGTCCGGTGACGCTGGTGGCGGCGGCGGCGGCGGCAAGGGCGGACGTGGCAAGAAGGGCGGTGGCTTCTCCACTGTGTCGTCTTCCTACAAGGAGCAGTTGAACAACCTGATGACTACTCTGCGTGCCACCCAACCCCACTTCGTCCGTTGCATCATCCCCAACGAATTGAAGCAGCCGGGTGTGATTGACTCCCATCTGGTCATGCATCAGCTCACCTGTAACGGTGTGCTTGAAGGCATCCGTATCTGTCGTAAAGGTTTCCCCAACAGAATGGTGTATCCTGATTTCAAGCTACGGTGAGAATCCTCTCTATCTTTCTTTTGCTATTAATTATATGTTTTTGGAAAATTGAAAAGTCGACGGCTCGAGGAATTAAATTTTTTTTAAATCAGAATAATTTTTTTTTAAGATGTCTTTGTTTTTTAGAAATTGAAAGTATAATCTGTAAGTTTTATTTGATATTTTATAGAAATTATCTCTCTCCTCGATCTTTAAGTATTCGCAATAATTTATAGTTTACAGAAATCTGTGATGTCTATCAAGTTCTTCTGAGTTTACTAGACTCTAATTTTATTAAGAAAATTATTTTGTTACTTTTTTAATTATTATATTAGATTAATTTTTTTATTATTACATCTCAACCTTACTATTTAATCTCATAATCGACGTAGCAAGTTTTTCTAGTCATTATACTATTTAATATTTTATTAGCGATAATTTCTAATGCAATTATGTAATTTATTTAGCTTCTTTATTTCATAATGAGCAGGATCAGCCTGGTTGGAAATGACAGATTTCAGAATGCTACGGTATTAGAATAGTTATTTATTTGGAAAATTTTTTTAAAATATTTAAAAAGATTGTCTTTTTATTTCTTTTCTCTTTTTCTGCATATATGTTTATAATTTCAATTTTCTGCGAAAAACGACATAACTTTTCCGACCCATTTCTTGCGCGAACGGGAGCGTCGGGAAGGATTATTCTCCTCAGATTCGACGCATATAGTAACCGGATTTTTATGTTGTGTACCGTGTAGTTACATGATCCTTGCGCCGGCCATAATGGCGGCCCAAAGCGATCCCAAGATCGCCGCGGCTAAGTGCTTCGAGGAGATCGGTCTCGATCCGGACAGCTATAGGATCGGTCACACTAAGGCTAGTTGACGTACCCTCGATAGGAATGGATTTGACAATTCCACCGTCCCATTGTTTCTAAACTAGTGGACTAGCCACTTTTCACACCCCACATTCGAGGAATTAGAGACAGATTTCTCCACGTGGATGATCCGGAGGTTCTCGTTCAGGAATCGCGACAAGAATATTTGTTCGACAAAATGCCAAACATCAATATTAAATTATATATTAATTTTTTACCTCGTTGGATTCGAAATAAAATCTATGTATTTAAAGTTATTGTTAATATTACGTGTCTTGACGATAAACGGACGATTTTTAATTGATTTAAAGTTATTTTTATAAATCCGGGAAATTTAAGGATGATCCACACTGGAATCTTGCCTCGTGAATTCAGCACGTCGCCCCCCCTCATAGAATGCAATATCAAATGTAAATATATTCGAATGTCGTTCAGTTTTGCCCACTCCATGAGTCGTTTCGTAAAAACAGATATCCAATCAGATGTCCGAGATCTGTTGCCCGATTTTTTAAGAATACCCGATTAGATTAGAGGATCAGTCCCCCGAACAGTATGACACGCACGTGAAGTGGGCCCCGATTTTTCCTTTTAAAAATCGTATAAGATTTAGCGATCGAGGAGGAGCGAGAGCAGATCGAGGGACAGGAGGAAGTATAAATCTACGGATATTCGTGTCTGGAACACCCGTACTAATTAGTTCGCACGTTTGCCCCCGCCCCGTGTACCCCGATACCCCCCTTTAGGTACAAGATCCTGGCGCCTGCGGCGGTCGACAAAGCGAAGGAGCCCAAGGAGGCGGCCGCGGCTATTCTGGAATCCACCGGTCTCGACGCTGATATGTACCGTCTTGGACACACCAAGGCACGTTTTACCCCCCTTTCCCCCTGGCCGCAACTTTCGGTCTGGCTCCGGCCGACCGATGATCTTGCAACGCGGCTTTAAGCACGATCGACGATGCTCGACGAGCGAGATCCTCGACCTTAGTTTCAGATCGTTTAAAATCTTTTCGTGGTAAAGTTAATAACTTAACGAGGCTTCCGTTGCTCGAACATCGTCGACGTAAGCGACTGTCTTTCTACTGTCGTTGATGTATGTACTTGAACCCCTGTTACGTCGATGCCTCTTTGCGACTGGGCGGTAGACATAAGTAACGCGTCTTGAAGCGCGAGTATTCGAGAGAATCAGTCTCAATCGACATTTACTTTTACAGCACTATCGCCTTTTTAATTTTTGATGAAAATTATTTGTCTCGTAATGCTGTAGTTATGATTTCTTTTCTGTCAAGCTATCGGTTTCTCCTGGTTTTAGAAATTTTTGGTATAGCAAAAATGATTCTCCGAAGATCTCGCGCTTTAACTGACGCCTTACCTTGTACAAGATCGACATGAAGTGGATTTCCGAATCAAAGTATATCCTCGAAGGATACCACTCGTTACCCTTTGGACCTTCCTCCCCTGCCCCCTCCCCCGATGTATTCTCGATTCTACAGCAGCGAGAAGCAATAATACGACAAACCTCTAACCTGGCGTGATGATTTTTTCTGTCTGTTTTGTGAACACACACACACATCGTCAAATACCAATATGTATCCACCATCAACACACACCGAACCGCAAAACCCTTGACGGCGCGGTCGGCCACGAACGCAGATACAAAATTCTGTGCGCCAATGCCGTGCGAGAGCCTTGCGAGCCGCAAAAAGCCACCCAGATC
Source organism: Temnothorax unifasciatus (assembly GCA_030770225.1). NCBI lineage: Eukaryota > Metazoa > Arthropoda > Insecta > Hymenoptera > Formicidae > Temnothorax > Temnothorax unifasciatus. Next base: position 86,192 of record JASTWK010000299.1, read on the forward strand.
ATCCTGGACACGATCAATTTGGAGAACGATCAGTACCGCATGGGTCACACCAAGGTATTGGACACCTGCTGTGGTCCACGTCGTGGCAGTAGTATCACGATGTGCAAAAACGCTATCGCAGATTTGTCACGGACAGCGCGAAAGGTCTCGAAGACGTTCGCAGGATACGTCAAACGTCAACGGGCGGATATTCTGTGGACGTTTCCTGTGGAGCTTTCGCGTTGTTCTTACAGCGTCGACGATTTACTCGCCAACATCAATACAAAGGAATAAAATCTTAAGTACTTTAATTTTCTTGAAGAATCTTAGACAAATTTCAAAAATGTTTAGATGACAAAAATCACGAACTCGAAGATCGAAGTAGAAATCGATTTTCAGATTCAAATCTTCCGGGTTTCTGGAATTCCGGAATATTCTGCAATACATTTTCCGAGAATACGCGACATGCTCTTTGTATATTTACATATTAACGATCTTTGAGCAGTCATACGAAAATGTTGGCCATTAAACGTCAAAGACGTGTCAATTTAACACCGCGCGGCTTTGGCGATTAACTGTTTACAGCCTCGTGCGAGCAAATTAATGACGAGCTATCATCAGACGCGCTAACAAAGGATACCTTTGCCAAATCAATTTTCAGCATGGTGTAATCCCTCGAGAAGTGTGAGGCAATCTCTGTCTACCTCCTATCGTCGAATAACGACCCTCTTTCCGAGCTAAAAGCGGCATGGAAGACGTTGTCGACGTTGAGAGATACGATGTACCGCGATTATCTTTTAGTGATATCGTAAATTAAATGAAACTTAAACTATGATACTCCATAAACCTAAATTATTTATACATGTACGACAATTATATACATATAATTTTTAATCGTTAGTTTTTTTAACTTTGATTATTTGTATTATCTCTCGTCGGAGATATTTAAATTAATTATTATACTTGTCTTTGAGTACTGCGAATTATGAATCGATCACCGTCAATTTCATTATCACGTTCGATAATCGCGATAGATCTTGAAGATCTGTTATGGCAAGCGATCTCTCCCTCTCAATGTTTAATTCCTTCTTCACTTCTGAAAAAATAGGTATTCTTCCGTGCCGGAGTTCTGGGTCAGATGGAGGAGCTTCGCGACGAGCGTCTCGGTAAGATCGTGTCCTGGATGCAAGCTTACATCAGGGGTTACCTGTCCCGTAAGGACTACAAGAAACTCCAGGAACAACGCTTGGCCCTCGTGGTCGTCCAGAGGAACTTGAGAAAGTATCTCCAACTCCGCACTTGGCCGTGGTGGAAGTTGTGGCAGAAGATCAAGCCTCTGCTCAACGTCACTCGCATCGAGGACGAGATGGCCGTAAGTGTCTCTTCGAGATCTTCAACACAAGTCATTTCGTTGATATAATTGTTAAAATAATTAAATTAATAGTTCGATCTTTTCTCCAAATTTTTACAATTACTATTGTTTTTCTATTTGATATTTTTATTAAATTATTTATCTGTTTAAGTGCAGAAATTAATATTAGAGAAATCAGAATTCTTTCTCTACATATATAAAAAAAACACGCACGAAAATTCTTGTGATAAAGTTCTTTTTCTTTCTGTTTTTGAATCTTTTACAAGTTTTATATAATAGAGTAATTGTGATATATTTTTGAAAAATTTGGTATATACTTAGCAGATATATTGTCAGCAAATTAATTTATCTATTTTAAGCTTTAGGGGGATAAAATGTACGATTCTCGATCAGCACCCTGCGAATTGATTATAGCGAAAACAAAAAAAAATTTTAGTACGTACTGCTTATCTCAATTAAGCATCAGAGCAGAAATGTTACTTTTATCTTTTTTTTTTTAATTTCTGGATTTTACTATTTCTTAATTTTACTTGCTACAATTCTCAATTATATCTTTATCTTGACTCTCGAATTAATTTAAACTTCATTTAACTTTTTTCTCTTCGAGCATAATTTATAAAGTCCACTTGAGATCCACTTTGCATTTCAAGTGATCTTTACAAATTATATGCCTAATTCTGCAATTTTATTCTTTGACTATCTCTGACGATCAAATTATACTTCTCAAAGAAATCCTGAACACGTGCATGTTGCAAAGTCGTAATGTTCGTTCCGCGAAAATCGAAAGCTCGCGAAAGGCCGCGAGAACTTGGCAAAATAAAGCTCCGACTTGACAGTGATTTACGACCTGGGCTTCGTGCTTAACAGTGCCGTCCGCACGAAATCGTCCGTGGAATTTGTTTCTTCTTTCGCGCGGACCGTAACGGCTCCAGTTTCCAGACGCGCACGTTTATTTATCCGCCGCCTGGTCTTCCCGTTTTCACGGTTTATTCGCGCACAAACTCACGACCAGCTTCAAATAGGAATTTTCACGAAATCGAAACTTTTTCCACATATTTTTTTTACTCTCGTAATACTTTCATAACTCGAATACGCCGTAACACTTTTGTTTTTAAATCCACATTTCTTCGTTGAATTTACAACCGTTGAAATCTCCACACACCTTTGTCTTATTCATACATTTATCAAATTCGCAGAACTTAAAAAAAGAAATTCTGTTGAATTAATGAGAATGCGAATTAACTCCGGTGTTAAATATTTAGATTTATGTTTCTTTAACAGATTTAAATCTACAAAATCCACGGTTTATTTTTCTTAATTTATTTATAAAATTTAATTTTGCAAATTGATTATTTTTTTCAATACGTATGTTTATACAGAAAGCAAGTTTTATAAAATTTATATTAGCATGGTAGCGAAGGGTCACTCGATCTGGAAGAATTTGGAAAGAAGTCTCGCTCGAGACCCTTTTGGAACGCCGACGCTTCTAATTCTGTCAATCTCCCGATCCCTCCTCGCTCTCGAACTATCTATATTTTCGACTCTATAACCGAATTAACGAGGATTAGGGGAATCCGCGCACGCTCCCGTTCTCAAGTCCAGTTCACTGATACCGCTCTGGTGTTCCAAATTAGAAGCATAATAAAGGCAGCCGGCGGTGAATCAACGTTCGATCATGTTACCGAAGCCGCCTACTTATTAATAGACTCGGCTCTTCCGAAAAGGATCATACAATTATTCGTCCTTCAGAGAGACTCAGGAGACACGGTCGCTCACGTATTCTTCGAATCGCGCTCCGTCTTCTCCGGAATGCCGGCGCTTCTAATTTCGTCTACTTGTTTTTACGTCATAATACCGTCACTTAACTGCTGAATCATTAATACGAGATGCAGCAACGAAATATAATATTTGGCCCGAAGGTTTTCTTGAAGAAATTTAATATCAATCTCAAGTTTCTTTACTCTCCTTGAACTCTTACTAAAACAGTATAAAGAGTTAGTTTTGTCTTGTCGACAGCTATTATTATTAATTGCTTTATAATAGTATTACTAAATAATTTTATTCTTTAATTTTCTTTTTCTACTTTATTAGTTTTATTTTTCATAGTTGAACTTAAGTTGAATCTCTATTTTTATAGAGATATTATTCATATAATTATATGTATTAAGTCATATGTTATTTGTGATAAAAATAACAAAATTTTCGTTACAGTTACACCTTTCCGAAAATAGAACTTTCAGTTCTAGATATAATATTTGTGATAAAATCTAATTAAAGAAATAAAGATGACTAAGAAAAAGAAGAGAGTACGTTATCACAGACTTAAAAAAATTTTCTAGTTTGCATCACCAAAGTCTCTCCGTTCGCTTCGATATATCTCCACAGATATTCGCTCACTCGAGCGAATCTCTTTGCGATCCACTTATCCACTTTGCACCTTCTGGAGCCGCCAAAAAGGGGGTGGCGATCGCTGGACAGAGAGAGAGAGAGGGCGGCCCTTCCGGATCGCTTCTAATTTCGGCCAAGACCGGCCCCCCTCCGCGGACATAAACCGCTCCCCTGCTCTCACCCCCCTTGAAATGTAGTATCGGATCGGTTATAAATATTTTTACACGTACAGTGGCGAGGCGCCACTGGAGTGGGGACGCCCACGATCAAGATCGCCGCGGCTCGCTCCTTACTGGCTGCCGGAAACGGGCACGGGTAGAGGGACCACGGGCACGGGTAGAAAAGTTGGGCTTCAACCGAATCCGGGACCAGTTGGACCCGCGACCTCGCGCCGACCCCTTCGAAATTACGCGAACCCGCCCGACGAACGAAAGAGGGAGAAGCCTCGCCCTCGTACCCCGTACCACGCACCACACATATTCATTGCGGGTGTTCGAAGCCTCTCTTCGATATCTCGAGACGTAAGTAGGGATCGGTCGTACCCCTGAGTCCCGCGCGCTGTTTTCTTCGTCATCGAGCTGTCGACCCCCTTAAAGTTCGAGGCTTCTCGTGAACCCTTCGTACCCTCCTTCGACCGATTCTTCCCGGGGATTCTCCTTCTCTCTCTCCCTTGAAGAATCCCCAACCCCGCGGGTACCTACGAGAAAAAGAATCGAAATCGAGTGCATTCCTCGCGCGTGTATCCCTCGGTATTTCTCCGAGGGTGATCAATAATGGGCGACTCGGTGCTGATCGAGAATCCGACCCCGCTGGTGAACGACGGCAGGATCGAAGGTGAAATGGCCTCGTTACAGGCGCTGGAAGAGAAAGCAAGGAAGGCGCAGGAGGCCTTCGAGAGGGAGGAGAAGCTGCGCAAAGAGTTGGAGGACCTGAACGGTAAACTCCTCAGCGAGAAGACCAACCTGCTACGCCAGTTGGAGGGAGAGAAGGGCGGACTAGCCGAGTACCAGGAGAAAGCTCTGAAACTAGCCGCGCAAAAGGCCGACCTCGAATCACAGCTCCAGGTGAGACTTTTATTCAAGTCAATTTTTTTTAATAGCAAATTTTTTTAACGACATTTATTATTAATTGATCAAACCTTGAGGATTTTTGCTATTAAAATTTATTAGCACCAAATTGTCGTGACAGACTTTCTCTGTTGAAGCTTATAATAGCTTCAATTATTGCAAACTTAAAAATCTTTTCCTCCCAAAGTTGATTAGAGAGAGTGTTGATTATCATGAATTTTTATATTAGAAGTCTGCTTTGTATAAAATGTTGACTTACATCGAAAAGAGATTAAAAAGCTTCAGAATGATAATAGCGGTTTAAATGCGCGATATTTTCAACTCTTTTAATCTTGCCCATTGTAATCTTCGATAGCCAATTAAAAACTTAATTAACTAAAATTTATTCAAAAAGTTTTATGATAAAGAGGATTATATTGTTGGATTAAAAATAATGACATTAATTTTATTTTTGTTACCATTGAAGAAGATAGTAGAATCGTAATTACACGAGAATAAGACGCTAATATTGAAAGAATTTTTCACCATCATAAAAATTATCATAAAAATCGCGATATGAAATTATTTTCGATTATTTGGCGCAAGCCGCAGTCACTCAACTGCGAAGGGCAGAAAGTAATATAATTAGCGGCGTAATTAGCACAGTGGCGCAAGTCGCGCGCGGATCGATGTCGAAGGGCGAAATGCTATATAATTAGAATCATCACTCATAGAACTATAATTTGTCGCTATATAAATAACATTTATTAATCATGTTTAACTAAACTTCTGAATTAAATTAAAATGTATTAAATATCTAAAAAAATGTATTATTATATTAAGTATCAATATATTGATAGTAACATTTGACAAAATATAACATTGCAATAAGCGTAACAAATAAAAAAGTTCTCAACAGCATAATTCTAAAACTTCGTTTAGTTTGAGAGAAATTAAAAAAAATTTAGATTGGGATCTTTTTCATCGTTAAAGTTATGTCGCGAATCGATCGCAATTTTTCAACAGTGGAAGAACTTTTTACGAGAAGAGAAAGAAGGAGAGCAATTGGGGGGGAGGGGGAGGGAATCACATTTTGCGTGATTTAAATCGGCTCGAGTTACGCGCGGCGCGCGATTTCGCAAGCTCGCGAGCGCGACAAAGTAGCGAAGGCGCGGAATTAGTCAGACGCGCTATTTTTCTTCGAGCCGAGCGTGGCGAGCGCGAACGACAACTCATCCGGTTACGCGGTCGACGCTTATATGTTCGGTCATATTTCGCTGCTAAAATTACGGTGCATACCCCGTTACGCGCAACCTTGTTACATCTTTCCCCGATTTCACCCACGGATGATGTTTTTCGAGGTACTTACTCCAGCCGCCGCGCGTTGCTTCACGGCATTTTTTTCGTGCTTCTTCAAGGAGAAGCATTTAATATTTTCTGAGAACGACGGTTATGAGCTAATAAACAATTTTAACATATAGATAAATTCTTTCTATTTTGAAGTCTATTTATAAGACTTATTCAAAATTGTTAAAAAAGAGAGAAAAAGTGCAAGAAATAACTAGCAGCTTTGAACATGACCTATCGTAATTAATTGTCAAAAAAAATAATTATCAAGATAATATTAACAAGAGTTTTATTATTATTTTTTTTATCCCTCGTATTTTTATTCGATCGAAAATTTACGATAAAATCCAGATGTTTTTTTTTATTTTTGAACAATTAGAGCTCCATGTGTCTAATAAAATATCCAATAATAATTTTGCGACTGTTTTACGATCGTCTCGTTTCTTTACAATTTTTTCAAGGATCTCTTCAAAGTCACTCTTTTTCTTGTAACAGGTCTAAAAATTTTTTCAAAATTACGTCATTGACTTGATTTTCTCACAATTTTCTCGCATTTATTCTATACGATCGCCATATTTCTCCAATTGTTCCCGCCCGTCGTAAATACTCGCCAGAGAAACCTGAGAGTCTTCGAAATTCTGGACGATCGCATCAGCATGGTGAACACCAGTATTTTTATCCGGTTGTTAAGCACGCGCAGAAACACGCGCTGGAGAAAAGGCAACGGTAATAACTTCTCGAAGGCGTCGCGCTCGCAGAAAATAGACGAGTCGTGATCGCAACTAGAATTCCAGATTTCCTCTGTCTCCCACTCTTTCTCTCTCTCTCTCTCTCTCTTTCTTTCTTTTTAACTGGATTCCAAACTGACTATTTTTAACAGTACCTTTTAAACATCCACTTAGAACCACGGCTACTACATAGTCATCCCCTGTCATCGCAGCGCCCGTCATCGGCTCGTAATGTCTACCGTTCCTTGTTTTCCAAAACACACAACTTGATACCCCAGCTTGATAGAATTAGAATAGAAATGACGATTAAATAAAATATGCGACGTACTAAAGAATTAAATATAAAAAATGTTTATTAAATAAGAAAGATGATTTCTAAATTAGTTAGTTGTTGATTGCAGGAATATAAAAAGCGATATCATGAAGTAATGTGATAACTTTGGTAAATCACTTTGCGTTAAATTAAATTATAATTTATTGGACAAATGTAACGGTAAAATAATCGCTATCTCAATTTTTTTTTAAATAAATTATTAAAAGTGTTTGGTATTTGCGATTTTTTAAATACTTATTGAAGAATTTGCTTGATTCATTAGTCGCACTGAGCCTTTGGCAGTTGGCTAATATTCTGTATTTATTTATAATTAATTTTGTTTTATTCTTGTTTTATCTGATTTCTATTTTGCTTTTTATTATTTTTTATTTACGCACTTTCAATTATTATTGTAATTGCCCTAATTATAATTTTTATGTCTTCGATTTATCTCTCAAATCGTCGTAGCCATTAAGAGCAGCTCTTTTAGTTCGTTAAGAGAACTTAATATCGCGATCGCGAGGTGCGCCTATTAAAAGCTTTCGCATCGAGCGCATCGCGATTGGCCCGGTCGGTGTCGAGGGCGATCCTCTCATGATTAAAGGCGGCCGGAAGACTACGGCCGGCTTCGACGTTAAACGCCACCATTTACGGTCAGGCGATGTAGGAAGAAGGAAGAAGGAAAGAGAACGGGAGACAAAAAGAAAGAAAAAGAGAGAGAGAGAGAGAGCGAGAGAGGGCAACGGCAACAAATTTAGCAGATCCCAGATTCCAGGTTATTAAAAGTGGGCGGCGGTTTTAAGCTCGCTGGAGCGGAGGCGAGAGAAAACGAAGGAGGTAACAGGTGTAGGGTATATTTATATGCCGTCATATGCTGCGTGCATGCGCATGCAGGCAGGCAGGCGTGCGTCATAATCATACAGCCGTATCTCCTTCGCGGCCTCTTCATCATCGCCGACGAGACCATGTCGTTCCTTCGCTGTCGCCACCGATTTTTCCACCTCGTCTTTCCACCTGCCCGGGATATGGTCCCGGTGCACTGAACCAGATCACTACTTGGAAAGAGAAACAAAGAGAGAGAGAGAGAGAGAGAGAGAGGATTCTGGTTTCTATAACGTTAATCTATCTATCTATCTATCTATCTCCCTTTTTTTCGTCTTATCTATTTCGCGAACTTTTTGTTTTTATTTTATTAATTATATAATAATTTTATTTTGTTTTCTTGAAAATTTGTTTTAATATTCTTTGAATATCGATTGATAACAAGACTGACTTAAGCATTGTTGTACTCTTCTTTCTTTCGTGTCTTTCTTATTTAGTTTCTCACGGAGTATCTCTTTCGAATTTTTTAAAATACTTCCACAAAGAGTTCCGCGGAAATTCCGAACTTTCCTGCCGGCAAATATAGACTCGGGTCGCCGAATCCAAACGGAACGCGCGATGAAGAGATAAACGTGATGAACGGGGAGATTGATCGCGCCGGCCGGGCGAGATGTTGTGCCAATATTCTTTGCCCCCGCATTAACTAATATTAGGCGCCCGTGGGTATGGGCCGTCTCGTAATTGCGCGTCAATGCCAATTAATCGCGTGGCCGTGCAGAGAGGAAAAGAGATGCGTTCGACATTCTCGACGAGGGACTTGGCGCACGCCAAAGGATACTCCAGCGAGAGATAAATTCCATGTGCAGACCTGTCATCGACCCAAATACCTCTTCGGCAAACAAGATTCCGGAGATTATGTCATCTTAAAAAAGTAGATAAACTATAACTACCGAGCTACAGTTTAAATCGCCCGCAGTCGAAGAGCTGTTACTACAATTATCTCATGACTCATAAACGGGATACTAAATTAAGTAATATATCGAATATACCTATATGATAAAATATTATATGAAAATAGAATATTAAAAATAGATGTGGCAATATTAATGTTAAAACAAATATATAGGTAAAATAAAATAGAGAGGAATATAGTGAGCTTGGAACAGAATAATGAAATAAAAAATAATGGAAATAATATAGAGATATAATATTAAAAATAATAAACATAATTTGGTAATACTATAATAAAATCTCGACAAATATCGACGAATAATTAAAATTCTTTTCATGGATGTATATAATTATCTGATGATAATTAATACACTCTATTATATATTTAAAGAAACATTGTCGATACTTATCCAAATACTTCTCACATAGGATATCAGCGACAGATTCAAGGAAGAGGAGGACGCGAGGAACAATCTCTTCCAGACCAAGAAGAAACTCGAGCAAGAAGTATCCGGCTTGAAGAAGGACATCGAGGATCTTGAATTGAACTTGCAGAAGTCCGAGCAGGATAAGGCGACGAAAGACCATCAAATCAGAAACCTAAACGACGAGATTGCCCACCAGGACGAGCTCATCAATAAGCTCAATAAGGAAAAGAAGAACCAGGGCGAGGTCAATCAGAAGACCGGCGAGGAGCTCCAAGCTGCCGAGGACAAAGTCAACCACCTTAACAAGGTCAAACTTAAGCTCGAGCAGACCCTCGACGAGCTTGAGGACTCTCTCGAGCGTGAAAAGAAGTCACGGTAAGGAAATTCGATGCGTTTGATTATCTAAGATTATAATTTGACCATGCAAGATTAAGATTCAAGAATCGCAGCTACTCAATTATAATTTTTTCAAATTCTTAATTCTTCTTGAGTAATTTCTTCTTGAGTTTCTTTCTCGGAAAAAAAAACTAAAAATGGATTAAAAATAGATTAATCTAATTAATAAATTTTTTCCGAAATTAATTTTATATAATAGTATAAAATATTTTTATAGAAATAAGATGAAATACTGTAGCGAGGATACTTATGCAACATGTTAAAATCTAATTTGCAGTGCCGACGTAGAGAAGGCGAAGAGAAAGGTGGAAGGTGATCTGAAGCTCACTCAGGAAGCCGTTGCCGATCTCGAGAGAAACAAGAAGGAACTCGAACAGACTATCCAACGCAAAGACAAGGAACTCTCGTCTCTAACTGCCAAACTTGAGGATGAGCAATCCTTAGTCGGTAAACTACAGAAACAGATTAAAGAGCTGCAGGCCCGCATCGAGGAACTCGAGGAAGAGGTTTGTATAATAAAATGCATTTTTCCCATAATTTTTAGTCTAAAAAAGGAAAAAAGTATAAAAATATTATAATCTGTTAAATATTTTTAAATGGACGTTATTGAAATTTTTGTAATTTTGGTTTGTTACTGTCGCCCGACCATCGTGCGAACGGGCTCTCATTTGTCTTTGTTAGTTTATTTATTGTTATTGAAATTATTTTTCAGAATTGATTAAAAGACGTTAATTAGAATTCGATTATAAAAGTATGTTTATTGCTGTCTTATGCTCTTTTATGTGATGATAAAATGACAATGTGCATTTCCGTCTTCAAGATCGAGGCGGAACGCGGCGGACGCGCCAAGGCCGAGAAGCAACGTAGCGATCTCGCCCGCGAGCTCGAGGAGCTCGGTGAACGTCTGGAGGAGGCCGGTGGTGCCACTTCCGCTCAGATCGAGCTGAACAAGAAGCGAGAGGCCGAACTCAGCAAACTCCGCAGGGACCTCGAGGAGGCCAACATCCAGCATGAGTCCTCGCTGGCCATTCTGCGCAAGAAGCACAACGATGCCGTGGCCGAGATGGGCGAACAAATCGACACTCTCAATAAACTTAAGGCTAGGTGAGTTTGCCAGGCTGATTTTCTTTTTTTCAATGAAGAGAATATGAATAAAAAAAAAGAATTATTTCTTTTTTTAAATTTAATATTGAAAAGAAGATAGGGGATAAAGCGGTTTGAAAATTTTATTAAGAATCGCTATAAAAAGCTTAAATTCTTTGAAAATTAATAGAAAATTTAGCACACGGTCGCCGAAGACAAAAAATAATTTTACGACGCTAAGATATATAGATTTGGCAAGAACGGCAATTAGATATGAATTTCGACTTTTCGGTATAAATGGACTATTAGACTTTCGTTGAAAAAAAAAGAGAGAAAATGGAAAAGCATCGGGATTATAATATAATATTTTAATAGAGCCGAAAAGGGCCGACACGACATCCACGCTGAGCTGAACAATTCGCGCGCTCTTGTGGATCAGATTTCTCGGGAGAAGGTACTTGAAAAGAGAAAAAGAGGAATGACAGGAGTGTTTCTTTCATCTCGTGCACTTTTCAAACGTAGTTTCGAAACCCTGTGCGCCGTTAATACCCTTCGATAATCCTTTCGATCCGTAAAAACACATGTGATTACCAGAATGAAGTTGCTCCCCGAAGAGATAATATATTTTGCAATGTCGAATCTTATTGCTCGAATTGTTATGTTGTGTCACGAATGCTGGATTAAATATCTTTTTTTCTTCGTCAATTTTGCCTTGCAAGAGAAATTGATTAATATTCTCTACTTTTAAAACTATTTAATCAAATAAATATGCGTATTATTACATTTTAATTAATTTTTTAAATTCGGATTGAATTAATTGAATTTCAATTTCCTACTTTAATTTAATTTTGAGGTAAAAGTAAATTCCGTATAATGATTATTTATATTATTTCTTATTCGTCTCTTTGCCAATTAAGTTACTTATATTCCAGTCACTGACCGCGTGAAAAAATAATCATGAATCGCGAGGTAATTTAATCCGGCATTCCGGAATGCAAACCAAACAATATCATTATTCGTGCCATCGTCATTCATCTGTAATCCCTTCACTGTTTCCGTGTCCGATCAGGGTTGAGAAGGAGAAGGTGCAGTACTATAGCGAGTTGAACGACTTGCGCACGTCCTGCGACCACCTGAGCAACGAGAAGGTAAGGCCGTTCCACACGTTAACAATACCCGGACTAACGCGACTAACAGCTTCCGCTAGGTGCAGAGACGCAGAAACAGATCTATGGATTGTCTCCCCTCTCTCCCCAGGATTATTCGCGAATCATTTATCTGACGTGTGAGTCGATAATCCCTGCTTGCTCAGCATCGCTTTCGTATGTGTGCGTTATTAAGTGACTGGAGCTCGCTTTTCGACGATTTCTTTTTAATGCATTATTGTGATTGAGAAATTAAAATAAGAAGCTTTAGAGACACGGAAGCTACACTTCTTGTGTAGTCTAAAGCCATTTAGCCATTCCTGTCTATTTTATCTTGATTTATTTAATCCATATAGTGTTGCGTCTCCCTTTAATCCACGTTAAAGTTGCATATTTAAAGCATCCGTGCGCAACATATTTGAAGAATTAAAGAGAAAAATTTGATATTATTTTTACATTTAATTATAATTATCTAAAGGCGAGCTCGGTACAAAGATACTTGCATTGATCTAAAATCGATTGATATAATTTTCTTCGAAATCCAGGCCGCCCAAGAGAAAATCGTCAAGCAGCTGCAGCACCAGCTGAACGAGACCCAAGGCAAACTTGAGGAAGTGAACCGCACTCTGAACGACTTCGATGCCGCGAAGAAGAAATTGTCGATCGAGAACAGCGACCTGTTGCGCCAACTGGAAGAGGCTGAATCGCAGGTCAGCCAGCTGTCCAAGATCAAGATCTCGCTCACCACGCAATTGGAGGACACGAAGAGGCTCGCGGACGAGGAGTCGCGCGAGCGCGCCACTCTGCTCGGCAAGTTCCGCAATCTGGAGCACGATCTGGACAACATTCGCGAGCAAGTGGAGGAGGAGGCAGAGGGTAAGGCCGATCTTCAGCGTCAGCTCAGCAAGGCCAATGCCGAGGCGCAACTCTGGCGCACCAAGTACGAGTCCGAGGGTGTCGCCCGGGCTGAAGAGCTCGAGGAGGCGAAGAGGAAGCTGCAGGCCAGGTTAGCCGAGGCCGAGGAGACCATCGAGTCTCTCAACCAGAAAGTCATCGCTCTGGAGAAGACCAAACAGCGGCTGTCCACCGAGTTGGAGGACCTGCAAATCGAAGTGGATCGCGCTACCGCCATCGCCAACGCCGCCGAAAAGAAACAGAAGGCCTTCGACAAGATCATTGGCGAATGGAAGCTCAAAGTCGACGATCTCGCCGCCGAGTTGGACGCCAGTCAAAAGGAGTGCCGCAACTACAGCACCGAACTCTTCAGGCTCAGAGGTGAAAGGAGATTAATTAATTTTTTTAGTTTTACACTTTATGCTTGTCGGTGTAAATTATTATACTATTATTATTAATTATATCATTGATTCATAATTATCGATGTTTGATTAATCAGGCGCGTACGAGGAAGGCCAGGAACAGCTGGAGGCAGTGCGTCGCGAGAACAAGAACCTTGCCGACGAGGTGAAGGATCTGTTGGACCAGATTGGCGAGGGTGGCCGCAACATTCACGAGATCGAGAAGGCCAGGAAGCGCCTGGAGGCTGAAAAGGACGAGCTTCAGGCAGCCCTGGAGGAGGCCGAAGCCGCTCTCGAGCAGGAGGAGAACAAGGTGCTGCGCAGCCAGCTCGAGCTCAGCCAAGTCAGACAGGAGATCGATCGCCGCATCCAAGAGAAGGAAGAGGAATTCGAAAACACCAGGAAGAACCATCAGCGCGCTCTTGACTCCATGCAAGCCTCCCTCGAAGCAGAGGCCAAGGTGAGCGTGGCGTATTTCTGGAAAATCTATTTCCTCATTCTCGAAATTGCTGGACAAAAATTGTATACGAACAATAAGTTACAATAATAAATTAGGACACGTCTGATCTTGGGATATAATTTGATTTTCAGGGTAAAGCTGAGGCGCTGCGCATGAAGAAGAAGCTGGAGGCGGACATCAACGAGCTGGAGATCGCGCTGGACCACGCGAACAAGGCAAACGCCGAGGCGCAGAAGAACATCAAACGATACCAGCAGCAGCTGAAGGACGTGCAGACCGCGCTCGAGGAGGAACAGAGAGCGCGCGACGAGGCTCGGGAACTCCTCGGCATCTCGGAGCGCCGCGCTAACGCTCTGCAGAACGAGCTCGAGGAGAGCCGCACTCTCCTGGAACAGGCGGACCGCGGTCGTCGCCAAGCCGAGCAGGAACTCGCCGACTGCCACGAACAGCTGAACGAACTGAGCGCCCAGAACGCCTCCATTTCCGGCGCCAAGAGGAAACTCGAGGCCGAACTGCAGACCCTCCACGTGAGTATCGATCGCTTTTCGATAATTCAATAGAACGTTTCCCCAGAAGGAATAAGTGGGTTGTATATCTTCTTGCGTCTCTCTTTCTCTTAGTCCGACTTGGACGAGTTGTTGAACGAGGCGAAGAACTCAGAAGAGAAGGCGAAGAAGGCGATGGTGGACGCGGCCAGGTTGGCCGACGAGCTGCGCGCCGAGCAGGATCACGCCCAGACCCAGGAGAAGCTACGCAAGGCCCTGGAGACGCAGATCAAGGAACTGCAAGTGCGCTTGGACGAGGCCGAGGCAAACGCTCTCAAGGGCGGCAAGAAGGCTATTCAGAAGCTGGAGCAGCGCGTGCGCGAGCTGGAGAACGAGCTCGACGGCGAACAAAGGAGACACGCCGACGCCCAGAAGAACTTGCGCAAATCCGAGCGTCGTATCAAGGAGCTGAGCTTCCAGGTAGAATCCCGATTTATCATAAATCTGTTCAAACGAGAAGTTCAATCTACAGTATTTCACTTTTACTAAATAAATTAGTATTTTTTTAATCGATAAAAGAGATGTTGGATCAACATTTATATAATCAAGATACTGAACTTCTTATTTTTAAATTTAATTATTTAACTTTTGTTTAACTGATTCACTTGCAAAGAAGTTTTACTGAAATGATCACGTTTTCCGTTTTCTCGTTTTCCAGGCGGACGAGGACCGTAAGAACCACGAGCGCATGCAGGATCTGGTCGACAAGCTCCAGCAGAAGATCAAGACGTACAAGAGGCAGATCGAGGAGGCGGAGGAGATCGCCGCGCTGAATCTCGCCAAGTTCCGCAAGGCGCAGCAGGAACTCGAGGAGGCCGAGGAGAGGGCGGACCTCGCCGAGCAGGCGATCACCAAGTTCCGCACCAAGGGACGCGGCGGAAGTGCCGCGCGTGGACTCAGCCCAGCGGTAGGCTATTAAATCGTGTCAACCTTTATCATCATCCTCGAACTTAATCTTTAATTCGCGACGTCGAAACTGCGATAACACATACTTGTTTCCATTTTCTAATTCTTTTATTGTTGAATATCTTTCACGAATATCTCTATTGACTTAATTTCATGAATGATATTATGGAAGAACTTATGGAAAAACAATAATGTTGCGAATTAAAGATTAAGAATGGATCTTTCGAGAAGATTCCGATCGATCGTCTTCGACGTCTTCCGGTAATTTCTTGATAATATTGTACAATTAGATTCTTTATAAATTGATGATATATTGTTAATAATAAAATAAAGTAATCGATATATTTATCTATTCGTCCAAAGAAATAGTCTTTAGTTAATTTTAAGTAAATTAATTTTTAAATTAGATTTTACTTTATTTGACATTGTTTCAACTTTGAGATTTTAATTTAGCGACTTGTATCTTATAATATTGCTACTTCGAATACAAAATATATTACATCTTGCGAGATCGAGAATTGTTTCAGGTTTCCGTTAGCCATTACGATAAAGAAGTAAAGTAAATTCTTACCGAAAAGGTCATTAAAAATCGTTGATCGTGCTTGCATTAATGTCGAATCGATATCGCGCGGTCGAGAGGTGGACTCGGTGAATATAAATATCGAAGCTCGATTGAGGGGTTGGGATTAAGGGAGAGCGGTACGGGGGACAGATCAAAGGTGGTGGTGTCTAATTAGCCATCTGTGTCTTCCTGTGTGCAGCCGCAACAGAAACGTAAGGTGCCCTCCGCGATGGAGTAGACGCACACACACCGCGCTTGGTCCATGTAAGTCCGTGCACGTGGGGTGTCGTAAGCGCGTGGGGTGTGACGATTACTTAGAAAGAGAACAAAATAGTTGACTGAATAGCTAGAGAAAGAGAGAAAGTGAGAAAAAGAAAGAAAGAAAGAGAGAGAGAGAATGATTAGTTTTACGTGAGCAGGAGTTTACGAAACGCGAGAGGAACACGCGCGATAGAGACTCCCTCTTGCATTCGTCACTGTCTCGTTTGCACCTGTGTGTCCGATAACACTCTCTCAGGTGGGACCCGAGCTTGTTCATCGTCATTAATTCTTTATAACTCGCACACCTCGTCCTTTTCTCCGTACAGTATTCACTTGCGAGTTAGTAGACGTCGTAGAAATTAGAGCAGTTAGAGGCCGAGCAAACAACAGTTGTGTGTGAAAAAGTAGCTAACGGAATTAGCCCCAATATGTAGGAAATAAATTTATGTAATTATTGAGTATTAATTAAAATAATAACTGTGAGAGCAGAAAATTAAATGGATAATCCAAAAGATAAATTTATCACGGAGATATTTATTGTTTTTTTTTTTAGATATATAGATAAGTTTGAAATTTTAATATCTTATACGGCGTGAAATTATTATATAATATATTATACCAGTTTTAATTTTTAAACACAATATTTAGCTTATTTATTTCTTAATTGTTAATTACATGAAAATTGGAAATTCTTTTTATGAATAACTTTCTTCGAAATTATCCGTAAAAAGTTCTATATTTCCCTACTTTTTTAAATTTGTACCAAAGATGCTGATTATACGTATCGATTTCCTCAGATTCTTACAATTTATTTAAGTTTCTTGTATTAGGCTATCTGCAAGTCCGGATCATAAATGGTGTTTTTCTTTCTTGGTTATTTAATTAAGTTTCTTTTATTTACGATGACTCTCACTCCGGTTCGAGTGAGGCTTTTGTTAATTTAATTTTCCTTTAATCCAGGAAGGTTTCACCAGTTTCCTCGCCGATATACGTCGCCATTGTTGACCTTTACATTTAACAACACGCGAACAGTTCGTCATCAACAAGAACTGCGATTTAATTCTGATTTTTTTAAGAAAAAAAAATTGTAACTAATACTCACCAGTTACGAGTGTCTGAGATAAATCTCCCCTCTCTAAAAAAAAATGCATATTTCATGTTTATCATGCGGCAAAATAGAGGTGTCACGACCCTTGGTGCGTTATCGCGATCCCACTTGCGTATTTCGAGTGCGAGGGGTCAGAAAAACAAGAAATGTTGGATCACGATTAGAAACGAGCAGAAACACAGAGAACGTGTCACTCGCCCTCTCCCCTTCTTTTTCATTGAACTGTGTTTTCCGAATCCGGGAAAAAAAATTGCACCTATTAAAATCCTCGCGCGAATATCTCCTCACATTTATTTAGTGACTCACGTGAGAGTTTATGCTTTGTATTTCTCTTCTTTCAGCCACACCGACCTGTGTTTAAACCCGAATTTGATGGTCCCCCATTCCCTCGCCGTTTTCCCGGCTTCGACCTGCAGCCCGATGGTGAACTGTAAAGCTCTTTCCGAGGTTCGCGTAAATAATTAGTAAAAAAACTATCAAAAAAAAAGTCAAATTCAACAGCAGAAAACATCCGGAGAATAAAGAAGATGGGTAAGAGAAGGAAGAAAAGGAGGAGAAGGAGGAAGAGGAGAAGGAAGAACATCGTCGCCCTCATCGAGTCCATCGTCGAACGAAGACACGAACATATACATATATATGCAACGAATCCGAGAGCTCGTTCGGAGCTCTCAACGGCATCGTCATCTTGCAATCAAACATCATCACACATCCGGATCATAGAATTCTCGTCATCTTTTTCGATAATAATTTTTTTCTGTTCAATCGGCCAAAAAGGAAAAACGCGGAAAATCAGCGCTCGCTCGGGAAGGAGAAAATTAAGGGTGAGAGTGGGGAGGCGGGGGTGCGTTTCTTTACCACCTCGAGCTGACAGTCGAGGGAGAGAAAGGGAGAGAGAGAAAGGGAGGGAGAGACTGGGAGAGTGAGAGTGGGTGAGAGCGAGAGAGAGATCGAGCGAGAGGGCGCGCGAGCGGATGATGAGAGGGCGAGAGTCAGCGCGACAGATATATTAATATTTACACACACGCATACACAGAAGATGAAAAGGGGAGGGGGGGGGGGAGAAAATAGAGCGACGAATACAGAAACGTTTATGCTCTCGCGAGTTGCACAATAACACGTAGCGAGCAAAAGTCGAGCTGGAAACGAGATCGTGGAAAGAGGAGAAGGATCACTCGCGAGTAGTATAGAACAAGAAAG
This sequence comes from Temnothorax unifasciatus, assembly GCA_030770225.1. Taxonomy (NCBI): domain Eukaryota; kingdom Metazoa; phylum Arthropoda; class Insecta; order Hymenoptera; family Formicidae; genus Temnothorax; species Temnothorax unifasciatus. The sequence continues at coordinate 104,524 of JASTWK010000299.1, forward strand.
CGAGTCGCGATGAACGTTTGATCAGAAGCGCGTATCATTACACGTGTCATCCGAATGATATCGTATCCTATAAACTTAATTGTAATTTATAAAGAGAGACGAAGTATGTATTTATTAAAGTAAATAAGCAATAAATAAAGATAAGAACTAAATCGCTCCGTTTGCCGATCACCCACCCGTGAGACTCGACGATTTCAGGACAAGGATTCGTTGGACGTCACGTGTCGATCTTCGCCGTAAACGCAAAGAAATTATTCATTTGTTTAATTGTCAGCTTAATTTATTGTACAATATAATCCGCAGTCGTACGAAACAGTGGAATATAATTTTTGGCTTTCATGCATCAAGTATTTAACGGTAATCTTGCGAATTTTGTCTTTTCTTAAAATTAAATGGAATAAAATTATTATCATTTTATTTATCTACTTTACATATAGATACGATTTTAACTTAATTCGTATAACTTATCTCAAATTACGCGCATAATTTAACGTCGAGTTTCTACTTCAATCGTCTCATTTATATTTATCATTATTCGCCTGAGGTATTTACGTCGCAAATTGACACGTAAAAATTTAGAAGTGCGTAGAAGCGCGTAGAAACTTAGTGCCTAGAAATCCAATATTTATGATAGAGCACGTTTCGCCGAAGGCTGAGCTCTACCTGTGATTCTTCTTGGCGTCAGTTCGCGTAAGCTGCCTGAATTGTCCTTTCATAAGCTCCCACTGCGTCCACTTGTCCGAGCTGATGCGGAATTCCTCGCACGTTTGCAGGAAAGCAGGCACGCATAATTGCAAATAGTGATGGTCCACGGTGGGCAGCAGATGGTGCAATGAGTGTGAGCCGAAGTTGGTGAGCGCTAGGAAGGTCGAGTCGTCGATCACCTCGCGGTCGCGCACGGCGTCCATCTCGAGCAGACCCCAGTCCAGGTCATTCCTTGGAGACATTGCAATAATTAGAGAAATTTACTAAATTCTTCGAGAGAGAACAGAAATATTTTACCAAAAAATTAAAATTACGTTGAGGTTAAAATTGGAATTATTATTAAGCAGCTCGACGTTAAAAACAAAGTCAATTAATTAAAATTGAAATCAAAATCATACGAAAATTACATCGAGATTGAATTAATGTTAGATCTATGTTTGAAGTGAGTGTAGTTAAATCAATATTCTTTTTTTTCCTTTAATTAACTTATTTCATACTATTTTACTTTATTTGAATTATTTTTTAATAGAGAGAAAACAAAATTAATCTGATCGGTTCAAAAATGCTTTAATAATTTCAGGAAATAAAAGTTCTCTTAAAATAAAAATGGAAGCTATATGTAACCTGTAGGTATCGCCGTCGTGGAAAATGTCAGGATGATGATGAGCCGCATTGAAGCCAATCAGACCGAACAGGGCGCTACTAATTAGCACCATTATCAGCCACAACTTGAGAGCCACGAGAATCTTAGGTGCCATAAAACACATCGATAGGGGTAGCACGAGCGGCACAAGATCGCGAAACTCGAAGACCCCGTACACCTTGAATACCGCGTAATATCTAAAAGTAATTAAATCTTTCATTACGACAAATAGAATTGGAAATCCATTTGGCAAATTTTTCGATGTCGACAGACACAAAAATTAAGAATCTAAAGTGAAGTTACAAGCTAAACCTTTCTCTTAATTTCAACGAAAGGGTGTGGAATGTTATTGTATATACGTTGAAATTAAGTTTCTATTACCGTTTCAAGCCTTCGGTAACGAACAGCAACATCCAGACGATGGGACTTATAATCCTGCTTATCATTCCCGCTAAGTAGGATTTATCCTTACGAGGCATCCACTGCAAAAATGGCTCTAACACGTAGATCTCGTAATCCCATATGGTGTTGGTATACATGTGGTGACTCATCACGTGCGTGATGCGCCAATCTTTCGAGGATACCATGCTGAGATCGAAGTAATACATACGAAAATTGTCTCTCATGTGGAAATAATTGTGTGCCGCGACGGTCGTCCATGTCAGAAAAACGCCTAGAATTATCGTCAAATAAACCAATCGATTAATACGTTTGCTCTTAATTGTAACTAATACGAAGATATATTAATTAACAAATATATTCGTAAATTTTATTTGATCGTTCTATTGCGATTGTCGTCATTTTTATTATACTGTTAATTAACGAATATCTTTAATCTCAATTATTTGTAATTTCAATTTTTTATCTAATAAACTATTTATATCTTAATTATAAATAACTTCACGAATGCTCACTGGCCAGGATAGTAATAGCGTAAGAGTCGACGAGAGCGGCCGCGAGACTCAGCGCAAAAGTCACGGTCGCCAAGGAATCGGTGATGAGATTCGTCGTCGAGGACGGTTTATGGAAATTGACGGTTTTCAAAGCCTCGGCCGCGCGTCTCTTGAATGTGCGATAGAAGCCGTCCGGCAAAAAAGTCAGGGGCACCGATCGCGGACTCGTGGCTTCGCGAACGTAGAATTTTGGCAGCAGTCGTTCGGCCTTATCAGTGATGTGGTGACTCTAAATGATAGAGTTGACCGATAAAATTTAAAGTTGCCTCCGAATTTATCTACACGAAAATCGTAGCGACAGACCCGAAATTTTTCAAAGAAAATTGTGAAAAGAAATAAGGTGATATATGTAAATAGTAAAGACACATATTTCGTTATTAAACCCTCCGAGAACACACTTCTTTTTTCAATCACGGAGAACACATGTCAATTTGACCCTACACACACTTTGATCGTCCACCATTTTAAATTGACGAGTGCGATCAGCTTGAAAAAATTTCCAGATGTACTTGGAACATTGTTAAATTAATTGATATAAATAAAAAGTGCCGTTGGAATTATTTACATATTTTAAAAAATTAAAAAAAAATTTTTTTTTTGAAAAAATGTAATTTTTTTTTGAATTTTTTTAAATATGTAAATAATTCCAACGGCACTTTTTATTTATATAAATTGATTTAACAATGTCCCAAGTACATCTGGAAATTTTTTCAAGCTGATCGCACTCGTCAATTTAAAATGGTGGACAATCAAAGTGTGTGTAGGGTCAGATTGACCCAGAGTGTTCTCCGAAAAAATTGTATTTTTTATTTTTTTTATTTTTAATATTTCTGGTTACAACTTTACGTGTATATTCTTAAAATGTAGTAAAAACTCGAGGTAAGGATCAAATTGACCCTGTGTGTTCTCGGAGGGTTAATACATATACATATAAATAAAAAGTTATGGAAAAATATTCATAAAAATGCTCACAATAAATGATAATAATAATATAATTATAATGACAGATTAAAAATACGATGATTGATTCTTCCAAGCAAAAAATTGACTGATAATAAATTGTTAACTCTAACTATTGATTTAATAATAAGTACCTCGAATAATTCGGTGATATCGGTCCCTTTCGTGAGCCGAATCCATTCAGCTCCACCCGGATGCGATTTCGCGAAGGTTTCCAAATCGTAAAGCTTATTTCCGATTCTCCACAATCCTTCCGCACCGTCGATTTTTCTCCTAGCCTCGAGAAAACCCGCCGCGGTTGCCGCCGTCATATCTCTCGCTGGCAGGTAAGCTAAGCCGGGTACCGTGCTAGTTTTCGACATGTTAAAGGTTTTTTTGACCTCGCCTAAATAAATAAGACACAAAAGTTTGGTACTTCTGGCGAATGGTGGATTTATCACAATTAACTTTTACACAAGTAATAATACGTTGATTTATATCTAATTTTCTATAAACTTTTTATCACAAATTCTTTAATTTTTTAATAATATTTCAATCTTTAGGGGAGGCCGGGGCTAAAACGTCTACGGGCCTAATCCGTCTAATCAAATATCTCGGAACCTGTATATTGTGCGAACTCGCTATTAACATTGTAAACGCTGCTTATGGTACCCATGTGACCAACGGAGTTTCGGCAGGTTACCTGCCGTGTTATGATTTTTACGAGGGCAAACGTGGTAAAAAGTGAAATTTTCTGCTCGTGGAAATTTTGTAATATCTGCAATAATATTTGCTCTCCAAATCTCGAGACACGTGATTATAAATGCATGCTGATTATAAAGAGTATAGCATGCTGAACACGAATCCAGTGTAGATGTCTAATATATTTCATTGGCGATCAAACTTGAAACTGATTTACCTCGGGGGGTAGACGGTTTAACCCCGGCATTTTTAAGGTTTCAATTTTTCCACCGTTGTCGTTTTTACTCTATACCGGTTAAACAAAGCGACGTAGACAAAAATTTCCTATATAAATTTTGTAGCTAAAGATTCACTCTTTACAGTGGTATACCACATTTAACTAAATTATTTATTTTGTTGTTAAAAATTGGCACCAAAAAAAACGGACGGTTTAGCCCCGGTCTCCTCTATTCTTTTTACATTTTGGTTTAATCAAAATCTTTAAATTCAATTTCGTGATTTTGTGGAGAAGAAACGGCCAATTACCAGTTATCGAGCGTTAGTAAGGTGTTAAAAATAAAATCTCATAATTTAAGCAATTTGTTTATTCTAAAATAAGCTAACGTTTCAACCGTACTTGGTCATCTTCAGATCATCTTCAGATCATTTGAGAACAATACAAAAATAATAAAAATAATAATAAAATATTAAAGATCACATTGAAAGCGTTGAAATAAGTATTAAGTTAGGGTCAAAGTCAAACACGGTAAGTCAAAAAGTCAATAATTAAAATTAAAACTTAAATTTATGTCAAAGGTTAAAAATTAAAACCTAATCGAAAAACTTTTTTAGAGAAGTCCAATAGTGAAATGATAGAAATCCTTTAATTTGCAGATAATTCGAGCAGCCGCCATCCTCGTTAGAGAGCACCAATGTAAGTCCAAATGTAAAATGTCCGGTGTTTAATAAATGATAAAATATATAATTTATGACCGGGGAGACGGCTGATGGTCTAGTGGGAAGAGCGCCAGATTCGTAATCCGGAGAACCGGGTTCGAATCCCGCTAAGCCGATGAGAATTTTTCTCAGCAAAACGCTGCCTCCCCATCTGGCGGATAGATCTCAAATGGATACAATATCCCCAGATGGAAAACTAGGCTCCGTCTTTCGGAAGAGACGTTAAACCGTTGGTCCAAAGGAGGAAATAGGAATGGAGGAATAGAATAGGATGGAATAATGAATAGGGTTGGGTACGTCCCTTCAAAAAACGCCTTTTAAGGCTTCCTCGGGGTAAATAAAGTATATATCTTTATCCTTTATATAATTTATGACCAGACTTAGTGGTAACTATAAAGAAAGAAACTTTATGAATAGAGTTCAAAAAGCATATAGAAGAGAAGTGGACAACTTTCATAAGTGGTCATTCGATGAAGTTTGATATTATAATTTCATATTTTTAAATACGTGATGTTTATAGTGCGAAGATGTACTACGGCTTCTGAGAGGGAGATGTTTGTTCGGCGACTGGCATAATAATCCACAAATTAATGTTTATAATTAATGGTGACAGAGAGTTCGCTCTCAGAACATCAAAATAAACCTTGTTCAATAATTCCGTCTCTTTTTAATCTTTTTTTGGTAATTGCATTCATGACCTAATATGCGAGTTCTATCTCACAACCTGCAGTCAAAAGAATGATTATATTGTGTAATATGTTTGGTGACCATTAAATTAAGCCTTATAATATGTAGTTGTCGTTTAGTTTATTTAACACAGAGGCATCGAAATTTTTACAATCAATTTTGTAGATAATTGTTATTCATAAAGTGGGAGTTTTTATCTTTTTGGACTTTAATTATTCTGCTATAAGTTTATTCAGAATACGGTATCCTATAGTGATCTTATACTTATCCACTAAACGATGACTTCAGAGGCAGATTTTAAATAAGAGAGGGCGATAAAATTCTTTTTTTGTTCTGACACATCGACGTCGTTCCTTCTGTCTCTGTCGTCACTCGAAGACTGTATTTCGTTAAATTGAAGTTTTTTAATCTTAGATTAATATATCTTTTTGCCTTAGGAAGGCTTTCTGATAGAATCTTTCTGATAAAAGCTGCTAAAAAGTTTGTGACTTTTATTGTAACATTAATCTTAGTTTCTGTATAAGTAACTCTCTCAATCTTATTACTTTTAATCAAAAAATCCTTTTATTGCTCTTATGAATTAAGGATGTATGTGTCGTACAGTCCTTGCTAAAAGTTAAACTTTTAATAAAAAAAAGACTTTGCATGTATGTCAAACAACTCAAAATTTTTTATATCTTAGAAGAAATTACCGTTAACAGTTTGAGTATAATTTTTTGTTATTTAAATAATTAGTATTGTTTAAACAATTAAAAAAAAATTTTTGTGGCAAAAAATTTTGAAACTTAAAATACAATATCAATGATGTATGTTTTACACATAAAAAAAGTTTAAGAAATATCTTAATGGTTTATTTATACTTTATTTATATTTATAGCAAAGTGTCGATTCTCTATAAAGGACAATGTTAATTTTATCAACTTTAAACTTAAATAACTCTTATAAATAACTTTAAAATTTTACAGAGTATTTTTAATTTAATTTAGAAACAATTTACAGCACTTTCTGAATATATTTAAAATACCTCTAATACATCCTAAATTACAATAACTTTTAAACCAGTAAGAGAATTGTGCTAAAATTTTACACAGATACTTAAACGTAATAATAGAGCAATCTATGAAATTTTTAGATTTTTGGTAATGCTTTGAGATGTCACCCATACATCCTTAACTGAATCAGTAAAAATTCCGTTAAATTAGTTACAGATTGATTTTATTCTGCTAAATTATAGCTACAGAGATTTCATTGATAACACACTGGTCGTCACATCAGATGCGAATTAGGTTTCTCGAATCGTTTCCTGTAGATTTTTAGCCACTAAATCCGAGTTTGTCAGTAAAATTTTTCTAACACATTTTTCTGTCACAAAAAAAACGTGTTTTTGGTCATTTTTGACAAAGTATAAATGATGAACCCGATGTGTTAGAAAATTTCAAAAAATACTTAAAATAAAGGTTAGACAATATACTTTAGATTTAGGCAACGGTCAACGTAACGCTACAAATGCTTTGGAGCGTTTTTCTTCTCTTTCTTTCTTCATTGAAAGAAAAGAGAAGAGGAATGCTTCGAAGCATTTGTAGCGTCACGTTGACCGTAGCCTAAGCAAACCCATAATTAATCCGTAATTATTTATCGCGGGCTAAAACGTTTCTTTGTGGTAGGGCGCGCGCGCGCGCGCGCTTATGCCCCGCCGTTGACTGAGCGAAATCAAAAATAAATACTCAAGATGATCTACATTCAGAATTTTTATTTAATTAAAGTTTATTTTTTAAATTTAAGAGCGTTAAATGTCAGAGATTTTTTTAGTCCAATTTTGAAATAAATTATTTGCATGTTTTTTTCTTAAGGAGGGACTGTTAAAAAGTCGCTATCTTTTGTCTAGGGGCGAAAAAAGGGGAACCTGTAAACATGTTTTGTTAGCATTTTTTTGTTGTCTGGACCGATCCACATGAGGACACATTTTTCATCTTTTCATTTTTTATTAAACCGTTCAAACACAGATATTTTGACAGACGTTTTAAAAACATTTATTATCGCTTCTAAAAGTTGCCACAGGTTCCTAATGAAAGAATTATTTCCGCCCATTATTTCCGTCTAATTTCAGTTTCAAATGAGGTGAGGCGAAACATGTCTTACGGATTCCTCGTCTTAGGCAAAAAGTAGCGACTTTCTATTTAAAAATAATGTAAAAGCTGGTCATGCAGTCACATATATACACTATTGTCGAAAAATTTCCGGACAATGCCTACACCTAAACTTAAAATCTTCTCGCGTCTTCTTGAGGTTTCTCGCATCAGTTTCTCTTCAGCAGTATTTGACCTCATGGTATACCCAAATTGTTTATACAACATACATGAAGCTCGACCTATCTATGCGCCGTTGCCGCGTGCCACTAGTGATCCATTGTTATCATTTCGAACTCAGCCTAGCGTCACCGACAGAATGTTGCCTCGACTAATCGCTCTGTAGTATAATTCTTGTACTCAACTTCACAATATCGTTTATTCACATTGATAACAGGACGTACTAGTAAGTATTTTAACTGCTGTTATCATTTTACTGAGTTCAAAGCGAATATTTAAAAGAACACTATCACATAGTATTTTTAGTTTATTTCTCAGAAATAATGGGTCGAGGGCCTAGACTAAGCGTCGAAAACCGTGCACCAGTCACTGCGCTTCATAACGACGGTCGCAGCGTACGTTATATTGCGAAAAAACTGAATATACCGCGGTCTACCGTAAGCGACGCTATTACTCGCTTCCAAAGAACTGGCTGTAATAAGGACAAGGCTCGCACTGAGAGGCCTTGAGTCACTTCCAAATTAGAGGATCAGTCCCCCCAGGTAGGAAACACAAGTCATTTTGACGTCAAATACTAGTCATGTTTGTACAAATGACGTCAATGACCAAAAAGCGACTATGTCTTTAAAAATGACATTATACTGACCCCAAGTAGCAAAATGACGTCGTAATGACGGCGAATTTTGGTCACAAAATGACCAATCTGACGTCCTACATAAGTCTCGTGAGACCCGAAAATGACGTCGATATGTCATATCCACACGACGTCACTTTCTGACGTCTTATTGACGGCAAAAATAGGTCCATTGTACGACATACCGGTTTCTAGGAATGTTTTTTATAATTTATAAAATTAAAATGTTAAAATGTCTACTTGATAAACGTTTATAAAAAAATGTTCTTAACTGTTATAACTGTTATAACTGTTATAACGTTCAGACGCATTTGACGGGATGCTCGGTTTTTCTTTACCAATCGTATCTTTTACTTTTGCTTTTGCCGACGCATAAAACCTGTAAGTCATTTTTGGCATCCTTTTCGCTATGTTTTATATCGTTTTATACATCTTTGTAATCATCCTTTCAGCTTTATGAAGCATGATGTATTTTGGGAACTATATTAAGCGACATGGGATGTATATGCGTGGAGTGCTGGCAATAATTATTTTCCTCACTTGAAAAGGGCCAGAGGTTGGCCGAAACGTTGTGAGATAAAGGAATAAAAAATTTTGGCCAGTTGGGTCGCTCAAATATATTTTATTCTTTTTTTTTATCTAAGAAAAAAAACTTTTTTAACTGTTGTTACATGCCATGTGCGTATAGCCGTTATCAAGGCTGTCACCCATCCTAGTACAGTACCGCGTCCGAGTCGCTTGACTTCGATGATCCAGTGGACAGTGACGATCTTTTCACCCTGATGCTTCCTTATTAACTGTACTTGTCTGTAACAGGTACATCTTTAAAGTGTTCAAAAATCTTGTAGTGATATCTTCTTGATAGCTATAACACTGCATGAAATAGTTATCATAAAACTATAATCACACACGCAACTACATTCACTTATACCATAAATTCACCACTTCAATCATAAAGTTGCGAAACAAACATATTATAGTTAATTTTGTGGTTTTTATTTTATTATTACTTTATTATACAAATATTAAGAAGTAAAAATAATTATATTACAAAAAGACCTTATTTGGACGACTTTAAGACGTCTTTAAAATGACGTCTTTAGATGGTCTAAGAAATGACGTCTTATAAACGTCCATTATTAGTCGCTGACGTCATAGACCAAAAATGACTATAACATAGAACAAAATTAACTACAATATGGATGTAGTTTCGTGATTATATATTTTTTATGATAACTATTTCATGCAGTGTTATAGCTATCAAGAAGATTATCTTGTAATCTTATTAAAGTGTTCAAAGATCTTGTAATCTTATTAAGATTACAAGATCTTTGAACACTTTAAAGATGTACCTGTTATAGACAAGTACAGTTAATAAGGAAGCATCAGGGTGAGAAGGTCACTGTCCACTGGATCATCGAAGTCAAGCAACACGGGCGCGGTACTGTACTAGGATGGGTGACCGCCTTGAGAGCGGCTATACGCACATGGCATGTAACAAAAACAGTTAAAAGAAACTTTTTTTTTTCTTAGATAAAGAAAAAGAACATATTTTTATAAACGTTTATCAAGTAGATTTAATATTTTAACATTTTAATTTTATAAAAAACATTCCTAGAAACCGGTGTGTCGTATAATGGACCTTTTTTTGCCGTCAATAAGACGTCAGAAAATAACGTCAATTGTCTGTGACATTAGACCGTCATTTTAACGTCATTATGCCGCCAGTTAGTAACGTCAGGAATGGTCAGTAAAGGACCAAAATTTGACGTCAAAATGACTTATGTTTCCTACCTGGACCTAGTCTTAATGTCAAAGAGGAATAGGAAGCTTACCGCACCAGAAATCCAATCGCACTGTTGGAAAATTCGTGTTAAATATATAAATTACATAAATACATAAATTACATGTCCAAAACGGTCCACTCAAAATTTTGTGTCAGTTTAACATAATATGGATGTGTTAAATGGTAACATCGATACTATGTTAAAATATTTTAACAGAAAGGAAATGTTATTTTAATCGTAATTTGAGGTTAATTATGTGTACAATTAACATAATTTTTATGTTAAAGTTAAGATTGTAAGATAAAATCAACATTCTTTTTCTGTAAATTTTTATTCTTACTTCTGTTATAAAGTAAAATCAACACTTTTTCTGTAAATTTTAACACATTTAATAAATACGTTTAAATTGTGTTACTTTAACATATTTTTTAAATGATTTTAATAATTTTACATTTTAAATTTGTAAAGTTCAATTAACGTAGAAAGCATATGTTAAATCTACACACGTATGTGTTGATTATTTTACACAAAAATTTTAAGGACCTTTTTTAACAAAACTACAAAAATTTTCCAACAGTGCGCGGTTTAATGAAAGTCATGAACATCAAATATCGGTAACTATACTGTCAAGGATCGTGTGCACAAAACCGACCTTTGGGGCAGAGTTTCCACTAGAAAACCACGTTCTTCCGGCGTGGGAACAAGGCAAAGAGACTTTAGTGGGCTCAAAATCACAAAGACTGGACCATCGAAGACTGAAAACAAGTCTTGTGGACCGACGAATCGAAGTTCAAGGTTTTTGGTAAAAAACGAAGAAAGTATGTCCGTCGCGAGTCTTCGGAAAAAATGCATCCAGACTCGATCGCCTTCGGCTTGGGCGGCAAACTTTACACTCGTCTGAAAAACGTTACTTTCGTTCGCCCCTTGGTGCACAATATACATTCCAAGTAGCAAAGTGACATTAGAAGACAACATAATGACGACTATTTTTAGTCATTTTTGGTCTATGACGTCGGCGACTAATAATGTACGTTTATAAGACGTCATTTCTTAGACCATCTAAAGACGTCATTTTAAAGACGTCTTAAAGTCGTCCAAATAAGGTATTTTTGTAACATAACTATTTTTACTCCTTAATATTGTATAATAAAGTAATAATAAAATAAAAACCACAAAATTAACTACAAATATGTTTGTTTCGCAACTTTATGATTGAAATGGTGAATGTATAGTATAAGTGGATGTAGTTGCGTGTGATTTATGATAACTATTTCATGCAGTGTTATAGCTATCAAGAAGATAGCATTAAGGTTTTTGAACACTCTAAAAATGTACTTGTTAATAGACAAGTACAGTTAATAAGAAAGCATCAGGGTCAGAAGATCGTCACTGTTCATTGGATCATCGAAGTCAAGCAACACGGGGGCGCGGTACTGTACTAAAATGGGTAACCGTCTTGAGAGAACGGCTATACGATATGTAAAGAAACAGTTAAAAAAGCGTTTTTTTTTCTAGATAAAGGAAAAGAACGTTTTTTTATAAACGTTTATCAAGTAAACATTTTAACATTTTAGTTTCATAAAAACATTTCTAGAAATATGGTATGTCGTACATTGGACCAATTTTTGCCGTCAATAAAATGTCAGAAAATGACATCATTTGGATGTGACATATCGACGTCATTTTCGGGTCTCACGAGACCTATTTAGGAGGTCTGATTGGTCATTTTGTGACCAAAATTTATCGTCATTATGACGTCATTTTACTACTTGGAATTGTATTTATTTTACGTGTAATACCCAACCCTGATTCATGATCTTATTTATCGTCTGATAATACTCTAAAATACAATTTTGAACGATAGTGAGATAAATCTAATTGCTTGAATGTATTTATGTCTGTTATCATTCTCCAGTTAAGATAATGATAGCTCGTAGACAAGAAGACATTGACCGAGATATATATATGTTTGTATTTGTTGAATTCTGGTCTCTAAATATCCAAATAAAATATTTGAATATTGCCTGTGAAACTGTCTGTACAGATTAAGAGTAACATGTCATAATAATAACAGGAACAACCAAAATAGAACTACGAATAATACAATATTATTTTTATAGCCGTAAACAATTATTTAAAATGTAATAATTACTATTTAACAGTTGTTAAAATAAATGTTAAAAATAAGTTGTTAAAAGAGTTGTTAAAAATAATGTAATAAAACCCATACAATAACATATTTTTAATATTTATTAATAAAATTATGTGTAATATTTAATATTATAATATGTATATGTATACAAATATTTATACAAAAGTTTTAAATATTATGTAAACACATATAATATTTATAGAATATTTTAAATATTATGTAAAATAACCGTTAATCGTTGCAAAATATGGTAAAGTATAATTATTACAAAGCATAATTATTCCACTGTATAACGATAAATTTCACATTTCTGCGAAAATTAAACATTCAGTCTTTATCTCTTCGTTCGCTTGAACTTTGTTAGAAGTTGTTAAACTTTGAAAGCTCCCACCACCAATATTTGATCACCGTGTTTTTTTACTCACAACGCAACGCATCGATGATATTTCCTTTCAATCGTAACGCATCCATTATATTCGGCGCGTAAGTTGTATTCTTCATGATGCGATTCCTTATAGCGATCTGCACGACTTATTCTTCAATAATCCGGTTACGTGACACGCTGTGGTCAAGAATATCGAATATATATTGTGGAAGGGATATTAATGACCAAACACATCACTCTCGAGTGCACATATACTCTTCCGCAGAACTGCCGTACGTGATCATTAATATAATCACGTCGTCGTTGATATCGCAAACGCGATATCGAGAGCACAAGCATAGCGAACATTATGTAGGCTGCATTGATTAGCTGAGCGTTTAATAATGTATAACGCATTTAATAATGTATCACCTTCGTCAAAAGAAAATGAAATGTGACTTATACCTTTTACTTAATAAAATGTCAATGTAGTTTAATCATTAATCAGCTTTTGCAGAACGATAAGAATGTCATAAAAAATGTCAGATTTGCTCTAAAAACCTCTCTGAAAGACCACAACAAAGTTAGGAGATATAAATTAAGTAAAATTAAGTCGAATACATTAAAGTAAAGACAAACTAATATATTCTAGAACACTGTTTCCCGGTAAAAGATCTATATAATAAAATTCGAGGCAACTAGAAAGCAGCTAGAAAGTATCTCGAATAGTTCTTACAGTTCTTACAGTTTCAGACATTTTCAACTTGCACTGTACATCGAGAAGTATCGCGTCATCATATAATTATTCATATCAAGTAAAAAGTCGTGCGTACGTACCGTAAGAAAAAAAAAGAATGGAAAAATCCGGTGCAAACGATGGTGCAATAGACTCCAGCGGTCGTCCGGTCCGTGTTGATTCTCTCGGTTCGCGGTAACAGTGGACACTGTGCTGTGTTACAAAATCGAGGAAACTGCGAAGACGAAAATTCTAATGCCGCGCTAGAAGAGCGACAGCTCGCAGAAGCACGACGATACTAATTGCCGGCACGATCGGAAGGCGCGATGAACTGCCTCATCTGGCGCAGCAACTTTCATTTTATGTTTACGAGCGATAAGCCAGTCAAACCAGATAGGTTCAATTCAGGGATTGATCTCGCTATTTAATTTTCACGGTCACGGTCGAATCAACAAGTACAGCAACGTCATACATACAAGGACGTTTCGATCCAAGGACGTCTCAATACAAGGACGTCTTATAAATAATGCGCTTTAGAAGAGTGCTCTCATTATCGTATAAATGTCGATGATTTGTTCTCCATTTGATCTTTGCAGACAATAAATAGGAGTAGCGGAAAATAGATGAGCAAAAATTTGAGAAAAAATCCGCAATTAATCGAGGAGATTAATTACGAAGGATATGATGTTTTAACGCATAGATTTCCCAGGTAGCAAGCACTCGTCATTTTGACGTCAAATACTAGTCATGTTTGTACAAATGACGTCAAATGACCAAAAAGTGACCATGTCTTTAAAAATGACAATATACTGACGTCATTCCATAACGTCATTATGACGTTATTTCTGACTATTTTTAGTCATTTTTGGTCTATGACATCGGCGACTAATAATGGACGTCTATAAGACGTCATTTCTTAGACCATCTGAAGACGTCATTTTAAAGACGTCTTAAAGTCATCCAAATAAGGTCTTTTTGTAATATAACTATTTTTACTTCTTAATATTGTATAATAAAGTAATAATAAAATAAAAATCACAAAATTAACTACACTATGTTTGTTTCGCAACTTTATGATTGAAGTGGCGAATTTATGGTATATAAGTGGATGTAGTTGCGTGATTATATAGTTTTATGATAACTATTTCATGCAGTGTTATAGCTATCAAGAAGATTATCATTACAAGATCTTTGAACACTTTAAAGATGTACCTGTTATAGACAAGTACAGTTAATAAGGAAGCATCAGGGTGAGAAGATCGTCACTGTCCACTGGATCATCGAAGTCAAGCAACACGGGCGCGGTACTGTACTAGGATGGGTGACCGCCTTGAGAGCGGCTATACGCACATGGCATGTAACGAAAACAGTTAAAAGAAACTTTTTTTTTTCTTAGATAAAGAAAAAGAACATATTTTTATGAACGTTTATCAAGTAGATTTAATATTTTAACATTTTAATTTTATAAAAAACATTCCTAGAAACCGGTGTGTCGTACAATGGACCTATTTTTGCCGTCAATAAGACGTCAGAAAATGACGTCAATTGTCTGTGACATTAGACCGTCATTTTAACGTCATTATGCCGTCAGTTAGTGACGTCAGGAATGGTCAGTAAAGGACGAAAATTTGACGTCAAAATGACGAGTGCTTGCTACCTGGGTTATTATTCTCTGTTTTCTCGTAACAATCTGCTTATATAATAAAAACAAATCCTAAGTTAAGATTGACAATCCAATTCCTTACGAAGTCCTATTATTCGTGGTGTATTTTCTAGCCGCATTATTCCTACCTTGCACGCAGCGAATGATTTAGAGGGAAGAAAAGGAAATATATATTGTCGACGGAACAAATTAATAATTTTGCATTTTTAGGTAAAACCTATTTCTACTGTGTTTATACGTATATTTTTTCACAACACCTCCACGGAAAGTTCGACTTTCCATGCCTGTAGAGAGGGGCGAAAGCGGCCAATTTCACGCCAGGACAGCATAGTGGGCGGAAAGTAACCACTTTCCTCCCTAGGGAGGAAAGTAAAAACTCCCTGTTTAGCGGGTGGAAAGTTATCACTTTCCGCCCTAGGGAGGAAAGTAACCAGTTTCCGCCCTAGGGAAGAAAGTAAGCCCTGGCTTGAAATTGACCACTGTCGCCTCTCTCTAGGCATGGAAGTCGAACTTTCCGTAAAGGTATTTGAAAAATATCGTGTGCACCTCGGGGCGAAAGCTTTTTCAGACTCGTGTGATTTGCCGCCCGAGCCGAAGGCACAATAGGCCCTTGATGCACAATATATTATTCTGCTGATAAGGGAACGGTACCGATATCCGAACATGTACCTATACCCGAACACCTTTATTATTTATAAATATAACGCGAGTTAAAATCAAAGATAAAAGTATTTTTTCTTGTAATTTGAAACTTCAGTTATAATATCAAAACGTTTATTTTCATAAATTTATATATTTTTAAAGGTATCCAGACACAGATACGTGTTCGGGTACTGGTACATTTCCTATGCTTAAGTGTTCGGGTATTGGTACATTTCTTTTATATGTTTTGCGATATTTTTGTATTAATGTATTGACACAGATAAATATATGTTTTCATTGCACAGATTGATAAGATTATACATATACGGGATATCTAAAAAAAAGATATCTATAAAAGATTGGAATTAAATTGATACAATCTATTAAAGAAATCAAGTAAATTAAAAAAGTTTATATAAAATTATACCGTATTAAAAGTTCCGGAACGGCGAATTATCTCAGAAAGTATTGGTTTACTATATATTGGAAAAATGTATCAGATAAAAAGTTTAAAGACAATTAATAGATGATCTCATTAGAAGTTGGGTCCGGGGCCCGTGTTGGGCCCAGTAGAGCCCAAGTTAAATTTTTTAAAATAAAAACTGCCATTTTTTATTGTATCACTTTTTCTACCAATTAATTTGAACATTTTTTGTCTGAAACATTTTTCCAATAAACCAATAATGCTATGCTGAGAAAATCTGCAACCATTTACATTTTGAGTTATAAATCGATTCTGACATTTTCCACCTCGAAGAATTTATTGGACTAAACAAAAAAAAATCGTATCTGCAACCATTATTCAAATAAAAAGGTATCATTTGCCGTAAAACTATCAGAAAACTGCAGATGCAGCCGTTCTATAATGAGTACATATAAGTTATATATCTAACAAAAGCAAAAACACAGTATTGCCTGCTTTTATTATATTTTACATTTTACAATATAAATATTGTAATTTTTGCTTCACGAAATAACTTCTAGAAACAGTTTATTTCAGAAAAGTTAAAAAAATTAATAAAATAGACATAGTGACGGCTGCATTAAGGCTGTTTTTCTCAGTTTGAAGTTTTTGCAGATATACCAGAGAGACTGCATTCTTTCTTCAGAGGGAAAGAATACTTTCGGAGATAATTCGCTAGTTTCATAATTCCTTGGATTTGTCTGACCTCGACTTTTATTTATCTAATTTTTTACAATAACAGTTTTACGATCGATGTAAAAAGACAGCATTCTTATGCGCCATCGTCATTTTCTTTGACCAATCGGAAATTGGTCCGAGATGCAAGAAGGAACACGGCCCCTCCCCTATATGATATCTTCATGATGTAATTTATTAATATTTAGGTTTACTTTTTTTTAGATATTATACATTTGTATTTTGTTTGTTTTGTTGGGATGGAGAAGCCATGCCAACGTGTCAATTCCAGACCAAAATTTGATTTTCTGTCTTATTCTTCGGCTGCCATTATGCGCAATGCTACACCTGTCTTCTTACTTTACCTGTTACCGTAATAAAAAATCTATAATAAAAAGCAACATAGAAATTGGGATGTATTAACCCTCCGAGAACACATGGGGTCAATTTGACCCTTACCTCGAGTTTTATCGTAAATATCTTGAAAGCATTTTGAAAATTGGCGGACCTGAGGCCCTCTAGCTGTAGTTTGGGGTACTAACCCACACAGAACAAAAAGCTCTAATGGACGTCCACTAGACGTCCATCATGGAGATTAAAAACCTCCATTAGACATCCATGAAACTTCCCATGGACGTCTACTAGTCATCCATAGTTCCGCATTGCACACCTCCATTCGACCTCCACTAGACGTATTGATAGATCTCTTTTAGACGTTGTATAGATTAACCATAGATGTTTAATGGAACTTTGGAATTCTGTTTTTTAGTGGCTCCCGCTTAATTTTAGAAGATTTTCCTCTCTCAAATACGCTTTCAAGAAGATATTTTAAAATCTAGAGAAATACGAATATTTACCCGACAAAAAAAATTATTTATTTCGAAATTTTATTAATATCTTTAACTAAATTTGTTTCTTAAGATACCCAAGTCTATATATAATTATAAATATTTTATTTGTATTTGAAAAAATACACTTACCTTGGTGGGATTCGAACTCGGGACCTCTGGATCGTGAGCCAACTGCCTTACGTGGTAGACTACTTCTTAATTTAATGTAAGTGTTATATATAGTCTACATATGTCATAACCAGTGCAAATATATAATTTTTCAAAAATCATCTTAAGAAACAAATTTAATTTAAAAAGAATAATAAAATTTTGAATTGGATATATGATATAATATTTCTTAATGTCGAGTGAATGTCAGAAAAAAAACCAGTACCGGCTCATTACGAAATTTATTTGTGTTCGTAAATATATTTATGAAACCGCATCGCGGCAGTGCGCGTTACTAACGCTCGCGGTTAATCTATGTATTTTATGTATATAACGTAATACTTCTAAAAATTTTATAAAAATTAATAATTTTAAATTATCTAAAAATTTAAATTTACTTATAAAACTTAAATATTAATATGTTGGAAACATTACGTATATAAATCTATTATACATCCATAATAGACGTCTAATGGATGTCCATTATGGATTTGTAGAAGATATCTATGATGGAGACAGTATGGGTCTCTATTAGAGATCTATATCTGACGTCCACCGTGGAGATAGAGGTCGCATGGAGCTATGGAGGTTGTGTGGACGTCTAATGGATGTTATGTTCCGTGTTGCACAACTATTTGCATAATATAAATTATCTAATTGCATTTCTATCAAGAGAAAATGCGAGTAAAATGCGATTGGATAATATTTTTTATGCAAATGGTTATGTGCAGCTATATTCAAGTTTGTCAACTGGATAGGCCTTAAAACGCATATATCCATAAGGAATCCATAAAACGTCTAGTTAACGTCTATTAGTTATCCATCAAAGCTCCATTAAACGTCTAGTTTACGTCTATTAGTTATCCATCAAAGCTCCATTAAACGTCTAGTTTACGTCTATTAGTTATCCATCAAAGCTCCATTAAACGCCTAGTTAATGTTTATTAGTTATCCACCAAAGCTCCGTTAAACATACAGTTAACGTCTATTAGTTATCCATCAAAGCTCCATTAAACGTCTAGTTTACGTCTATTAGTTATCCATCAAAGCTCCATTAAACGTCTAGTTAATGTTTATTAGTTATCCACCAAAGCTCCGTTAAACATCCAATTAACGTCTATTAGTTATCCATCAAATCTCCATTAAACGTCTAGTTAACGTCTATTAGTTATCCATCGAAGCTCCATTAAACGTCTATAGTTAATCTATACAATGTCTAAAAAGAGATGTCTTAAGTTAAGTATAAATACAATTGTTTAAATACTCCTAAAAAATGTAAAAATTAATTATATTAAATTATCTGAAAATTTAAATTTGCTGATAAAACTTAAATATTGATCTATTAAAAACATTATTTATATATAAGTCTATTATACATCCATAATAGACGTCTAATGGATTTTCAATATGGATTTGTAGAAGATATCTATGATGGAGATAGTATGGATCTCTATTAGAAATCTATCTGACGTCCACCATGGAGATGGATGTCGCATGGAGCTATGGAGGTTGTATGGACGTCCATTGGAGGTTGTGTTCTGTGTGGGAACTATATGTTAGGATACTTCCATTGTACAGCGCAACACGCAGTAGGCGTTGGACATTATATAAAGTCGGTGTAGGGTCATTTTGACCCTGGAGGTGTACTTGGCGTCGGTTTGCAATAGCATTACGATGGCGTATAGTTTGCGGAAGAAGCTAATGCCAGAAGAAACTAATCGACCACAATTACAAAAAAGAGCAAGATGTTCACTTTGCCCTTCCGCGAAAGATAAAAAAACTAAGATGCAATGTCCGAGTTGCTTGGGTCCGATGTGCGATGAGCATCGTGTTTATTTATAATAACCGCGCCGGAAGTAAATAAATAATGTAACTTTTATCAGAAGTCATTGAAATAATAAAGTATTAATTTTATGTAATAAGTATGTAATAAGAAATAAGTTTTTTCACAAAATTTTTCGATTTTTTTACCGTGAAAACCACCTTCGTCACCTAGCAAAATAAATACCTTTTTTTAAAGGTACACTAAAGTACAATTTTTTTCTTGATTCTACTACATTTCAAGAATATACATGTAAATTTTTAGCCAAAAATATTAAAAATTAAAAAAAATACAATTTTTTTTGTAAATTACGTTTTTTTCAAAAAAATAATTTTTTGTTGAATTTTTTAAAATATGTAAATAATTCCAACGGCACTTTTTATTTATATCAATTAATTTAACAATGTTCCAAGTACATCTGGAAATTTTTTCAAGCTGATCGCACTCGTCAATTTAAAATGGCGAACGATCAAAGTGTGTGTAGGGTCAGATTGACCCAGAGTGTTCTCCGTGAATGAAAAAATAGGTGTGTTCTCGGAGGGTTAAATTAATAACTGACATTTTTTTCTAATTTTCAAGTATAAGAAAAGGTTTTATTATTAAATTATAAATATCTCATAACTCTTTAATAAAGCATTTTCAGACACTTCATATAAATTTGTATATTGTCTACTTAAACGCCATTTAATATTCTATAATGCAGTATTTACACACGCAATGATTAGATGCTCTGACTAGCATTCATTAGCCAGAAACCGATACCACCCTGACAGCACTATCCTACGTGAGATATACGTGCTTATACTTTAGTCGCAGAATTTATGATACGTCTTTCGCACGTCACCGCGACATAACGTACAACTAAAATAATCAGATTTTAATCAGCTGTTTGTTGGATCTTATGCGGTTTTATAATTGATATTTCGGAAATAAATATTTTATTTCTTATTTTGAATTTAAATTTTACACGTACCTAATAAGAACGATACCAAAAAAGACACACGGTAGTGTCTCGCGCCAAGTATACGCAAAGCGAGACCGTGGATCTTTTACGCGACGCGACGAGTTGCGAGTACCCGAGATTTATAAATGACGGAACTGCACAACTTGTATCAGTTGCATCGTGGAGTTCACTTTTTTTTATAATAAAGTGTGGCACTTTTGGACTGATAATAATTAAATAAACACAAAATATAAAACTAGTAGATAGATAAATAGGTAGATATGTATTTTATAATAACACACATCCCGTTTTTTAATTAATTATGATGTTGTATCTATAATTTTGATTTTCACAATCCTCTACGTCAGTCTACGTTATTAAAATGTCATTAAAACGTCACTAAAAAACCAAAAAGATCATAAAAATCACGTCTTTTTATAGTCTTGAAATGTCATTATCTGTGACATTAGTCCGTTATTTTTGGTCATCTACATTGGTCATTTTTAGTTATTTGTGCACTGAGAAAAAAATGTTCTGGATTTTAGTAAATATTAGTTTGCATACAACTCCATTTATTAAAATAAAGAAAATTTTCCTTTCTATTAGTATATTTTTTTTTCCTAGTAAATACATATACTAATAAAAAGGAAAATTTTCTTTATTTTAGTAAATAGAGTCACAGTTGTATGCAAACTAATATTTACTAAAATCCAGAACATTTTTTTCTCAGTGTGATCAAATTTTGACATTATTTTGACGTATGCTTGTCTGTTCTAATTTTTGCTACAACTAGGTACAATAATGCATTTTGTCCATCATATATTTTATGTACATATTATAGTAAAAACTTACTTTTTCAAAACCGGTCAACTATTTTAAGGCTGTTAATAGATGCTCAACACGTCGTATAAAGTCACAAATACAAGTTACTGCAACGTCTTTATCACAAGTAGCTCTGTTCTGTAACTTTAATGACAGTATCGGTATCGTTATATCGTTGCGGCTATTTTTCCATATATAGTATACCTGCGCAATATAACGATAACGACATCGTTAAGAGTTACAAAATAGGAGTGGAACAGGAATTTGGTACAGAACAGGAATTTGGCTGTTAGTTAATAGCGACGTATTAATTACTTTTCGAACCCCAGTTGAGACATTATGTTAGCGACGTGCTTGCTACGGTGCTGTCAGGGCATTAAACTGTCGAACTCACAAGTGTTTACAGTGATTAGCGTAAAATATTTAATTGTCAAAATGTCAACTAAGTTGTTAGGTGCGATCAGCATATATTATCAAATTTCACACTTACAATATAACACGCCTAATGCCAGTGTTGCACTACTAACAGTTAAAATATTTAACTTATATATAAGTAACTTTCGATTTTCTGGCGTCAGTAACCGCCAATAAACGCCATACTACTACTGCCAGTTTATATATCAATATACATTTTTACTGACCCTAATCGGCTGACGTCACTGTGTAAACGCCAAATCGCATTATCGCATTATTAGATTTCAATGTTTGTGCTGCGTAATCTATTTCCTGCAAAAATATAAGCGACGCATTATCTCGATATTAATTTTCGAAAATAAAATGTTAAAATGTTGAATAAGTCTGTAATTAAGAATTTATTTAAGCAAAGATATCTAAAATTTTACATAATTAATATTAATTTAATTAATAAAGAATATAATTCTACATAGTTATTGTTTGAGGAAGAAAGATATTTCTAATAATATATTCAATGTGACAGTGATTTAATTATATTCAATTAGCAATTGTTTTATGTAATAAAATAATTAATGTACTAGTGTAAACCAAACAACCCACAGACAGTACATAACACTAAAAGATAATAAAAAAGATGTCTTTATTAAGTTATATCTTTTTGACAAAGCGAAAAGATGTATGAAAAACACCTTTTAACGTTATTTAAAAACACATCATAAAAAAGTTGACAAAAAGATATCTTTTTTGTCTTTTTTAATAACACATCAAAAAATATGTTATATTAAGACATCTTTTGATCATATCGAAAAAGATGACATTAAAAAAGATGTCTTATTATTATCTTTTTTATGATGTTTTTCGGTAAAAACAAAAAACCTTGTTAAGGTCGTTCTCCGGCTCCGGTCGTGCTCAACTTGTATTCGTGCTTAAAAAGATATTTATATACAAAATATTACATATAATAACATCTAAAAAATAAGAATAGTCCAGTCAAATTGTCATTTTACCTGGAAAAAAATCCAACGTTTAAAATTCCTTTTGGGTGGTGTTGGGGGCATGTAGAAAAGCTTAACTCTAAGTTGGCGGGACAAAATATGCGGAGGCTTTTCCGCCATCTTGAAAAAACAAAAAAAATCGTTTTTTCTTTGCAATAACTCGGCTCCCTGGAAAGCGTTCTTTTCAACGAAATGCAACGAGTCACCCATCACATTAAAGATCTTTAAAAATGCTGCAAGTTTCATAATAATTGTTTCGATAAACGTAGTAGGAGACGAGATCGAAGCGATTTAAGATCGATTACCTATTTATTTTCGTCGTTTTCGTCAAATATGTAGGCAAATATCCATCGTAGAAAAAAAAGTCATATAACATAAATTGTAGAGTGCAAAAAAAGCTACAAATTGGTCACCTTACTTTCTCTGTAGCTTTCCAGGGAGCCGAGTTATTGCAAAAAAAAAAAAAAACGATGGCGGAAAAGCCTCCGCATATTTTGTCCCGCCAACTTAGAGTTAAGCTTTTCTACATGCCCCCAACATCCCCCAAAAGGAATTTTGAATGTTGGATTTTTTTCCAGGTAAAGCATTGGTTTCCCGACTGGTTTTGACTGGACTAGAAGTTAACTTCACGCGTGAGAACTCATGCGACGTTACCAAGTAACTGACGCCTCTCCTCTTCTGTCACTCTGAACCGAGCGAAAAATTTATCAAATCGCGTACTTTACACAAGTATTTCTCGAAAACGAGTACCGCGAGGGTATTGATACTTAATTGCATATTACTTCTATTTTTATGGAGCATCATATACTAATTTTTCAACAACATTTAGAGAAAACTTTTTTCACAATTCATTATAATGTCTCTTTTACAATAGCTCGGAATAGGAATTATGTACATGTTAAAAGTTGAAACTTTGAAAAAAATCAGTATCTCGATTTTTAATACCGCAAGAGGTATTGAAATTTATACCATCGCATAAAGCACACCTAAATTAACGTATATTCAGTTTCAAAAAAATCTAGAGAAAATCGATTTTCCGGAGAACGTCCTTAAATATAAACTCAATATATCGATTAAAAAAGTGAAAACTGTTTTATTCAACTGTATTGTATTTGCAAAGATAATTCCGCTCATATTCCGTTAATATTATTAATTGCCATTGACAGCGTTCAGAAAAGTATAAAGTCTATAACGCTCAATCTATTTAATAAATATTGCTTGATAATACTGTTGCGTGCATGCCGCCCGGTATGCTCTCGAACTCCGAGCTGAAGCGTGCAACGAGCCGTCTTTCTGTCAAGATGCGCAACGTTTTTAGCAACGAGCTGTATTGATTGATTTTAAACAACTGACGAATTTTGTCTTGAGCTGTTGGACCGTTCGGACGTGTGTCCACGCTCTTTCTGTATCGCGACGATAATAAACGCTAAGATTGTTTTCCTATTAAACCGTTAAGTGTTTCCTTTATTTCCGCGAGCGTCGTGAGTGTCTGACAGTGTTTGAGCGACGCGGTCAGCGCAACAATACGATAATTCGATATTATAATTAACGTTACTGTAATTCATATTATTAATTTAATATTATAATACGAAATTATTTTGTTCGTGTCATAATTAAATATCTCATTTTTAGTAAAATTATTATTTGTACTGAAACACAATATATCATTTGATGGAAAAGAGTATACGACTCCTCTTGAGAAATTGTTCTCCATCGCTGCAATTGTCAGACTGCCAACTGCGAGCACTGCGAAGATGATGATGCGCATCGCGATTTGCTCCCGCGCGATTTATATTCAAGTACGCGTGTACAGACGCAGCAGGTCGATGACCACGCGATGCACGCACCAGATGCGTAAATATATGCGTGCGATGACTTTGCGCGACTTATCTCGATCATCATGCTCGGCACGTCATCGGTCGATCTTTCCTCCGGGAAAAATTCTCGGGATTCTCGCGCAGATGTCGTCGCGCTGCAGGGATTTATACCTTCGTGCCGTTTTTTTTTCTGCGGCGAAATTTTACGATTTCAACGCGTTTCTGATAATCAATCGTCGGAGAGCTGTTTCCATGCACGTTGCGCAACGTGCGCGGCGTTCTTGTCGTTATCGCACAAGCATCCGAGATGCGCGTGATGGACCATGCCGGAGAGACCTTGCAAAAACCAAAGTGAAATAAACATGATACGCGTTAAAGCAATACGTCATGCGACAAAATAAAATTTCGAAGATATTATAATTCCTAGAAATGAAAAGAGAGTTTGACGATAAAGAGAATCAAATATACACACAAAAAAATAATTATTCTACAGCCAAGAAAAGCCAATTTTACTTATTTTATTTTACTTCTCAAGAATATTGTTTTGAGTAAATGTAATTCTTACAATGACTTTATGGTATATTTGCGGATTAAGTAAATGGTAAGCTCGTATATATCCGCAAATCTACCATAAAGTCATTGTAAAAGAATTATATTTACTCAAAACAATATTCTTGACATGTGTCAAAATATTTGAAAACTATTAGTAAGAAAATACTCTTGGTTAAAAGAAAACTTACCGAAATAAAATAAAATAAGTAAGTTTTTCTTGGCTGTAGAATGATTATTTTTCTGTGTGTACGAAAATATATTTAATCTTATAAAGGGAACGGTCGGAAATGTTCCTTACCGATTTTTATGGGCTTTAGATATGTTGTAGATTGTAGAGTATCAAAAAATAATTAGACTTATTGCATGATTATACTTCCATGATTACATGTATAGGGTGTTTCCGGACATTTGCGACAAACTTAAAGGGGTGCTAGACACTTCCGACCGTTCCCTGTTAGTAATCAAAATGTGACAGAGTGATATAATAAATGTAAGATTAGACTGTACAGAATTTCGTTGAAAAAGAGGAAGATAAAGAAATCATCACTGGATTGGAGATACTTCTTTTTTCTCATGGTATATATTACATCTGACACGTAAATACAATGGCAGTTTTAGCGTGAGTAAATAACAATAGTATACTCGACGAAGGAGAGAAACATTTCCTCGAGAGATGAACAAACGAGGAAACGAACGTCTAATCAGAAAACGCTTGTACTGTGCACGTGAAAGCTATCCAATTAATATGGTCCATTATTCACTAGATCGCGATCTAAACAATTTGTACCAATCCTTTGTGTTCTTCTTTTTACTGCAATCTGAACTCTTCTAAAAATACATATATATTTGTAGTAATCAAATAAAAATATTATAATTATAGGATTATATAATTAGGATGATTACTAATACGCTACATTTTTCGGACTTTTAAAAGATAAGCTCAAGTGAAGCAATTGGATGATAAATAAGTTTCCGATAATAAGAATGATAGCTCTAATTTTGTAACCGCAGTTAAATAAATATCAGTTTTTCATATTTTTACGATAAGTGATAGTTCTATACATTATCGATAAAACTTTGTTTGGTCAATTCAGTTACTTCACTTCGTTGAAGATTATTCTAATTTACGGAAATAGTTTTATAAAAGAAATAATATTAATATAATGAATATTCCATATCTTTCTTCTCTTCTCCCTTATCCTCTCGCCCTTTCTATCTCTATCTACATTTGCTCTTAATTTTACTTTTATCTTATCTCTAATTCTATTATTTTAATTCTCGTTCCCAAATTTTTCGTAGTCGCTCTTCAAACAAGAGCTTTGCTCAGGCATATCAACAACATTATGGTCGCGATCTCTGTCTTTACGAAACCGGCAGAGTTTCCGATCCTGGGCGTCAAGCTCATCGTGTGATCTCTGTGATCAATGTGATTATTGTGATCCATGTGATCTATGTGATCTCTGTGATCGTAAATCGACGTCGTGGAGTAAGGCGTAAACGATGTCGATCCGCAAACCGTACCCATGATGAGTTCCTGGGTCGACCCCATAAGTATCCTAAAGTTATAATCGTGCAGGTCCAACTGCGAGTACATGAAGACGGGCAGTCTGTCGGAGAGAATCCACAAGTTGCCATTCCGATCGACCTGTTGTAAAAATGAAATTGCGATATAACAATCAGAAATAAATAATAAACGAAAAAAATGGAAAAAAATCATATTAATAAAATTAAAGTGTTTTATCAAAAACATCAATGCTTTATTTATTCATAATTTCACGAGTGATAAAAACACGAGAAGCATGAAAATTACGTTTGCTAAGCCATTGTTGAACTAATTAATCGCGATTTTCGGAAATAAAAATATAACGGATAATTATTTCCAGTTATAACTAGATTATGCCTTTCTACTTTTCTCTTAAAACTATCGAAATTATTTAGCGTTAATAAAAAAAATAAACGTAAAATTTTCCTATCGCGATTGCTTTGACAACTCATGATGCGTGATGACGACATATAAGCCGTTAAAACTTGCGGTGTATAATAGGTAATTATAGTTAATGCAATACTAATAATTTATTATTGGCGATTGAGTAATGGTCGTCAAGCCTTTGATAGATTCGCGATTACCTTAAGATCGTTGGGGAAAACCATGGTGACGTTATCCTGGTAGACGTAGCCCTGCTGCTGCACAGTGAATTTATTCTGCGGTCTCCAACAGGCGATGGCGTTTAGATTCGTAAGCGCGTAAAAGAGAATTCCGGTTTTCGGATCCAGGAAGCTGACGCTGCTCTGGCCGTTGGGCCCACGCGAGCCAAGCGTTTGGAATTCGTGGGACGTTTCTGTGACAAATGCGTGAAATAAGACTTTAACAAACACCTCACGTAAAACATTCGTCCTTCGGATGACATGTGAAATCCCAGGCTATATTTCATTTCTCTTTACTTTAAGCGATCTATTCCTTTATACTCCTTTAAACGATAAATTCTTTAAGTTGACCTTCTCTTTGGAAAGTCGAGACGATAATTTCCGAATAATAGGAGATTAAACATTTCTTTAGTTGCTTACTCAAATAATACAATTAATTTTACTCCCTAGACTTAATTAAATTCCAGCAAATTTTATGAGTTTAATTTTAATTTTAGTTAGTAAGACATTTAAAACTGATTGTTAAAAAGATACAAAAAGCGTAGAAAAAGCGTCTTTAAACACGTGAAATAATTAGAACAATCATACATCATCTTATATATTATAAATGATTTTTTAAATGTCTTTAAGATAAATCTACTAATAAATAAAGGGCTTAGAGTCACAACAAGGTGTTTGCGTTAAAATATTATATTAAAATTAAAATTTACAAACGTTTTGTTATTTACAAACTTCTGTTAGTACCTAAATAATGTTCAGTGTCATAAGAAATATCTAAAGTTCACAAATACGCATAGTTCGCTCTAAGTATTCATCGCAAACCCGTAGATCATATTAAAGGCGGCAATCATAGTCCAATCTTATATTTAAGATCGTTTTAAGTCTGGTCAAAGGCAGTCTTACGACTCCATCTAGCTACAATGAAATGACTATAGCGGGATAGTACTTATGTATGAATACTGGCCTAAATAATGAGTAGGTAACAGATTCAAAACCGGAAGGTACTCATCAACTCATCAGACAGAAGTTCGGCATCATTCTATTTGTTTAATACGGCGATTTGATCTTTGATATGTATCATTTCGAAGACTATTCTTTTTAAATTTTTAAAGAAGGTTCTTTAATTAGAGAAAAACGTCATTTTCGGTCAGAATTGGAAAGCCTAGTAATATTATCCGTGTGAAAGAAGGTTCTTGGTTTAAAATCGTGGTTAGCATCTAATAAATGGAAGAAAATGATGAATCCCTTTCTCCTCAACTTTCATTTGCTGAATACCTTCCAGTTTTGAATTCGTTTCTCATTCATTAGCATCATATGTTCCTTTACGCTTCCTCATTTCCCCTCTTTTCCTTCCCTCTTTATATGTGAGAACACGTTCTCTCGTGTCTATCTGTCAATATTATTCTGGTTTTTAATAACATGAGTTACACACACACACGCACACGCACACGCACACGCACACGCACACGCACACGCACACGCACACGCACACGCACACACAGTCTTATAACATGACACTGTACAGAGAATATTTGAGAGCCTCATTTCACAACTCTTACATACATATGTACACTGAAAAAAATTATTTGCAAAAAAATAGATTTCTTTGAATTTAATATCCACAATTTAAAGAAGTATTACGTAGGCTCGAGAAAATATTTTAAACACAGAACAATGTTTTCTTAAATCTACCCAATACTTCTTTGAATTAAGGAAACTAAATTCAAAGAAATCTATATTCTTGCAAATAATAAATTTTTGTTCAATATATTCATAGTTATCTTTTACTTTTAATTTTGATTATATACGTTAATATTAGTAAACCTTTTTCTATATAATTACAATTTTTACTATGTCACTTCCACATTAAAGAAACACGATTTACGTTTATTGTTTTAGTATGATCTACGAGTTTGCGATGAACATTTAATGTATACGTATTTGTGAACTATATTTTTTTTATTATTTACGAGTTTTAATTGTCAAATTACTTTTATTATACCAAAGATGGTCAAATAACACATTAAAACGTTTGTAAATTTTAATTTTAATTTTAATATATTTCAATATGAACACCTCCTGTTGTGACTTTCAGCTCCTTATTTGATTTATTAATCGTTGTGCCTTTTTGTATTTATATTCTTAAAATGTATAAAAAACTTGTTCAATTTTTTTTTAAATTTATATTTCTAAAAAATTCTAGAATCTGAATAATTAATTATATGGCTCTGATAATATAGCTAAAGTATTTAATTCACAAATATTTAAATGTACTCACTGCATTAAAATATATGAAACAAAAATCAATACAAAGTAAAACAAAAAGGTCTTTTTAGATCAAATTACGAAAGAAAAACGACTAAAGATCTTCGGATGTGACCGGCAGTTACCAAAGTTCTTTTTAGGAAGAGGCAATCGCACGTGAAATAAAGTATAATAGGAGCTCGTTGCTCGACAGTCAAAGGATTGTGTTTTATCATCCTTCTTTCGCAAGCGTGTGATGTTATTTTTTAAAAACATACCCGCAACACTGGCACGCTGAGGATCGCGCAATAACCTTGTACTGACGGAAAATTCCATGCCGCTGGAGAGTGGATGGTAGTACATGGTGCTGTAACCATCACCAGTCGGCGCGAGAGCCATCCCGAACAGGCCGTCATTCCATTGGAACGATATTCCCGACACCTTGAAATCTCCGCCCTGAGAAAGACAACACACCATTCGAGCTCGCTGTGAAACTTCGCTCAGAGAATCCAGCGTTTATCTCGATTTATCAAAGACTTTTGCCCATTGTACATCAATAAGTATTCTTAATTAATCAATTACATGTAAAACGGTATTACGGTAATAAATTTACTGCGACTAGCGTAATTGAAGATTATCAAAATTAATAGTTAGCTTCGCGTCAACGTATTTTGAACAGATCGGAAAGAAATAAACCGAAAGACAAACGCGTGCATTTCTGAACTCCACCGACCATCGGATCCGGATGGAAGGAGTGATGCTTGACGAGCCAGGACTTGCGAAGATTCCAGGAGTAGACGACGAGACCCGGGCCGCCCAGATCGCCCAGGTAGCCGTACGAGTCCTCGCACGAGTAATCCTCGACGGCGATGTTGGCGAACAGAGAATCGGCGGTCCTCTGGTCGGACGGTATCACGTATTTGCGCAGCATACGATCGGTCGCCAGGTCGTAGACGATCAACGCCGGCGGTGCCTGCTGCTCGGGGTTGCCCAGGATGTCCGTCAGCCCCGTGTCCAGGATCCAGAGCCGGTTGCAACGGTCGGCGCGCACGCGAAACGTCGAGACGATCTCCGGCACGCCGGCGGCGCCGTATTGATGGGCCTCCCAGGAAGGATACGGGATTAAGGGTGGCGACTCGCGCGTGTCTGAAAGCCAACGAGCTTTGATATAACCAATGACGACCCCCGGAGAAAAGGAAAGAGATTTGTCAATCAAGTTCCGTTTGACTTCCTTTCGATTTAAAATTTTTTGAAAATTTTCGCGTGCAGATATATTTCTGATAATTAGCAGTTATATAATACGAGTATAATACGAGAATTGGAGAGAAATAACAAAGAGTATTTAAATCTGCTTATATTTATGAGAAGAATATTATTAACCCTTAAAATCTACATGGTCCATATATGGACCTCGCATATGGATTTTTGATCGCATATAAAGCTGGATCTAATCAACCAATTAATCTTAAAGAATTATATATGAAATAGGGGTAGAAAAGATTGGAGAATATAATAGAATTAGAAAAATTGCCAATGATTAATATTAAATTGTCTAAAAACGTGAATTTTTGAAGAGTCTTAAGTGGTTGAGACTTGAGATGTATAGCCTTTAAGGGTTAATATAAATATAATTAAAATTATTAATAATTCCTCGAACATTCGTCATAAAATTGTAAATTATATCATATTAGACGAACAATTAAGCTGTCTGGGCTTTTTGAGCAGGTAATTGTAATTGTGAGAATAAGACTAATCACCGTTGAGCCAAATGTAATTGAGACTGGCAGCAACTCCCTGCCTCCATCTCGGCACCGTAATGAAGAGCCGATCGCCGGCCACCTCCAGACCCAAGGGTAGATTGTCCTCCTGCTTGTAATCCGGGAAGAGCCTCTTAATGTCGTTGTTCGGCCACTCGTAATCGATCTGCTTCCATCGGTAAGCGACCCGCAGCTTGCCGATCGCGCCGTCCAGCAGGACGATCAGAAACGCGGCTGCGACGACGATCGACGACGCCCGGCACCGCATTGTCATCACTCTGATAAGAATATCGTACGCAATTTACCTCGTTATAAATCTAGATCGTTCCTTAAGAAAAATTAATATTTCCAGTTTGTTTCAAGTTTCCTCGAATTGAAATTAAATCTGACATTTTTTTATTAAGTTTAATATTAGATGTGAATAACGTTTAATAAATTTAATATTAATTTAAGCTCGTGAGTTTTGGGAGTTTGCACATTTTGCTACTCATTATTGATGTCTATATTTAGTTACTACTTTTATACAGGCATAAATAAGAATCCTGAAGGAGATAGATCGCGATTGCATTTCCAGTTTTTCCTTGAAAGCCGACGGCCTTCGCGGTACATAGTTACCGCGACTCGCTAATAATTAATACGCACGCGTGACTAATTGTGAAGTCGCGGAAATGAGGTCTGTCTATCAACGCCCACGTGTGAAAGACAATCGTTCGCGAAACGAAAATAAATAATAAATGATGAGCAATCATAAATAATGGTGAGTGTAAATTTAATATTTTTTCTGGCTCGTTTATTGTCCAAAATAAATGTTTAAGTTTAAAATGTAAATAAGCATGTTGAAATTTCAAGAAATTTCATGTATTTTAATAATACGCATCATAGATGCTGAGGAATTTTTTGGTTGGCCTGTCAGATATGCTGACAATAAATTATTGCATTATATTATATTATATTTTTATTATATTCGAATCTTTTACGTCACAATTAATTATTTTTATTTATTCAATTCAATTCACGACTTACTTGTTCAACTTATTATTTAAAATTTAACTTTCAAGTTTATAACTTTAAAATTTTTTCATCTTGCGATTTTTTATTTAAAATATAAATTTTTACGTAACAATATTTGATTTATTCTCCACTTCACGCAGGAATATCTTGTTTTATTCTACCAAGAAGAATCCGCAAAGTGATAAAAAAAGAATCAACATAGTAATCTCGCATGTGTTTCACAAATGTCTTGGCTCTTTTATATCATTTCAATGACGTAACGGGTCGTGGAAACAACGGTACTGGAGTCGGTGCTTACAGAAATTGGGCGGTCTCCAAGTTTTTCTTCTCCAAGCATATGATGAATGAGTACGAAGAAACATATTAAACCGAAGCGTGATTATTGAAAAAAAACTTGTCTGAGACAAATCATCCAATCTTTATCGCGCGATTATTCGTCATCAAATTTTAATTTCTTTCACCGATAAGGTGAAAGGCCAGGAAAATCTAAATCAATATCAGAAGTCGAAAGTAAAATGAATTGAAATAAATTCAGAATTAAGTTCTTCCGACGAAACATTAATAATTATTCTTTAATTAATTAAATCAACATATTATTAAATAATTACTTGTGTCAATCAGAAAAATTAATATTGCTTGATTATTCCAGAAGCTTAATTTATGGAAATTCCTAAATCAACTGAAAACTATATTAATGTATCGCACTTAATTAAAGAAGCATTTACTCGAAGCTGATTTATACAAAACATTTAATAATTTTTTAAAATTTTGTTCGCAAATGATTTCTAAATATGATCTCAGGAAGTATAATTTCCATGCGGATATTTTATAAATGGTTTTCAAAAACTCAATATCGCTATAATATCCTAATACCTGTGATGCGTCATTATACAAACAAGAAAACTAACGGAAGAATAATCTAAGAGTGCCAACATGATGTTTACACCAAGAACTGATAATTCGCTATTGCATTTGTCATCAGTCGAGTGATTGCTGGAGGCTCGTCGAAGGTCATTGCTGACCCGTTAGCAGTTTTTTCATAGAACGTCATTTGTAATTTTAAGTAACGTTACTTAACTGAGACTCGTTCAAGCGTATCTTTATGATTCAACATCACTAGAGAAGCGTTTATGTGTTTACTAGCGACTAAAATTAAAGATTGGTAATTGAAATTATAAAATTAAAATTAGGAATCTACAATAAGAACGAGAAGTTTAATTTAAAAGTCGAAATTATACATAGAATATAATATAATCTTAAATGCTGTCACAATATTACAATTGCAATTATGAGCATGATAAATTAATTAGTAAGCATCATAAATTACAAATCAAAATATTTCAATTTCTTCATATAAATAATGCAATATTTTTAATTTTCTGTTTGAATAGTGATTTTTTCAAACTCTTTTATTCGTCTTCTCTTGAACTGTTCGATCTTTCATAATTAATAGCGACAAATTTACATACAATAGAAATGTTTGCAAAACGAGGTGAAAAACATATTCGCGTGACGAAATAGTGAATTTTAATCGAAACGACGTTATTTTCCATGAAAATTCAATGTCCTTTCTCTCGCGAGAGGAGATAGCTGCAATTTTGTTTCAGTGGAACGTACAGAATCGCCGCGACAGATTTTCTATGTTTAACAAGCGTCTCGTAACACGGTTAACGGAAAAATAGAAAGCAATCGATTTTTCGACCGCTTTACATTCGACCTGCTAAATGATACAGCAACCGCGCTCTCATGCCCGATACATGTGTATGTTATTTCATACCGGAGAGTTACCTACATACCCAGCCTTGTACGCAACTCCGTATAATTTACACCGCGCATTATATCAGTACGTTCCATCTGAAATTCATTCAGCTATTCAGTCAACCGGATATTTCCAAATATCAAATATATCCAATCGATAACGTTATATGCATAACAGACTCTCGCGTCGTTAAATCCCATTTATTTTCATATACAATACCACTATCTTTACATATCGATCTGTTCATATAAATTATTAAATTATTAACAAATATTCGGTTTATGTAAACCGAATTACATGTTGTTTATCGTATTGTACCGCCGGTAAAAATTTAATGCTGACTTTAATCTCTCTCACTGTTAATCGACACTAACGATTACGACTACAATCGTTCGCGGCTGCGTGAGGTTTTTTTTTTAGCACAATTGCGATTTTCTCAGATTATCGCGGATTGCTCCGCGGCGAGGAAAAAAAACACGCACGTATCGAAACGCGGTTTCGCGTCGCTTGAGTTTCGCCTCAAATTGCACGCGCGATTTTTGCCTCGAGTAGAAAGTACGGCTAGAAGCTAATGGCACAGCCTTGTAGGGCAAAATGCTTGCGACGAAATGGAACGAAGTTTTCTGTCAAGTCAACAAGAGTTTCCACGTACAATTAACTGGTCTCGCACGGGTTTTTGCGGGCGCGAACTTTCGCGCGATTTTTGACCGTCAGGCGGTTTTGCGGAACCGCATTCCGCCCCCGCGTAGACACTTTATCTCGCCAACTAAATATGCCAATCAAACTCGTTTCATTCCTCGACGGAAACGGAGCCGATCGAAAAGCGGCGACATGTCTATCGAATGGAAGAACGGCAAAGTTCACGAGTTCGAAATTCACTGAAATAATTTGTTCAGGAGGTCCAGTCACTTTTAGATAAATAATTAGAACGATAGAAAAAATGGTGAACAGTAATGAGATAATAATGAAAATTAATAGATATTTTCAAAATTTATGTAAATAAAATTGAAGATTATCCTGAGATAATCTTTTTCTTCGTCAGTAATATAATTAAACCGTCTCCTTTATTGAAGATCCTATTTTAAATGTTAAATTAATTCGATGCAAACTGGTTATGGGTTTAATTACGCAACAGGGTTACGTAATTGTGAAGGATATGTATTTTTAGCTTATAAGCAACTTTTAGACATTCTTCACTGTTAAATTCGTAGTGTCAAATTATACTCATCATACACTAAACCAATGGAGTTAAAATAATAAATTTCAACACACATGGTAGTTAAAAATAACAAAATGTTGTTTAACTCAAGGTATTTGTTTAAATTTCATTCTTTAATATTTAACATCAAACACTCTTTTTAAGCTCATTTTTTTCACACTCTTCAAATATCTTTGGCAAATCTCTTGCGTGTACTTTTGCAGTGTTTCACGCGCGTTGTTAAGTTCGTAATTTTACATTTATTGACGCTTCGGAGGAAATCCACGTGGCACAGAAGGGGAGGAAGTATTAATAAATATTTACACTTGATCCGCTCGATCCTGGGTGACCACTACACCTCGAACGTTTCTTCCGCGAGAGAGAGAGAACGGCGCGACAGGTCGGACCACGCGCACCGGTTAAGCGCGACAAACTGGGAATTGGACGGCGTGGCGGCGTGAATCTGGCCGGTGCGGTGCCGCGCTCGGCTTTTCCTGGGATACGGCCGTACGGTACCGTTGGAGATCCGGTCGGCCAACCTGTCGGCCACGTCCGTCGATTCGCCGCGACAAAGAATAGCGCGGGGGAAGAAGAGGGAAGTGCCGAGCCTATAATAATATTAATTGAGTTAACGAGCGAGGACAAGCGGCGATCGCGAAGAAATAGGTGATCGATAATGCAATCCGCAGTATAACGGCGGTAATTGTCACTTGGACTCCTTGAGATATCTTAGGGTTGACACCTTCGGAAATTTCATTGATCCAGTTAACGCGCGAGGACAGCGAGTGAGAATAATCGCAAAAAAGTCTATCGAAGGATAGTGAGATCGAAATGCCTCAGAAGTAGATAAGGTTTCCTCGGCTTTTGAACAGCAAAATCCATTAAAAAGTGCACTGTTAAAGTCACAGCGTCAAATTATATTCAAATTATATTTGAGTCATTTTTAATCATTCCTATATAGGTCGCCATGTGTTCTTACTCAATATGTCGAATATATTAATTTAACTAAACTAATGAAGTTAAAATAATACTGTTTTGTTATTTAACTCAAGATATTGATTTAAATTTTATCCTTTAATATTTAATAGTGTGACGAAAGTATACATAAATCGCCTTTTTAGATTATAAAATATTTCGAATTAAATAACTCAACAATCTTGGAAAAATGATAAAACTGCTTCTGTAAATAACACGAGTTATATTAATGGCATTCCATTTATTACATTATATGTTTAGGAGAATGACGTTCACATATACATCAAGTAAAATATATTATCGTATTATTCTTCAGTGACAAATAGAGACAAAAAATAACGTAGACATAACAACGCATCCTCCAGTAGATTACACAACCGTTATTATCTATAATTGCATTGTTGCAAACTAATTACAATTAAATTAATCTCGTCCGAAGCCAACCAAGCTATACTTTCTCTTCGGTATCACTACCGCTACGCTTTATTTGCTACTTAATAAAAAAAACAAAATCGCCGTCAAAGCGGGTGGACATAACCA
Organism: Temnothorax unifasciatus; assembly: GCA_030770225.1. Taxonomy (NCBI): domain Eukaryota; kingdom Metazoa; phylum Arthropoda; class Insecta; order Hymenoptera; family Formicidae; genus Temnothorax; species Temnothorax unifasciatus. Next base: position 141,503 of record JASTWK010000299.1, read on the forward strand.
CAAAGTTAATAAAAAAAAAAAAATAAATAAATAAAACGAAAGGCAACGATAGGACTGGAGAACGCGACTCAGGAAATTCTCCAGTTGCGAGTCACAATGCCCGTCGCCTTCTCATCCGGGTGAGCGAGTCCGCGGACGATTATTATCCAAGCGCACAATGAAGAAAACGTCGTCGCCGTGAGATTAGCGCGTTATTTGCATCTCGATGCGAAGCGCGCGCGCGCGCGCGCGCGAGAAGGGAACGAGGATCTCTGTCCTATCGCTCGTGGCTCGCCTGAGCATTTTTCTAGCCTTTTCAGCATCGCGCAATATCTCTCCCGAGCTCTAGCGTTGCTACTCTCGCGGGAGTGTTACGCGTTTTCGAGGTCGATTGGCGGTGTATTACACCTGGCTTTCACTTTCGTGATTGTCAGTGCCGTACGACCGTCGGTCGTCGCTCGCGTCGTCTCCGCTCGTGCACGGAACGTCTAGGCCTGTGCACTATGCTGCAAGAAAGAAAAAGAGATAAAACTAATTTGGAACTCGAGAGATAAAAGTTAGCCAGTCAGCCTCAATGGCGAATTTGCTTGTTGACCTCGTTAACCTCGATGATCGCATCTCGCGATTATCAGCGGTACATGACTCATTAACTTGTTTTTTGGATCGTTTAGCTCTTTTGTTAAACATGTTTAATGACTTCTAAATAAATTCCCGAGCTAAATAAAATTCTAAATTATCGGTTTTCTATTTTAACCACCGGAAATGTTTATTTAAAACAACAAAGCTAGCTCGCTCGTTGACACACATCCCGAATATATTCATCGTATTACGATCCAAAAAATTTATAAATTAATTTAAATAATTACTGATATCGATTGGACGATTTCTCTCTCTGTACTAGAAACATTAAATTTTACTTGGTTTCTTCTCTTACATCGGGCGCAGATGACAGGTTGCGGGTTAAACAACGCTCGGCACTGTGTCGATTAGCTCGTCCTGCCGTTCACCGTTGATCGATCGGTTCACCTATTCACCTGGATTCATCCTCTGTAAGTTTGAAGACCTTGCTCTTCCTTTCGCCTCGTTTTCCTCCCCGTCTAATCTTTTATTAGTGTAGCGAGATTGAAAACTTCCTTCGATCTCTTTGTCAGTTTAATCCCTGAAGCTTTAATCAAAACATTTTCTAATTGTTCCTCATTTTTGCGTCATTTGAGAAGTGTTGTGAAGCGTAGTTCAATCAGCTTCGGTTTCTGATCAACCTGAAAAAGGTCCAAGCTTTCGAAAGTCGGCCGCGCAAGTCCTTATCAGCAACACCCGGAAGACATGCCCGCATATTTCAACCGCGCAATTTACGGCGCCCAATTCTTTCGGGTCGATTAAATAATCCCGATAAAGACTGCCGCAAGCAAAGCTCGTTTCAGACCAACGACCGGCTCGCCTCTGGATGATAAACATTAATCAAAACGTTCAATCAGCGGAAAAGCAGCTCTTTCCTCCGGCGTGTAATTAGTGTTCTCAATGTCGTCGCATTTGTAATTTGAACAATGTCTTCGCCAATAAAAGACATAGTGCAGATAAATATGATCTTATAAAAATAAAATTAACAAAACAAAATAAATATTAAGGTATCAATAAAGAATTAATCATATAATAAAAAAAAATTCATGACTCAAGAAAATATATTTCCTTTAAAAATAAATTGTAAAAATAATCTTACAAAATCTCGCAGATCGTCTGCGTGCGTTAAACTAATTATTTATAATTAAAGACAATAATAGTATAGTTTAAAATATTGTTGAAAGCGAAAATTGTCAAACTAGTTTAATTAAAAAAAAAAAAGAGAAATATCGACGGTCTTATGTAATATTTATTGATAATCTTAAGAAACCTCGAAAAAGCTCCCACGAAACATATCGCGATAATGAAGTTATGAGACTCTAACTATTGCATTCTCGCGTTTATCGTTTATTATCGCGTCTTACGACACGAGCGAACGACCGCTGATGAATGAAAAATACAACAGTTTCGCTCATACTACAGTCCATTCACATTATGCGATTATACTATCGCGAATGTCGACCTCGGCGATACGTACATAGGGCTGAAACCGGATATCCTTTTAACTGCAGAGGAAGGGGTCACCGAATTACACCGTACGCCCAACGACATGCGATCCAGCTGTTGCGTTTCGAGGAACAAAGGAAAATTCGTCGGCCTAGATATCGCGCGGGCAGATCGATGCACAGGCTTACCTGTGCGGCGAAGCACCTATCGATTCGCAGAAAAGGCAGCATGGCATTTGACTTTCGAACTATGCCATCGGCATTCGCAGGAGTGTCTGCAATTCGCTCTTGCCCGTGGCTGAACGTCGCATCAGTCGACTAATTTTCTGTTGGTTTATTCCTAAACCATCTCTCGAACCAACGCTTTACCAACAATGCACATTATGCAAGACACGATGGTTGAGATGGTTTGAAAGTAACTTCGATTATCGATTCTATCGAGACGAGAAAAATCGCAAAATTATTTACTCGTATCAACTTGTACCTGCAATCATTTGAGCGTTGGATACTTCTTGTTTACAACGTTCATGATTTTTCTGTGTGAATTTTTTTTGCGGTTTACAACTAAACTTTTCACCTAGAGCATAACGCGCGATACATCGTCAATAAGATTTCTGCTGGTCGACAGAAATGAAAATCATCCCATAAATTTCCATAATCGCAGAAATTATTTTCCGACGAGAAAGGAAGGGAAATGAACGCGAAAGCGATGAGAAACCGCGGGCCTCATAGAAAGTTACCGCTGAACCACTTTCGCAGGAGAGATTATCTAGTTAAGTTATATCAAGTCGGGTTATCAGAGCGATCTTTTTTCCCTGAGCCTCGTAAGAGGTCCCGCGCGAACTACGCAGGCTTGATTTAATTATAGCTCCATTCGCGCGAGACGACAAATCCGTCATTGTTTTTCTCAATCCAATTCAATTCTCATAATTACGAGTCTTACGTAACGCAGTCTTCGACTTGATTCGATTCTCTTACTTTAATTAACTTAATTTAATTTATTCTACTTAATAACGAATTTAATTCGATCGTTCTTTAATCGCAAACTAAATTCAACTTATTCTATTCAATTTAAATATAATTCTATTTTTTTTTATTTGTTCAATTCAGTTCACTCAATTGTGGATCTAATCTGATTTATTCAATTAGATTCCACTTGTTACGCTAGGACTACATTTAACACGGTGAAACACTCTCTTATATGGTCAAGGATCACATAGAAAATAAAATAGACGAGCGTTGTTACGCTCGAAGTCACAGCCTGATTCCTCCTAAAATCTTTTCACTTCGATCAACCTCTATCTTTCTTTTCTCCCTTCCGTCTCTTTCAATCGATTTGCCGCGACTTCGATCGCAAAATCACTCGGTGTTCTTTCTCGTTCGAATTAATTTTATTGATCAGTCTGAATGGATACACACACTCGTGTCACTTCGCTACTTTTTTTTCTCATATCCCTCTCTTTCTTTTCCTCGATCATTATTGTCCGTTCTGCTCGTAACGCAGTCGGCTGAAAACAACAAGGTTGTAGAAGGATAGAAAGCTACGTCTAGAGCCCCCGCGGTCGGTCCTTGCTTCGGAAATAAAAGCGACGAGCAGGGATGAGAGACTTTCGTCTCTTTCCTTGAATCCGCAAAATCGCCCTCCTCTCGCTAAACGAACGCGAAAAGACGGCCTCGCTTTCTCGCGAAGCGCCTTCTTTTTTCTTTCAGCACGTCCAAGTTAAAGTGGCCGTTGAAATTGCGCGTAAATCGGCTCTCTAATACATCGTTGTGTTTATTAAGCGATGTTGGCTAAGCGGCTTAGAACATCGCGCCGTTAAATGCCTAAGTGAGCACGCGATAAAACACCTCGGTGACGCATCGTTAAACTCTTGCAACGGAAAATTCATGCACGCGATTCGCGCGGATCTCACCGACAAGCAAAATAGCTGAAACGTTAAGATCAAATTTGTTGGAATTATACTTCCTAAAAAATTATTAAAATGTTACTTGGGTTATGAAAAATTATATTGAAATAAAATCGCGATAGATAAAAATTCATTCGAAAATCAAAATATTAAAATAGTGGTATATATTGATTTTATCTTAATTTCCTCTTAATTATTCTACAGCAAAATGATGTGATTACGAAAGTCGTAACAATAGAAACTCATCCAAGTAAAAAAATAAAAAACTGATATTGGATATGCCCGGACAATTAACAAGTCGGCTGATTTTTATTTATTTTAATCTCGCTATAAAATGACAGCCGATCATTACGATACCCTGAGACGACGAGGGAGAGAGACGTTGGAATGATCCCGAACAGGCGCGTTTTATTCCCGAATGGACCGAGCCGCGGGATAATAGTATTAAGATGACAAAGAGCGACCGTGTTACCGGTTCGTCGAGCAAAAGCGATCCCCACGAGAGCGAATATCGTGCATCCGCTGTCACCAAGTGTAAAGACATTATTAGCGTAAAGGGGGACGTAAGGATATTAAAAAGGGAACGGGGGCAGGGAAGCGAGGTCCTTGCGCGCGAGCGCAAGAGATACAGGACGATATCGGTATACACATATAATATATATATATTTATATATATATATATTTATATAGAAAGAGAACCAGCTAAGCATTCTACGATACGATCGAACTGTCGAAGACGAGAGCCGCGATATTCTTGCTCGGCAAAAATTCGCTATCGCAAATTTTGCCGTCAATTCGAGAAGAAAAAAAAAAGAAAAGAGTGAAATTTCGAGTGCAAGCAATTTTGAAAACATTCACGATTATTCGACGGTACAGCCGCAGGGTTGCAATTATGCATTATTAATCCTTTCGACACTTTAGAGATAATGCGGTAAATAAAGTAATAAAAAAAGATATGGCACATTTAAAAAAATTAATAATTTGGAAATTAAATTAATAATTTTTTGAGTTACGAAATGATAATAATATTACAGAAATACTATAATTAATAATTGCCAGATCACTAACCCAGAATATTTTTAACCATTGATTAGGGATTTAATATTCTTATTTCAATATAAACTTTCTTAGATCTTTTCATTTGATCGTATTTTGAAAAATGCTTCTTCTTCCTAGAAGATTAATAAAATAAAAATAAGTAATGAAAAATAAATGCAACGTTCGAATAAGAATAGCGGTAAATAAAATAAAACCTATATTCCCTCTCTTTAGAATTCAAATATTAGTTCTAGAGATTTGAAAAACGACTCGGACTCCACACTAGACAGAAGTTAAAAACGCTTAGATAATACTTAAATAATTGCCAATCGTAGTGTTATTCAGAGATGCGTGTCTACAGAAGCCAAGCGATCAGAAAGCGTCTTGAAAGGATTAAAATTCGTCGACAAAAGAGATACGTGCTAATTGCATCGCTCTACATATCTGAACACAATCTTCTCTCGTTTCGACGTTCCGAACGATCGATCGGTTAATACGATTTACCCGCGATTCATTAACCGATTATTAATATTGTTTCTCGGTCCAGCCACGCGTCCGCCAAGCCGAGAACCGTCACTCTCCCAGATTTTTTTTTCTCTTCGATCCTAATGCAATTTGAAAAGCCGAATCGAGCCGTTGTCTGGAAGAAAACGCGTAAGCAAAAATATATTTGAATTTTATCGCGTAAAAAATTGTATATATAAAGGAAGCTATACTGACAACTAATATAATAAGATAGATATAAAAATATATTGATGCTGTAAAAAGATCAATAACTTCGGATTATACATTAAATCGAAACGCGATAACATTAATTTTTAAATAAAATAAAAATCGATCAAAAATAAAAATCTATTTGTTTTCTCTTAAACACGATTTTCGCTTCTGCGATTTTCTTCCAGCCTCCTATATACTTGGAATTTCAAAACTGAAAATTGAAAATCTCAGAGGAGAGCTCGTTCGCTTTTCTTCCAGGTCGGTATATGCGATTCCAACCAGAGAAAATCGGGAGGTTGCGACTCGGTTGCCTCGACTCTAGGACGGTAGGTCCAAACAATCGCCTGCCTTGAGGCAAGGGACCGATTAGGTCCAACAGCGATGAGATTGCTGTGATTGGTTGAAACAATATGTGGCTGTCGCCCGCAATTCTGGGATACGGATCCAGCGATAACATCGTGATCGGGAGAAAAAAAATCACACCGTTCTTCAATCCCCGACTTAAACAACGAGATACAAAAGCGTATAATATATTTAGATTATGCATAATTATAAAAATGTGACGCGTGCGCGAGAGATTCCGTCAACTTTGTCACATAAGCGAGATCGGCCAAGTTGAGGAACTGCGATTGCGAGATCGCTACGACGACATATCCCAGAACAGCAGACTATGCCCAAAACTTTCGAGCTTTCCACAGAACGTTTTCTTTATTTTATTCGGAACATGTCGATAATATGACACTCAATAAATAACAGAACTTCTACATCTCAAAATTTTGCTGTCAGATTGTCCTGCCGAATCGCCGGAGTGCGAGGCTTTGCGTGAAACGCGCTTCTCTCTTCACGAAGATAAAAAGGAAAAAACAAAGAAAAAAAACGAGGACATCCCCGGGTTTGGTTCGCACGATTCTCAAAATCCTTAAAAAAAAAAAATTACGCAATTTTATAATAAAATTTACAAATTCATAGAGAAATGCTTCTTTTCACATTCAATAATTATATATATCGTGTTTATATAATTATATAATATACACATATAAATATATGTAACATATAATTATATAAAAATAATATATTTACACATATTATTTTCCATCTTTTTCTATATTCTTGAGGAAAAAAATCGCGCAACCAAAACCCGGCTTGATTTTTGTGGATCGATTATGCAAAGGCAGCTTTACGTAATACAACAGGTATCATATCACGTAACTGCTATATAGGCCGGTATTCATAGTTATTTAAGACCGTCTTAAGTTCAATCTTAAGATGTCATAAACTAATCACAGAACCGTATTAGCGTCTTAAGATATTACTTAAGACGATCTTGAAGACTATGAATACCGGCCATAGTCTCTACGGATTGATCGTCCACTTTCGTTTCCAATTTTTCATTCTTTTGGAAAGCCTCGTCTCTCGAGTCCAAATATTTGTCTAAACAGGCACTTGACAAAAAAAAAAAATCGTATTTGTCAATGGTCATATAAATCTTAATAATTTTACTTGTATCCTTGAGCAAGTCAACAATCCGGTGGCCCTCGGAATGGTCGCGAACGAGGCGCTATTATATAGCGAGAGAGTAAAGCGGTAGACAGAGTGTTCGCGGGGGAGATTCGGAAAGACAACCCCTGAAAAATAAAGGAATTATAATAACGATGCGTAGATCATGTTATGGTACGTACACGTGTTGTACGGCGCGCTTTCAATGCTGTTTCATTTTCATTTCTATTATTTTTCTGTATTTTCTTTTTTTGTATTTTTGTTTCTTTTTTTTTGGTCGAGGAGGCGTCAGTAGTACACTACCGGACGATGACGGTGGGCGAGAGTGGTGGACGAAAGAACGAGAACCAGCAGCAGGGTGCCTACTGAAGACAACAACACAGGAAGCAATCGGGGGTCTTCGTCACCGCGCCCACGTTTACGAACGATCACGGCGTGAACGATCTATATATGCATGGGCGATTCTTCCGTTATCGTTCGCTTAAATCTCGGCTCGATCGGATCGATTATTCGTCCGTGAGGACGATCAATCGATTGAACCTAGAACGAAAGTTGACCGAAAAGTTAAGTTTGGTCGCGCAACAAACGGCACGCACATCGAATTTTGCTAAATTAATAATTGATTTACTTTCTCCCTTTCTTTAGAAGGGATCGACGACGAGCCGAACTGGGAAAATAATCGGCGTCGGTATAAAGCCGATCGATATACGCAGTCGCTCTCGCCGAGTGTGACCCCCTCGATTTCAGTATACGATCTATTTTCTTCTTCTAGTTTGGTTCTAGTTCCGGAAAGAGACAAACGATGACTTAAGATTAAAATTAACTCGACATCGACACCGATAAATATTTCCACTGCGCTAAGACATTAAAAACGATACAATTATTTTCAACTAATTGTAAAAAGTTAGAATGATATCTCTTACAGCTTTGTAGGAACAGTGTGTCTTGTAGGTGGACTTAACGATACGTAAGCAAGGGAAATTTCGCGGAGAAACGGACACTCCGGTCAGCGTTATCAATAGACACCCTGAGTAGAAACTAATAAGAGCGTATAGTAGACAGAAGGTAAGAGATGTAAGGCGGACGCGAGAGAATAGATAAAAGAAGTTCGGGAGGTGCCAAGAGTCTTGTAGACAGAGTGGGGAAAGTTCGCCAAGTTAAAGGACGAGAAGGAATTGAGCGTGATTCCGATCGTAGAGCAAGGTGCAATATCACGTGCTATATTAGGGCTAAATATATGAAGACTACGCTATCGAACAAATCGCGAGTTCGCGCTCGAAGGTCTATAGACGGAATGAAGTAGAAGCGGATTTTCAGAATAACGACAAATAAATCACGAGTTAAAGTCCGCCCGCGAGGTTGGGTACGCTCTACGATCGGCGATGAGAATCGGCGAGACGTGAAGGTAAAGGAAGAGTGAAGAAAACGGCGTGAGTCGAGTGTGGAGAGCTGGTGTTCGATTCCGTGAGCACCCTCCGTACTTACCACTCACTCATGCGTCGCCAACATTGTTCCTTTTGGTAAAAAGGGAAAAAGGGGCTTTCTTTAGCCGAGTCAATCACCCTCGCAAGTCAATCTTACTTGAAACTCTACTTTGACTTTTTTATACATATAAATTACTTGTTATTCATTCTTCTAAACATCTTCGTTTATCTTAAATCACGAAATTAGCATATATTTGCGGGAGTCATCTTTCTCTCAAATTAAGATCTTATTAATAATTAATTAAAATTTTCATCCAGACAGGCAATTTGGAAGTTCTGGAGATTAATTTTGTAAATTAATAAAATAAACTTAAAAGAAAGCAATTTTTTTGTTTAGTAGATTAATTTTATGGCTCTGCTCGTCGCGAGGGTGCCTCGGCTCGACTTGGAGTAATAATAAAATAAAATTTGCGACAGACTAACCTGAGGCGACCGAATCTTCACACTGCGGCTAGCAAATAGGTTTTAAACTGTACACCCGATCTCTCTTTTGCGTTGATCTATGCTCTTGATTCTATAATATTTTGGTGAGAACAGTTAAACGTGTTATTATACCGAGACTCTCCGTCATCACTACTTCCTTTCGTCGTTACGAAAATCATCAGGAATTTAAGCTATTCTTCAGGAAAAAAAAGAAAAAAACCACGCTATTCTATCACGAAGAAATCGAAGACGCGCTGTGTAAAATTGACCCAAATCAAAATAAAAAAAATTTTTTTTAATAAAAAACAAAGTCATAAATAATTAAATTTGACTGACTCAAATTATAAACCGGTTCTCAACTTACTCGCGAGTCTTGTAAAATATCTATATATTATCATATGAATACCTATATATAACCTATATTATTCATGTTATTTTACTTTTAAATTCCCAAAAAACTGAAATAAAATAAACCTTTCTCGAATGTTTTCGCTGAAATAATTAAGTAGGTTTAAATCCAGTTTCCTGTTTTTAGAAAAAAGACAGTATTTTCGCGTCTTCAATTCCTCCGGAGATCCTTACATCGAGTTTACTCGAGACAAGTCGAGAAGAAAAAATTTCAAACGTAACGGAACGGAACTGTCTCGAGAATGCTCTCTCATCTCGAGTTCTACTTATTGTTAGTCAAGTGAATCATCATCCAGCTGCAGCGTGAAGCGCCACCTTATCCGCGATTGCGCCTTTCCAAGAGGATACTGCAGGTGCATGGAGGCTGAGGGGAACAGCGCGTGATGGAAACGGTCTGAATGCGCGAAAAAGGAAAACTTCTTTAAGAGGGGAAGCGCGTAGCACTTTGTCGTTGTTGAAGGTATAATCATTTCCCGAGAAGAACTGCGATGTCAATTATCAATTTTACACGACATTACTGGATAAATGTGACTCAGTTAAATTTTTCAACAAATAATTTGAAGACTTCAGGCCAATAATAAAAATTAATTATTGCGTATTATACGTAACAATGCGCAAAATAAAACAAGGAATTTCGTATTTCGAAGAAATATATCTGCTTTTTTAATATTTTTTAAATTTTATTGTATCAAATTATATTAATTTCTCGTTCCAAGTCATTAAAATTTCATAACAATATACAAGTGCGCATTATTTACACAATTATGTTTAGGAAGTTTTATACAACTGAGAAAAATCAGATCTGGATCAAGAACTCAATGAACTGCACATAAAGGCTCTTGTCATTGAAAATTTCAACAGCGTCACAATTACCTTGAACTCAGATTAGAGGATTCGTCACAGAAATAAAGCGGTAAAATTCGTAATTTGCAAGGTCCATTTTAAAGGCTCATTTTAAATTGACCTCACAAATTGCGGGACCCAACTCTCGCACCAAATCCTCAAATTGATTCTTCTCGTACGAGAAGGATAAATGTCTTTTGCGCGCCGCGTTGTCGTCATCGCGACGAGAATGAGAAACGCAATCTCGACGGACATACCACTAGTACTATACAATGGTTGTCCGATGCATAATAAAAGACTGCGAGACAAGTCGACAGACAGTTCGTGCTGAAGTTTTCGCGCAGGGCAAACGACGTTATTGTTACAGAGCGATTATTTTGACTTCATTCCGTAGAAAAGGCGATGAGACTTGCTCGAGTTTGTTAGCTCACCTGGCACACGACCAACGTAGCGTAGGTGCGCGCATACACACACACACAAACTCGCAGTCAATGAGGACGATTAACGTTTCGCGTCCGTGTTTTCCTTTTGTTTGTGTTTTCATAAAGTAGCATAAAGTAGAAGAAAAACGAAAGAGCTGACCGTTTCCAGCGCGCACCTGATTTCTTCGAAGGAATCCTCTCAGACATCGATGACATTATGTGAGTGCATGTGTCTCTCTCTTTCTTTCTTTCTTTCTTTCTTTCTTCCTTCCATTCTCTCTTTTTCTCTCACATTCTCTCTCTCTCTCTCTTCCTCTCAGTGCTGTTTTGTTTCTCCGTCTCTCGGCAATATAATAAAAAAAGAAAAAAAAATCGTGAGAGAATTGACGGGGAACAAATTCTACCATGCAGATTATTTCCTGCTTTCCTTCTCTCTCATTCCCATCTCTCTTTTCTCTCTTTCTCTCCCTCTTTCGTTTGTGTATGTGACTCTACGTGTCTCTTCCTCGGTCAGGTCCAGACCCCAGCGAAAAATTAGGGGCGGGCCCACAGCACGAAGTGCAGCGGCGGGGGGTTGGGCCCGTCCATGGGGGGCGATCATCTGAAGCGCGGATGCATCATCGGCGTCAGCATCGGCCCAGGAAAGCCCATCGGCGCAGCGGCGAAGGCCGGATGCATCGCGGCACCCGGTGGTAGGGCCCCTAGGTGCATGCCTGCAAAGCAACGCAGCGGAAGATTAGTACGACCCGCGATCGAATCTCGCGGGGGGGCAAAGAAAACAGTACGTTGCCCACGTGCGGCATACACGTGCTTTTCATTACTCGAGCTTCGACGCCGCCGAACGAGACGACGTCTTGTTCGCAAGATCCCGTAATAGGATCTTTTTCTCTTTCTCTCTCTCTCTCTCTCATTCTCTCTTTTAATTGGGGATCGGGATCCCCAGGTATACTTACGCCGCGACTGTTCACGTTACAAGGTAATAATGGGTCCTGCGTATTGCGCAGTTTCAATTTTCTTATTGTATTTCTTTTCCGTTACTATGTCGTATACCGTGCTCGTTTTTGGAGGACTACGCGATTTTCAGCGCAAAATAAGTCACATAATCGTCGTGGCACTTTAAATAAAATTTTAAAATTTCAACGGATTAGGGAATAAAATAATCCTCCAAAATAATCTGGTTTAGAAAATAAGAAAATGTGAAAAAACAAAAAAAAATTTAAAAATAAAAATTGAAAAATTTTGGTAAAGATTAAATATCTTCAAGAAACCTATATATAATGTTTTATTACTTAAGTACTGAGTTAAATTTTTCACATAAGATTTGATTTAACGCGTCTAAATTATAACTTCCTTGATCCGATCCTTGAATCATAATAAATTATTCAGATCCAAAGAATGCCACAACTCATTGTCAGACCCATGTTCCGCTGAAAAGGAAGTCGCCTGACAGCCGAACGATTATTGCACTGAAAGAAATAAGTACGTATCGGGACAAGTCCGCGAGATATTAATTCAGCGATCGATCGGAGCGCGCTTTGCTCTCTCTCGTGCGATCGTCTCCGATTGTCGAGATGAGCGTTTTAGCCGGCCGAGCGTGAGTTCGACCTGCAAGAGAAGCGCGCTTCTTCGCGCGACGCGAGTCTCTCCTCCAGGTAAAAGTCCGAAGGACTGTGCCACCCGGCCCGATTTGTTTCTCGGCGGCTCACGTACTACGTTCTACCCAGCAATCTGATCAATACGAATCGCCAAACTAGATATGCGTATATACGATAGGTACATAACGTACGTAGAACTCAGCTCAGCATGCAGTGCGCCGCATACGCAATACAAGTCACAAACAAAACTGACAAGAAGGTGGTACCACACAGAGAAAAACCTCACACCATACAAGGAACGAGTCTCACTCGGGGGGGGAGAGGAAGACGCGCAACATCGGCACGACATTGCGAAATGTTCTTACGGAAGCCCGCTTACGGAAGATCGTTCAGCTGCCAGTCGACTTCTTCCAACAAGGACATCGCCGCCAAAAACGCGCTTAGTCATTCAGAAGTCCTCGAACTACGGCATTGCCTTTTTTTCTTCTAACAACAATCGAGCAGTGTAAAATGATTGGTTTGAAATTTTCGAAGGCATTATCCGGACGCGAGAAAAATCAGCATCAAATTTCTTCTACTTGCACTATCATCTTCTAGCTTTTTCTTTTGTATGTTTTCAGCGATACTCGGCGATACTCGATGAGTATCCGCGTGGCATAATAAAGAGAAAAATCATGTTAATCGGACGGACCCTCGAATTGAACGCAAGAGAGATATACTAGGTAACGTGAAGTCGTTTACTTACTGTTGCTCAGCTCAATTTATCTAAAATCTTTCATTGTGTAACACAAAAGCTAGGCTATGGTGTGAGGGAGATACATTACGTTCGTTCTCGTTGCTAGTTTCTTACTTTCCATGAAAGAAAAAATAAAATAAAATAAAATAAAATGCACCGGCGAGCACGGTGAGAACACAATTCGATCCTTTCCCTCTTCACGATACCTTGTTCCGTGCTATTCCATTTACATTTAACATAATTTATATTTTATAATGCATCTCAGATCTCTTTCAAGTCACTTTTCACTCAGGAATTCTTCGAACAATTTTGAAATCGATTTCTTTTTAAGTAAAGATATCCTCGCTCTTCGCAAGTTTGTACTTTTAACACAGCAAGTTTTGAATGTCAACAGATATCTTGATAATTTTCAGATTGCAAATCTGTTGGAGGAAAAGAAAGTCTGTTTGAAATTAAAGGACAAGGTTTTTGACGTTTGTTTAAATCTCAAAACTTCGGAGTTCTACTATTTACATCTCAGAAGCTCAGCTTCGCAATCTTACTTATTCATAAAGATCATTCAATAAAGATAATTAATTTCGTCATATTGTCGTTGAAAAAGTGATTATTAAATTAGTCAGAGAATCCATGGATAGGAAAGTGATTCGATAGATCCGTGATATTTTGTGCAGTGCCAAAATATTGAAATCGTCGAAGTTATAGCGACTTCAGTTGATGACTGACTTATCAGAACATGATCATCAATCGAATGCGAAGAAGGAAGGGACAGATCGCGAGAGAAAAATAATTATCGTTTGTAATTATCATTTGTTTTTTATCACTTTGGAACGACAACTTCGAACGACTGTCAGTACCGTGCCCAAGGAAGCAGTTTCTCCACTACTGTATCACAACACCAGGATTCCAAGCTATATATAATATATAAGTAATACTGAAGAGACAAGATGGTAACACGGCTGCTGGCGAGGTAAATAATGGCATATGTGAGTCGTAAGAAGAGTAACATGGTTAAATCGAGAGAGTGTGAATAAAGAAGCTGAGAAACGGAACGGAAAAGAAACAAAGAAATCATACATGAAAGAGATGTATAAAAGTTGTAACGGCCGAGCGGCCGGAAAGTCTCTTTTTGTCTTTCGCATAATAAACTGTACACGAACTGTACAGGAATCAAATTGTCGCAGAAAAATTATTTAAAAAAAAAATGTATAAATCTCGAAATCGTGAATGGAAAAACGAGTGTCACGATGTAAAGATAATATTAATTTAGAAACGTGATCGGATAGATGCACCAGTGAACGATCGATGGGGAAAAAAATCCATTGCATCATTTAATATCTTTGAAAAGTAAAAGTACTAAGTAATTCATCATATAAAATTACTTCTTACGATAAAATTTTGAAGATTAATTCGATTAAATAATTATCGAAATTCTCTATATCCAGTAGTAATCCAACAATAACAAAGAAATGATAAAATAATTGTTGTAATTTGTGTGTAACGATTATGGATTTAATAATAATATCGTGAAATCTTAGCGAATAAAAAGTGTAGTAATTTTCTTTAATAGTTCATATCAATGCAGTTAAAACTGATGCTTATATTCTGTCTCAATTATTTCTACTATTTATTAGTCTGCATGTGCATTAATCATACATAATAATTTCAATATTTAATCGGATTCATGTTTTGATCAATCTGATGTGGGAGCGATCATTCAGCGATACATTCTCTCGATTCTACTCTCTATATATTTTCCAATACCGACTCTCGTTACTTTAATCTGCGGTAGACATTCTCAAATCGGAAAAGTCAAATTGTTCAACAAGTGTTCAAATGTGTTGCAAATCCGTTGAAAAAACGAGTTAAGATGGAAGAAGGAACGTGTCATTGGCCGCTCGACCCACCTGCCCAGTGATAAAATATCACGAATATACAGAAATATATACACGGTGGCTCGCGAAAGCTACTCGAAACAGTTTCCTACACTGTCATTCTGAGTTTTCGGGAGTCACTATATATATATCACGTATATGCGCATACATGTAGGTGTATTAATGACAATGATGACAAGATTAATCAACAATATATAAGAATAATAAATATAACAAGATATATATATATAGATATATATATGTATATAGATATAGGCCATGTCACCGCATGCTAATTGCTAAGGACCAACCTTGTAGCGCTTGTATTGTAAAACACGGTTTTAGTAACCAGACTGGGTTCATTCGACACTCATCGAGGAGTGACCGGGCGCCCTGCAAACGCACCGTTAAAACGTATAAACGAACAAGGACTACAAGACGCTGTGTCGTCGAGATTCTGTGGTGTATCATTCGGTCGAGAAATCTTGATCTCTATAGTTTCTATCTGAATAGTCACGATATTCTTCCCGCCTCGGTTTTCTTTCTCTTTGCCGTTTCGAGTCAGTGGTAAATACGCAATTTCGTGCACGTCGTTAATTTTTCTGACCCCTTCCCCCTAAATGTCAAGTCTGTTTCTTATTTATTTGTCTCAACGCTCTCGTTGTCTCCCTTTAAGTAAGTTTTCTTTTTCAAAGGATAGAAGTGGCTGTTGTCATGAATAACTAGTGCAGTGCAACGTGTAACCGAATTAAACTGAGGCATTGTTTGGTTAATAGGTATTCGACATTTTCTCTTCCTCATTCGTAGATAGAAAAAGTCTCTCCCGGCCATCGACCGAGTAGGACTGGGTAAAGATGATACATTCAGGGTTGTGTTCACGAAGTATAAGAATAAAATACATCGCATTTTCGATGGAATCTAAAGTCAATGAATTAAAATTGCTCAATAAGAAGCTACTCAATCACTGCCTAAAAAGAATCTGCTTAATTCAACGTATCGCGCGAGACATTAAAAAATTTAAATTCTCGATAATTAATGACTGAATTGTCGTTAAATATAAACGCTCCATCGAAAACGCTTTTTTCTACATTAAAACAACGTAGCAAATCGATTGTTAGATTATAGGTCTGCGATATCCTTGAAGCAAAAAAAGTTTAAGAGGACATTCCTAGGGAGATCGTTTTCGAAACGGGGCAAGAGACTTTCAGTTCAATATACTTTATCTGAAGTTTTACGCGTGATAAAAAAGAAAAAAAGAAAACCTAATCGCGATACGATGTATTCTTGTGCGCCAATTAAAGTTATTGTCTTCAACAGCCGGTAAGGGGGGAGGGGCGGGGCGGGGGTAATTGGAAAGAAATCGTCAAAAAAGTACTAAGAGGGAAATTTCCAAATTTCAACGACAAGAGGGGACAAAAAAGACAGCAGGGCAGATCTGTTCGTCAAGTACGTAAGGGTGGGGCGGGGGTGCGGAGTAAAGGGGGTGGCGGGTAGAGTTTTTCGTAAAGCTCAAACCCGCAGACACTTACCTGGCGGCAGGCCCATGGGGGGCGGTCGCATCATGTTACCTCCATGAATGAGAGCAGGCGCGGCTAGGGTCATGGTGGGCCGCATTAGGGGAGCCATCAACGCAACCGAGCTAACTGGCATTGCTGCGGCTGAGGCCGGTACCATGACCGTCTGCGGCGGCCGTTGGAACCTCTGTTGCTGTTGCTGCAGTGCGTTCAATGCCGCCGCCTGCTGCTGTCGCTGCTGCTGATCCGCCTGAAACGCGGCCGCCGCCACATTTGCAGCCGCTTGCTGCTGTTGCTGCGCCTGCTGCTGTTGTTGCTGCTGGTGCTGCACTGCTTGCTGCTGCTGCGCTTGTTGCATGGCGGCGACCTGCTGTTGCTGGCTCACCGCCGCCGCCACCGCCGCTGCTGCTTCCGCTTGTGTCGATCGTCCAGATTCATCGGTTTGTCGACGTTGATACTTTGGCAGTCTTGCCCTAATTTCCTCCTAAAAAACGAATTCTTTGTTTAAAATTTATTTTATTTTAGCGGTTTCCATTGTTTAAAAGAACTATTTTCAGAATACCAAATATTTCTACTTATTTTTTAAATTTTTATGTAAAAAATAAAAATTAAAACTTACTAGACTGAGATCTTCTGGAGGATGAATGATCTTACTGGCGGCCCCGGTGGTCGCGATAAGATTTACTTTCTGATCGCTGACGAGACTATTGCCGGTGTTAACGCCAGCGGATTCGCCAGCGCTACTGTACGCGGGGAATGTCGGCTTTACTGGGCCTATGGAACCGCCACTGGCCACCGATGTGATCGGCTTGAAATCTGTGCCAAGAGGTGCAGATCCAGCAACCGACGCCGCCGTCGATGACGCCACTGTCGAGACAGCAGCGGCGCTCGGGAATAGCGGACGTGGTGGTATTGATGCGCCTGAAACTGGCGGCTGCATTCCGGAAGGCATGCCCGACATGCCGGACATCATGCTAGAAAAGAAAACAATGAGTTTTGTAAGAAAGTTCAATTACAATTCGTTATTTGCATTCTTTAAAACGAACATTTGTGTTAAGGACTATTAATCATTTATGGACAAATACGAAAAAAGAGATAAAGGTTACTTAACATGAAGAATGTTTACTGAACTACAGCCATTGGCGAAATTATTAGGCACCCTTTTTTTCTTCTGAATATCTTGGAACTGAATGAGGGTAAAGCTTTTTGTTGTTTTCATCCTATTGGCCTTGAGAATGACTCAAATAATTGAGGTACAAAGTCCATTATCTTTCTTAGGGAAACAGCAATATTATTCAGAAAACTGTTTACTCTGTATTTCAGGCGCGATCATTTCTATTTCACAAGCAATTACTAGACTTTTTATCTGTTCACTGCCTACAAACAAAAAAAGTTTAGCAATTGCTTGTAAAATGGAAATAATCGCGTCCGTATTAATCAAAATCGAAATAAGATAAATAAGATAATGGACTTTGTACCTCAACTGTTTGAACCATTCATAAGATCAATAAGGATAAAAACAAAATGTAAACAGAAAACTCATTAATTTCAAGATACTCAGAAGAAACAGGGGTGCCTAATAATTTTGTCTATGGCTGTAATTAGTCCTCACGAAGAAAGATAGAAGATTATTGTTATATATTATTGCTGAAATATGAAGACAAAGAGGCATTTAAAAATCTATAAAACATTATAATTTGTACTTAATTCTATCGGATTCTAGATAAACTATAAATACTATAATACTGAGTAGTTGAAAATCCACAGTCAAAAAGAAATAAAAATTTAAAAAGTGAAATTAATACGAATACACTTGAGGTATAATAGTATATAGTAGTATATAAATAATAATAGTATATAATAGTATATAGTTAATCAAGAAATACATACCCTGAATGCCCCATGAATGGAGGTCCTACGTGTCCCATCGGCATCATGGGATGCATGGGAGGCATACCAGGATGTGGCGGCATACCATGATGTGGCGCCATACCTGGGTGGGGTGCCATACCAGGTAGCGGCGGCATACCTGGCTGCGGTGGCATCCCTGGTAGACCGCCCCCCATACCAGGCATCGCACCTGGCGCAGAACCTAACAGACCCTCGGGTTTTGCCTTTTTCTGTACCGGCTCATCCTCGCCGGACGATGGCGAGCCAGGTCTCCCACCATTTCGCTGTCTCTCGTGCTCCTTTGCGTCATTCGGTGGTATGCCCTCCATTCCATAAATCTCTATCTCAATATTGCTACGATTTGGCAATGAATTCGGTACCTTGTCTATCGCCTCCTTGTGTACCTGTGAAGATGGGACTTGTGTTAATCTTGAAATATTAAGCAGATAAAACATAAACATAATAAACATGTAATTTTGTTTACCTGCATACAATGTATGCTAAGCCCTGGTCCAGTGTATAGCTTCTTGTGACAGATATGACATTTGAAGTGCTTTGCCTTCTGATGTTGAATAAGGATCTTCTCGTCCTCGAATTCACGGTTGCAATACCTTTTGAAGTATGGCATTAAGGAAATTTACAGAATAAGATTTAAATAATAGCTAGTTTTTATGTATCAAGTCAAGTCTCTTAGGTAAGTAACGTCACAAATAATAAACCTAAAAAAATTCATAACTTGCAAAAAAATAAAAATAAAATAAAACATAAAAAAATGAAGAATTGTCCCTTAAAATTAGGCTTCTTCAAAATTATCTTTAATTTTTAAAATAAAAGTTTTGCTTAACAAAGTTTTAACTCTAAATTCAGAAAAATATGTATTATTTAAATTTAAGCCAATTTTGTAAACAATTACAGATAAAATCTTTCCAAGTTTTTATAATTCAAACAGCTAAATAAATAAATAACTTGAAAGATGACTCGTAATATGACAAAACAAATTCCAAATGTATCTCGACTTATCCACATGAAAGCTTTTCATTCAATTTATAGATTGAACACTGCTCAAAGCGAGTCGCTACAAAGCTGCATATCCTTCCGACTTCTAACTGCTTGTCACAAAGACATTTATAGATTAATTATTCATGATTTTACAAAATAAATTCCATTGATTCTCC
Organism: Temnothorax unifasciatus; assembly: GCA_030770225.1. Lineage (NCBI taxonomy): Eukaryota > Metazoa > Arthropoda > Insecta > Hymenoptera > Formicidae > Temnothorax > Temnothorax unifasciatus. Next base: position 161,065 of record JASTWK010000299.1, read on the forward strand.
CCAGTAAATTCTTTACGGAAAGCTTAAATTTAATTTAAAGATCTCTCGGTGTTGAAACTTTTTTTACAAGTCACTCAAGAAATCATCTATATTTTCAATTAGCCCACATGAAAACTGTGATAAGTAACGAGCTGAAAAAAATTAAGCAGAAAACCTAAGCAGAAGAACCACCCGAATCTAAGGATCTGTTTTCTATTGCTGAACTAGCTGCACTAGTTTAGAGTTTATTCTTTTTCCTTCTAATGTAGAATAAAAAAGATTAACTCTGAACTAGCGCAGCAATAAAAAACAGACTCTAAGATACAGGATCTGTTTTCTATTGCTGAACGGGCTGCACTAGTTCAAAGTTGATCTTTCTTACTCCACATTGGAAGGAGAAAGATAAACTCTGAACTAGAGCAGTCAGTTCAGCAATAGCAAACGGACTCAAAGATTATCCCTAATTTCGTGGGGACAGGAAACATCGATCTGTCCCTCGACTCAGCCGCTTCCGCGCGGAAGCCCCTCGTACGCGTTACATCATCGGCGTAACGTGCCGCGTGAACGCGAGGACGGTGGAAACAGCTGCGCTCTCTCACGTACACATACACACAGAGATGTCGCGTGTCGCGAGAAAATCGCATATCGATTTCCCCGCCTTCCGCGGACGCCGCGCTCGCCACACCGATGCGGGCTTCATCCTGGGGCGTGAGGGACAGATCGTCACCCGCCGCGTAAATCACCGGCCGATCGCGATCGTTTCTCGCCGCGCGATCGCGCGGCTAACGTCGCGGTCCAAAAATACGGTTACGTAAAGGCGACCGCTGCAGGTCGTCGTCATCGTCGTCGTCGTCGCCGCCGTTTTCCTGGGAGGAAACAAAAAGGATACCAGCACCAGGGTCTCGACTGCTTCTTCTTCTTGCGGCCCATCTTCCCGCCGGATTATTTGTCGCTACTTCGGTGACTCTGCTCCGCAAAACGATCTTCGACGTGCCAAGTATATACGCGGCGCAAGAATCAAGAAGACGTCGGCACACTACACAGTACACACGCACACACGCACTCACGCGAAAACCGATAATGCAAAATGGCCGCCGTAGTACGTCTTTTCCGAGGCGCCCGACGCCGGAAGTCGCCAACGTGGCGCGCCTCAAGATTCTAAGCCCTAGGGAATCCTGGTGAATTCCCTGACGGACAAGTTTTTCTAGGAATGGCGGGAATTTTAGAAATTACAAATTAGTCGGATCACTCAACAGGAATCGAAAGCGATACTACTCTCAATTTATGGATCTATAATCTATACGTATATGTATATATATTTTTTTGTACATAAAAATTTGATACAAATTGCGTGAAAAGGACGAGGAAACAGCAAATAAAACGTGTTCGTATCGCGCATTAAACATGCACACCGTAATAAAGAAATAAAAAAATATAACCAATCATGCTCAGAAGATATCTTTCATCAAACGCAGTATATAATGTATCTATAATGCACAGGGTATCTGGTAATTACCGTGTCACCTGCTACCTTTCGTGGGTAGATAGAGCGCGTTAAACTGAATAAAAAAGTCTTTTATCGTTTTGTAAGTTTTTTCAATTAAAGATCCACACATCAGTGTGCGTCCATGCGATTCGACGAGAAAAAACAGCCCGTTTTTGCTACGCGCGCGATGTGGCATTGGGAGGCCTCTGTGAACGACACGCGTGACACTGAAAGCTGTCCACGAGAGGTGACACGGTACTTATTAGACACCCAGTATATGTGGTGTATGTATATATATTTAGTATAATATACATAAACACACATCTACACAATTATTCAAGAATTAATTAGCAAATTGTCGTAATTACTCTCTTCGTACTATAAAATTTCATCCAGTACTTCACATTCATAATTAGTCAATAACGTTCAGTTATTACAATTGTAATTTTTGAACGCAATCCGTGCCACAAAAAATAAAAAATATACAACTGCCATTCTATAATGTCACATCTCTCTAACTTGTATAATATGCATATATATAATAACAATTGTAAAGAGAAAGCTCGAAATCAGATTTGACAACTATCACGATTGCAGCAGTGTAAATCTCTCGTATAACAAAGTTCCCTCGAGGCAGAGATAGGGATAATCTTTTGTGATCGGAAAGAAAAACCTCCGTTAGCTGGCGATCCTTTGCTCCAACGGGACGTCGCTTTCGGAATCGCTGGACTCGATGGTACTCACAGGATCATCCAAGGATATGGACCTCTCTCTCTTTATCTCTATTTTAATTTCTGTCTTCGGCATTTTGTCTGGCTAAATTTACATTTTATCATGTTAACTTAAATCTTGTTGCATTCATATATTAAGTTGTAAGTTCATATTTTATATTGTATTATTTCAAGTTATGCAGAGATTTTATATTATACACACACACACACACATATATATATATAATATAAAATCTCTGCATAACTTGAAATAATATATATATATATATATATATATATATATATATATATATATATATAAATAACCAAAAGAATTAAGAGTGTGAAACTATGGTTTACCTTTGTCCTCTCCTTAATCGTCCTCTTAAATAGATTAGACCGCGGTATATATTTCTCAGCCGTAGATTCCACTCTCCTAATGTCGAAGTCCTGATCAATTTTGGTCACTGTCTGCATTCTCTGTTGCTCGGAAGTTACGTATAAATCATCCGGCTGATGGTAATTATTGTGAACGTTGTAAGCCTTCTTGTTGCAAAACAAGGCTGCGCACACCGTACACTTAATCAAATCCTCCGGCATAGACTCCCTTTCTTTCTGCGAAACAATGCATTGTAGAAAGATATCTGAGTTTTCAAACGCACAGAGTTATATCAGAATTACTCGGTCACATTCTTTAATTAATGGTATTTTATAATCATTTTTTTTTTCATTTACATTTAAAACAGCAAATGGCAACTTTCAAAATATATCTCTATATTGTAATATATTTATCTTTCTTACTTCTGTGTGCATCTTCTCTAGATGCTGTTGCAAGTTGAACTTTATAACGTACTCGACGCCGCACAAATGACAATAATATACGCTCAACGCGTCGTTCATAGAGTTCAATTTGATCTTGTTGCTGGGCGGAGGAGTGGCTATCGGTTGGAACATGTATACCATTCTGAAAAACAGTACAGGCAGTCAGATAATTTCAGAAATATGCGTTCTTAAAGGTGGATCAATAAAACGTTACCTTTTATGAAAGGAACGATTGTGATAATTTAGTGCCTTCTCGTTGTAGAATATCACGTTGCACTCTTCGCATTTTCTATGCAGATTTTTATTCTCGCTTTCAGTCGCGTCATGTGACATTTGATGATTATCCCTATGATTCTGAACAAGATTTTCGCGAGATTATTACAGAAGCAGGAGACAAAAAGACAAAAAGAAGTGCTGTAAAGTGTTTACCTTTAGAGGAAACTGCATTCCACAATAGGAACAATAGAACTTGGTCGGCGAATTGGAGTGTACCTTAAACCTGTGCCTTATCGTTGCCGGTATCGAATCAAACGACTGATTACATATGTCGCACTGAGTGTCTACCTTGGTTCTGCTTCTCATCGGCAGCCCACGCATGTCTATCTCCTTATTTGCATGTTTCCTGTGTCAGACATGACAAAAGATGAAAAACTTACTTAAAATACAGATAACAACTAATAAATTTGCACATAGAAAATAGTTCAAAATAATGAAAGGCACAGAGAGCCAAATAGTCTAAATTTGCTCCTGCAACAAATTGAATAATAAAGCAATAAATTGATTCTAAGACCAGATTTTCCATCTCCAAGGAATCTACTGCCTCATACCGGCATAATAACAACTCGTATGTATGCCCGCGTGTGTCCAATGTTTTGGACGGTTCGAATCATCCCCTCGGATCACTCTTCGTCCACGCATGTGAAAAATATCGCCGACAACGTCGCGGAATCACGATTATTGACCGACTCCGACTGACCGTGAATCTCATGAACCTCTCGACTTGGTTATGATTTGACGACGAGGCGTACCTAAAGTGTTCCTGCAATGCCTCCTTGGAGTCGAGCTTCGAGTCGCACAGAACGCAATTGTGCTGGCCCCGCATACTCCTCCGGGTACTCATTTGGCGCTCGGGGTACGCGAGAACGGGGAAGGGCGGGCAACGGGCGAGATCCACGCGGAGCTGGAGCTGGAATCAGCTGGAGCCTGCACTGATCGACGGAGCGTCAAGATCGCGCGCGGTAAGATACGCCGAGATTCGAAGCGAAATTACCGCGAACTGTCACGATCGGCCGATCAAACGTCCGCCGACGTCCGCCGTCGCCGCTTCGTCCACTCCTCGTTGGCGAGACACCTGTGACCCCGCGAGCGTGAGAAAGGGGAATCCAGGGGAATCGCGATCTGGGGACGAACACGGTAAAAAATCAATTTTCGGCCATTTTAATCGCGTCGAAAGGACGCGCCATCTAACCGACACACGGCGCACAAATAAACGCGGCGAACGCGCGTTGGACTGTTTGGAGGCAGAGACAATTAATACCTAATCCCTGAGAGCGAGCCCCTCGATTCTTAAATTCATTCGTAAGAGAAACGTACGGTAATTACGGTATGCGTAATTCTGCGTAATTCAGACTCTCGAATGTGGCATTTATGCATTTATCTCGTGTCGTGCTTTGAACGCGCGCTGATGTGCCGCGGAATTGTCGTGATTTAATTTTATCTTCGATTCTTTTCGAAGAGCGAAAAGAGAGCTGAGTTTCAATGTGAAATCGCGATGTGATTCAAGTAATAGCACGCCGTGATACAACACTTGTTAATACGTTTGTTAATATTTCTTATTTTCGTATATTTTGTGCCGCGTAAAAATTAATTAAGCGACACGCAGTCGCGACTCCTCATCGTTGTGCAAGGTATTAATAATACAGTTATGTCAGTTATACATTCGCGAGATTTACGTGCTCGATACCGTACTGTGCGTGCGATATTTAATTTTAATTGTGTTTTTGATTAATCAACCGCGTGTCTTTTATTATAACCGTCCACTGGATTCACGTAGTATAGCGCGCCGTGTTGTCGACACCTTCGAACACATTTCGTCGCCATTACCGCAACGCTGAACGCAGTGATAAATGCGGAACGGGGCAATCGGCGTCGCGACTCTTTTGAATTTGTATGAAAAATCCATGTTAGAAAATGTTAAAATATTTCGGGAAATGATATCAGGACTATAGCACGCGGTCTGATCGGTGTTGTTTTTTGTACCCGGCGCGCATTATTGTTCGTGATGAAATCTGTACGAAAAAGCACCGTCATCGTCATGCTAACTATAGTGAAATGTGTCAAATGGTTAACTTTCAATTTGATATCTGCGTTTTACAGAGTCGCGAGTGCATTCGAGAAAATAGTTATATCTTTAGGAGCATTATCAGCTACAATTAAGGATATCCGTTATGTCAAAATAGAGAGATGAAGCTGAAATTTACAGAGATTGTGCACTTATATATCCCTGTGTGTTATTTGCGATCAATTGTCTGACCCGTTTCCGAGATATCTGCTTTAAAAGTAACAGAAATTATATATATATACATATATATATATATATATATATATATATATATATATATATATATATATATATATATACTTCCCATATAAATAACATAATATGTATCTTTGCTTCTGTACAGTAAAAATGAATTAAATTTTTATGGTACACTTCTATGACATTGAGAATTGCAATTACGGTTTTTTAAGTTTTTCTGTTAATATTTTTTTTCAATTTTTAATGATTTATTTAAACAATATCAAGTATAAAAATGAGAAAAAATTGTGATTTTTACGCTTTTTCTGTCCCAATGATAACATGTTGTTTATGAATGATTTCTGAGACTAGCTTTACACTGTTTAATCAAGAAAACAAAATTATACTACATATTATAGCAATAGGTAAAACATCCTTAACTCAAGTGCAACCGTGAGTGCAACCAATAAATTCGAAAAAAGGAAGAAACTTGAGATATCGGATATTACAACTATCAATATATGGTTATTACTTATTGTTAGTTGCTGCGCATCGTCCCTGTAAATTATCAAATTATTTTATAATAATTTTTTAAATTGTTTAAATTATTTTTTTTTTTTTAATTATTTTTTTTATTAATAAAAAGAAGATAAGTATTAATTATGTTTAATTTTATTCTAATTTTTTGTAACATATCATCTATCCATATATTTATATCGCGATAATTTGATTTTATTACACAGTAAAGTACTTCCTTCCCATGGGTTTGTGCTCGACTAAATCTTTGATGTAACCCCAAACGAAAGAGTCGAGCATGTTAAGATCCGGCGACCGCGGATTGGGCCACTTCGACCTATCCATCTGTCCGGATATCGCGCGTCTAAAACATTTCGCGCCTGCCGCGAAATATGCGCATCAGGAGCCCCGTGTCGTGTTGGAAAATGAGCTCTTTCCGTTCGCGAAGAAAAACATCTTCGAGAAGACCGGGCAACTCATTTTCCAAAAACTGAGCGTAAATTTCCCCGGTTAAGCGTGGCGGGAGAATATAGAGATCGATCTGAAAATCATAGAAAGAGTGTGATTTGAAAAAACTGCGAGGGAGACAAAGACGGATGATTCTTAACTCATGAACTTTTACTACTTACAATTCGGTTCGCTTTTATTCCTGCCTAAACATTTATTGACCAGCGATATTGAAACGCACCTTGACGAATGGCGTGGATGGATTTTCATCTTTCCATAATAAAAAATTATGGGAGTTAAACACGCCATTTGGTGTGAAGGTCGCTTCGTCCGTCCACAGGATGCGGTCGGGAAAAAGGGCATTCCGCCGACACTGCGCGAGGAACCCTGTGTATTTCGCCGTTAATTAATATTTGTTAAAAGCAGCGTAAACATTAAAGAAAGATGATAAAAGTACCTTCACAATAATAAACGCGCTGCTGTCCATCTCTTGCAATAAGTTGCTGCACCCGTTGATAATGAAACGGGTGCAATCCGTTCTGGGGTAGAACCCGATGTACGACGCTTCGGGAGAGACCTAGCATACCACTCACACGGAACATAACATCCATTAGACGTCCATACAACCTCCATAGCTCCACGCGACATCCATCTCCATGGTGGATTCACCCGACATTAAGAAATATTATATCATATATCCAATTCAAAATTTTATTATTCTTTTTATACTGAATTTGTTTCTTAAGATGATTTTTAAAAAATTATATATTTGCGCTGGTTATGACATATGTAGACTATATATAACACTTACATGAAATTAAGAAGTAGTCTACCACGTAAGGCAGTTGGCTCACGATCCCAGAGGTCCCGAGTTCGAATCCCACCAAGGTAAGTGTTTTTTTCAAATACGAGAAAATATTTATAATCATAGACTGCATCGTAAGAAACAAATTTAGTTAAAAAATATTAATAAAATTTCGAAATAAATAATTTTTTTTGTCGGGTGAATATTCGTATTTCTCTAGATTTTAAAATATCTTTTTGAGAGCGTATTTCAGAGAGGAAAATCTTCTAAAATCAAGCGGGAGCCACTAAACGACAGAATTTTTTCTTTTTTTTGAGTAATAAAACATTTAATTAACATATTTTAATTATCCACCAAAGTTCCATTAAACATCTATGTAATCTATACAACGTCTAAAAGAGATCTATCAATACGTCTAGTGGAGGTCGAATGGAGGTGTGCAATGCGGAACTAGGAGGCACTGGATGACTATTAGTAGACGTCCATGGGAAGTTTCATGGATGTCTAATGGAGGTTTTTAATCTCCATGATGGACGTCTAGTGGACGTCCATTAGAGCTTTTTGTTCTGTGTGAGCAGCGACACGCGGCGCACGGTAGGTCGTCTCTGGGGGTTCTCGGGGTTCTCCTCGAAATCCTCGAATGCTTGGAGGATTCTCTCTTCGTCGATTACGCGACGTTGCAATGGTGCACCAGCATGTCGCCAATGTGGTAAAAGAGATCCTGTCTCTCTGGAGCGTCAGACACATCCCAAAATTACGTTGTATCCGGGATGTCGTTCACGTCCGGGGAATCGTTCCGCGTAAAGTCGGACGGCGGCACGGACGTTTTCTCCATTTCGTACGTAAACAACATGTCGGTATACTCTCGAGCAGTATACATCTCCTTATAATTTATCGAAATATTCTCGAGAATTCACGCACGTCGGACGCTGGGCACGTATTATCGTGGAGCGACAAACAACGTTGAGACAAAAGAATATTGTTAACTGCAATTACTGCAAACGTTTGTTGTTTGTCGCTCCACGACAATAGCGTCCAATAGCTTCAACCCTGAAAAACCTTCGAAAGGTTTTAGTCATTGGTCATTGTTTATTCAAAAGTTATTAACAAATGTGACTGGGAAATGTGTTCTAGACAAAACATAAGTCAAGATCGAAGTCATCGGCGTGGTGTAAATAATTATCAAATTAAAGTAAATAATTACTAAATATTTTTAAGAAATAAGTAGCAATTACCAAGCAGATTAATAAATTTGTTTTTCGACTGACAAATCACGAATTGCGAACATTATAAAAGATCCACATCGGCAAACGACGAATTTTTTACGAACAGCGAACTGCGAACCATAATCAAGTAGCACATAAAGTTTTAAAACGGCTGCGATAACGTTGTTACAGCTTATATCACAAAGTAGTCTGACTTAATATTTGCGCTTATCCGCAATATTACATTGAAAATATGATTTCTATGATAACCTCGAGGAAATAAGAGAGGATGTACAAATAATAATAGGGGAAAATTATCAAGACGCATTACGCATGTATCCAAAGGAATACATATACGTATAATTACGGATATATAAAAAAAAACTTTATCAAGGATCAAAGTACTATTGATTGATTTATTAATTTTTTTATATAAAAACCATGATGTTACACACAACTGTACAAAATACGTATGTACAAGCGACACAGTAAAGTACGTCACGAGGCTTCGATAAAAAATAAATTTAAGTAACGTGCCTTTTTTAAGAGTGATGAATTCAATATTTTTCATAAATTTTAATAAGCTATTTACCAAGATACTTAAATGCGCTAAATAATAATTGATCGTTATGTTTCCGGTAATAAAGAACTAAATTAGATTGTAGTTGATTATTAGATATGAACGGGTAATAATTGTCTTCGATTAATTGTATCCGATTAATACTAATTGTAATAGGAATATTCGAATACTAACCGATATGTCACAAATGTCAAGATCGTTAAGATATAATCACTTAGTAATTACCCAATTAAAATTTATTCACTGTTGATTGATTTATTGCTCGCTGTAATTAGATAAGATAATCTTATGCGTTAGTATAATAAAACTTTAATAAGATAATCTTATGCGTTAGTATAATAAAACTTCAAACACGCTGCGGTCGAAATTCGCAAAAAATATGGAAGTCATAAATGTAGGTACTCGTTCAGCGAATCTATATGTGCGAAGAAGACTCATCTGTATCACAAAGATGGCTATTGTCCACTTTCGCCAAACAAAGCGAGAAAAATTGTTATGTTATTGTGGGTCACTGAAAATTGATACATGAATACACGATATGAAATAACAGTAGACTTATGCTTCTGTTCCCGTGCGATGGAAATTGCAGGCCACGTTTACATCTCACATTAGGCCGCGCCCTATATTCCAAATTCGACCTAAATTATTTAAGTCGTCTGGCTGGGCGGCACTACTTGGTGCCACAAAACATTGCACGTGGTATTAGGTGACCAGATCTGACTTCAGCTCAGGGTCTTGTATTTTAGTGACCTGATCTGAAATGTAAAACGTTATCATTTCCTATGTAAACACGCGATTACGCGCGACGCAATTTAAAAAACAAATGAATTTATGACAACCCCAAATATGACCCTGAAGTCATTTGTAGGTCTCTTTATCTCTTTCGATGTAAACAATTGATGACTAGATTTACTTTGAGTCACGATGTAGGTCAGACTGTGAGATTAGCTAATCTCACAGACCTAGGTCGCTGGGTGTTAAGGCCATTCTACAATACGTCGCAAACGATGGCAACAGCTAGTTGAAAAATGTTATTTCCGGTTGCGTTTATCAGTTGCGGTTGTCAAAAGAAAGTTGGCGAACTTTTAATTTTTTTGGCGATAGTTACTGGCAATCGGCATTCAGAAATAACACTTTTCAACTAGCAGTTGCCATCGTTTGCGACGTATTATAGAATGGCCCTAAGTTAAATCAGTTCGATTTTGCTAAATTAGAAAAATGTAAAAAATAAGATCAATATACGACGCAATTTTAATAAATAATTTAATGACGAAAAAATGTTATTCTGACATATTTTATGTACGTTAATAAATTTTGTAAAAAAATTATGCATTTGTTGTTAACATTATCTTTTTTTTTAAGAGAGAGAGAGAGAGAGAGAGAGAGAGAGAGAGAAGCGGCTGAGATGCTCAATTCTTTCTTTCACTTCTCTTGATGCTTCTTGTAGCAATACGACTTGTTAACTCCAGATTTTATTATCAATAAAGATGTTATTATTAGATATATTATTTTCCTATTTCTACTGTATTCTATTTGTGTGTCTCGATTGAAGAAGGTCAAACTGATTGCGAGTATGTATCTGTCAATGTATTATTAAAAACCATATATTAATTTGAGTAATTTATGATGATACTTATACAATGTATTCACTGTGATATATGATTAATTTCGAAGCATACTGAATGTGCCAAGTCACTTGTACATTATGTTACGTAAAGAAAAAACAAATTAAAAATTAATCGATCCGTTGACTTCCTGACTCAAGCTTATAAAAATGGCATATCTATTCTTGCTCTTCTCACTTTAATTGATCGTAAAAGTGTGTACGAAGTTATTGCACTCAAGAGAAGAAAACGTATATACGCATGGTTATATCACGTATTTGATATTTTCAGTTAATACACGTATTTATTAGTATTCTTAATAATAACAAAACTTATTAAAAGTTTGTTAAGAATAATAGAAACAACAAAATAATATTCCTCAAAAATATGTTTAATATTTAGTAGATATTAAAAATAAAAAAGTAAGTAATGATATTATACAACAGGTATAAATAAAACTAATAAAAGTACCATTTTATTCTTTAATTAATTAATTTTATGTCACACATTCATATATTGTATATGATAAATATTAATTACGGATACTATAAATCAAGTACAATTTTATGACTTTTATTAAAAAATAAATATTAAATTATATCTTATAGTACATTACAAATTGATCTTAAATAACTTTATCGGATTAATCTAACAGATTGATTGAAAAATCATTTCTTTTTGTTAAATAAATCACATAGAACTTACACTAAAAATACAAAAAAGCGACAAATATATTTTTTCTTTTTATCAGAAATAATATTATGATACTAAAACGCAATATGTATTTAATTGGAATATGAACTACAAATAATTTAATAAAATGCAAATAATATTTAAATTAGAATGGCGCTCAGAATAATTAATATTTTCAAATATAACTGGCTTTACATCTAACAGATTTCTTATTTTTATCCGCAGATATAGAGGCGCAATATTGCTATTAAAACCTGAGACTTGTATCTATATTTTTCGAATAAAATTAGAAATATTTTTAGTGTACGCGAGAGCGCAATTATTTTATCGTGGTTCAATAAAAACATATGTACCACCTTTTATCGCAAGACCAGGAGATTTTTCGTTGTAAACGAACGGCTCCGCTGTCCGGGGATGAGGTTTGAACTTATATTTCGAAAGAAGACTCACGAGTCCGACTTTCGTTTGTATATAGCCAAACCGCGCACCTAAAGATTAAATAGAGAAATAGAGAAATTAGAGATTAAATAAAGAAAAATACTTGCATGAGACGTTTATGTAGCGATATACAAATTAAATATTTTAATGATAAATTTATATCTTTACCAATGCAGTTCCGTGGACCTTCTCCAAATGGCAAATAAGCATACGAATGCCTTTCTTTTATTTTGTCTGCGTTGAATCGTTCAGGATCAAATTTTTCCGGGTCCGGGTATATTGATGGATCTCGATGCAGCCCAAGCACCGGTATAGTTATTAATGTCCCCTTTGGCAGGTGGATGTTCGTTGTCGGTAAATCTGTATCCTTAGTGCAGATACGATTTAAGATAGGAAGAGATGGATATTTTCTTAAAGTCTCTGCAATGTGTAAAAGAAAAGTATACCTCTCCTTCAAAATACAAGTTATTTATTTAAACGTACATGTAAATAATTATATATTTTTGATATTTAATATACTTGCCATGTATCACTTTGTGAAGATATGTCATTTCGTTCACAGCGTCGTAGGTCAAATCACCATACTTTGTCAATATTTCATCGATTTCTTTGCAAACTTTGTCTTGTATATCTTGGTGTTGCGCTAATTCGTATACAGCGAACGTCGCCGTCGCCGCGGAGGTTTCAAAACCAGCTATGAAGAAGATATAACTTTGCGCAGTAGCTTCCAGCATAGTAAGTTTATTTATGTTTGCTATGGGTAAACAAAATATATATTTTTAATAATCTTTTTCAAAAGATATTTTCAATATATATAGGGAAGCTATTATATATACGTATAAAACATGTAAAAATATATTAATATATTAATAAAATATAAAAAATATATTAATTAACCCGTTCCTTCTAATGAATAAAAATATATATTAACATTTTTCGTCCGTGGTCTTCTTGTCATCGTCAGGATCAACGTAGCCTCTCTCCATGAGTTGAATGAGTAGATTCATAAAATCGTATCGGACGATATTATGAGTTTGCCTATATTTCACATTCTCTCGAAACATATTTATGTAAAAGTTGCTGACGTGTCGGTCCGTGAAAGGGATGGAAAAGAAATCCATAATTTTCGGCGCAAACCCACACAGAGCAATATAAATTGGATTCATTTTAAAAATCTTTTTTCCCTGCTTTCGAAATTCATTATTCGGTTCCTCAATACAGTTAGATTTGATGCCAAATGCTGTTGACATGATTACATCCGTTGTATATCTATTGGTAAAATTAGCATTTTTAATGAATTCTATCGAAATTTGTGAAATGTCATAGGTATTGAAAAATTACATAAGCATTATCTCAAACAAATAAAGAAAGATTGGCATATCGGGAGATTATAATACTATATTGAAGAGAAGATTAAAAAAAGATAGGAAAGAACGGAAAGAGAATTTTAAAAATTCAGAAGAAAACTCTCCAATATATTTAGATGTCATACTTTTACGACGTAAGATTTTTACCTTGCAAACATATCTTTCATCTGAACAGAATCTCTCATTTGTGCTTTGCTTTCTAGATACTTCGCGAGTGTCTCGCTACATTCCTTTACAAACGGGAACATCTGCTTTATTTTTCCCGAAGTAAAAGTAGGTGTCATCTTGACGCGCATATTTCGCCATCTCTTTCCGGGCATAAAGAATAAATTGCCGGTTAGTGGATCAATCTTTTCGTTGCAGTACACCCCACGATCGTGGAAACTTTCAAACTCCTTTGTCAATACTATTCGAATGAGATCAGGATCGGCAATTACTAAGTTTGGTTTATGAAGTGAGTACATTCCAATAGCGCGATGATTCTTATATTTCATGTAGACATCATGGAAGAGAACGCCTGTTGACAGTTTTGTTTAATTAATTCCGTGATTTCTTATTTGAAGTAAAAATGCAATAAATAACACTACAAAGAATAAATCTTTAATTTTATAAAAATAGAAACAAATTTGTGATAATTATAGATAGAAGTGACGAATAAAATGTAATTGTAAATTATAGTGCAGCAATTATCATTTCGCAGAATTATAATTCATGAGAATTTGTCGCATTGTCATTTTTATTTTAATTAATATTTTCAAGCTTGTACTGTAGAAATTGGAAATACAGATTCTGAATAAGATGTTTATGATAATATCAGAAAGAAAATGTTCAGTTTAAATTTAAACTGAACTTATTATAAGGAAACTAGAAAATTATGTTAATACGTGAAAACTGAAAAACCGAAAAATTACGTTTAGCGGGTCCACTGGACCGGAGTATGGTGAGCTAGATAGGGTTAATATTATAAATCGTGTTCTAGGAAAAACAATAAGATTTTAAAACTAGATCTCTATTATGTCTTCCAAAGGTTAAATTTTATGTTTTTAAGTATTTTTATTATATAAAATTTCAATTATGTCTCTCCCATCTTAATTATAAATATTTAAATTAATAAAAAATGTAAAAAGTACACAAGAAAATAAATATACGTATACCGTTTATATTAATATAGAGATACTCGCCTGCTTGCTTTTTTCCAGTTACCAGAGCCATTATATTTCCAGTTGGTATAACGGGTTCAATATAAAAAACACCCCTTTTGCGCCAGAAATTGAATATCACAAATTTATAATAAATATACACAATGCTCAGGGCACCGATTAGAACCCCGATTAATTCCGCAAGTATCATCGCGAATCTATAACCAAAATATAACGATAAACAATTACTAGAGACCGGATCGCGGTACCGTTTTCTCCACTCCAAGCGTGTGCTAGCGCCGTGAGAAGCAGTACCCTCCACGCCGCGCCGGTCTAACGTAGCAAAAGGGGTACCGTCGCGTATAATATATAAATATAAATATTTTGTGTACTCTGTGCGACGCGGTGCCTCCTTTGCTTATGGCGCTGGGTCGCTTGGAAATGGGAAAAACGGCACCGCAATTCGATCTCTTATAATTACCTTGTAAAACGTTTACATTGAGCAGGATTTAATGAGATTATTAACTCTTATATTTTTTAATGCTTTGAGAGCTAGATTAGGGGAGACCGGGGCTAGAAGTCACACGGGTAAGTTGTCACAAAGCTTATATCTCACTTAATACATTGAGTGGAACATTCTTCTTTATAGTGTAGGTTGCTTTTATCGTGTTAGTCGGGTGTACAAAATAGCTCGTTTCAAAAACATCGCATGTGATATTTACAAGCATTTTTTTAAAATTAGAAGTCGTTAGTAAATTTTTCTTGCCTCTATTTTTATTGTTTCGTTGGTTTTTAAAATTACTAGTCGTAATTTCTTTTTGGTCATAAGAAATATTATAGTTTTAGATAATTTTTCCTGTATTTAGTTAACCGTCATTGCAACATAGTTTATAAATATAATCTTCTTTGTTCAAAATGACCATTCAGGATAAGTTGTCTCAAATGAGATAGAATTCAATGTTTATGAGAATTATTATTTTTTTATTTACTCAAAGTTTATGGAAAGTATTACAAAGTTTATTGAGAATTATTATTCTTTTATTTAGTCTAAGTTTATGAGAATTATATTACAAAGTTTATGAAAATTATTAATTTTTCGTTTAATTCACGCTGCAATATATTATTAAGTTAAATTTACCAAACACTAGCACTAACTTTAATAAAATATTAAAACAAGAAATATTTGTCGTATGTTTCATCTACATGAAAGATACATGACAATCAATCCAGAGTTATGTGACAACCAACCCTGCATGGGTATGGGGTAAGTCGTCACATTTTCACGATCTTGCCTAGAATTAAATAACTTTTTTGTGTATAAATATATATAAGTCTAATATTTTTTTTCTTATACCTAAAGAATGTAGCTACATTATAAAGTACTATACAATATTATAAAATATTGCTAACATTTTTTTTTAAATCAGTATTTGAAAAGTGTGACAACCCGTCCCGGTCTCCCTATGGGTTAGATTTTGTGCGTTTTCTAATTCGCAATTTGTAGTCCGTATTATACTCCGTATGAGATTTATGAATACTTTGAAGAGAATAATTCGAATTTTGTTGCTTATTAATCCGGATTTACCGGATTATTTAACAAAATTAAATAACTTAGTTGTTTCATATCGTTCACTACTTTCAACCTTTATAACTTTTTTTTTAATATCTCTTATCGCCAAATAGAATTTCTGAAAGAGCAACTCCTAAATACTTCTAAATACCTCTAAATACCAATTGCGGTCTAAAAATTTTAATTAGAGTTACATATATAATTAAATGTTTGTATATAGTTTTATACGATACCTCCATTTACAGAGCACAGAGAGAAAAACTAAAAACACTTTTTTATGTAATTAAAATCTTAGCTATTAATTGAAATTAAAACTCGATCAGTGAAAAATATGGAATTCCGGCAGTAAATACAGTAATTTCATTGCATATGAACTGGGCGCGAGATATACTACCGTGTTTCTTGACATGGCAAATCATATAACCAGCAATATATGATTTAAAATAATCGAATTTTTGCGATTCTGTTTCCCACGCAAACAAAAACTATTTTTCATGATGAAAGAATTAATTTAATCCCGCTATAGGCGATTTAATGTAAAGAATGACTAATAAGCAATTTATTGTAAAAAAAAATATTAGTCTAACATATTTTGTATATGAAATTTTATAAAATCTATTGTTAATACTAACCTTTTTTTTAAGTGAATCGACTATCTCGGAGATGATCCTATTTCTACTGTATTCTGTTTTTACGTCTCGGAGCGCCTACTGAAACGGAAGTCTGAATAAGCTATGCATTTATATGTATCTTCTTATCAGCACTAAAAATATTATCTATCCGTGACGATTTTTTTAGTGAATTGCTTTAGGCAATCGTTGTCAGCTCATTGGCACGTGGCGCCGGCGCCATAGTTGTTACATTTTTGCTAAACCTGGTCAACAAGTTTTTATATAAATATCATTTTTTACTGTAAACATATCTTACTTTATATTCTTTAAGGTTTATTAGTACATTAACTCCTTCATCTATAGTTTATCTCACAGTCAGTGAAATTTTAATATCCTTAACTATTTAGGAGATAATAGATGCTTATTAAGTAAATCATCCTGTATATGTAATATATATGATATCATATACATGTATTGAAAAATATATAAAAATTAATAAACATTAATTTATAGTTATTATTTTTTACCAAACTTTTACGTTTCGAAGAAAATAAAATTTTATTGCTTTGATAAATTAAGAATTATTTGTGCTTATTTATAGAATTTAGTCTAACAATCTAACAAATAAAGAAGATAAATTTCTAAATTGCCCAAATAAAAAATTTAGTGATTTATTTACTTATTCATTAAATTTACACAATTTTACCTATTTTAGGAACTTTTCACGTTGCCAGCAAGTAAATAAAAAAAGTGGTTATTTTTCAAAAAATCAGCCCAACTGGCCAAATTTATTTATTATTAACACAACGTTTCTGTTATAGATTTTGGCCCTTTTCAAAAAAGTGGCAATGTTATAATACATACAAACTTAGTTATAAGTAAGTTTGCGCATCAAATATCTAGTAATTATAGTGTAGATATTGAAGTGACCAAGAACTTCGTGTTGAGAAGCACGTCCACACTCTATGACTAAACTGTAGAGTACAACAATAGAACGAGGCGTACGTGCTTCTCAACACGAATTTCTTGGTCACCTCAATGTTCAGACAGACAGAATTTTTTCTTACAATTTACCCTGAAAATCATGATAGTTGTAAGACAACACCTATTACGAATTAAGAATTTTATGCGAACTATTCCAATTGATATTTACTATAATAAAAAATATTACTATTTATTACAATAAAATATAAAATATGTTTAATTAATTTTACTAAAATATATAGTAAAAGTTTATTAATTTTTTAAAAAATTATGCTTGGTAATTTTTATTACGTTGTTTGTAAAATGTCTTTTGCATATTTCAAAAATTCCTATCGTTATCAATAATATTTGATTGGTTACCAAGTTGTCCCAGTTTGTCCAAAATTGTTCCAAGTTGTCCCAAGTTTGCAGTTTGAATTTAACAGTAAAATATAACGAAAAATTCTTTCCGTGTACATTGTAGTTACTAGATATTTGACGCGCACACTTACTCATAATCAAGTAACTTTTATATGTATTGTAACTTTGTCACTTAAAAAGGGCCAAAATCTATGGCCGAAAAGTACTACGTTGTGCTAATAATAATTAAAAATCTGGTTAGTTGGGTCAATTTTTTAAAAATAACCATTTCTTTTATTTATATTCTTATGTCTTTTCAGGACATAAAGATTTGTACAGAAGACGGTTTAATTCGACCCAACTGGCCATTTATTAATATAATATTTAAATACACGCACAACGTTTTAACCACGATTTGTGGTCCTTATCAAATGTAAACTAAGTCATAAATTTAAAAGTAGCTATTTTACGAGATATCTTAATTAGAAAATTAAAAAATATAATCTTTTGCCAGTGATGAAATAATATAAACTCTTTATTAGTCGGCCTGACTAGCAATAATTAAATAATTATAACGACGTTTTGACCTCTATTTTGGGTCCTTATCAAGTTAAGGTTGTATGACCCATAAGATCTCTGCCAAAAGTTTAAGAAACGTAACATAAAGCTAATTAACATATTTAAGAAGATATTCTTTACTGGAAAGTAATATTTATATTAATATTTTATTAAAATAACGGTTGCCTGTGTTTTTACGAGCTATAGAGGCATTTTTATGCATATTTTCTCGTATGTAAACTTTCACTTTTAATGGTTTTTGGAAAGACTGTACCTGACTTGCAACTGACACAAACGAAAATCTGAAAGTGTGAAAATCTTTAAAAAGTAACAAAACATAGTAATTACTGTTTAAAAATACTAATGAAATTATATTACGTTATTTATTTACGTCATTTATTAATCGTAAATTGCCGGTAATACATAAAGTGGAAACAATGCGGATTACAAAATTCAACTTACATGGATCAATGTGCTCTCTAATATGTCCTTCCCTTTTTTAATTAGTGTCTAATTTCTTAGGAACGGTATATAGGGTACTCATTTATTTATGATTATTCGTGACATGACACAATTATATCAGTCGTTCGTCGGGCGCTACACGTGACGGTCATGCCTCACGAAGTTTACATTTTGTTTATCAACCGCCCCGTTAAAGTTTAACGATGACGTGTAAGGCCCGATCTACAATAGCTGTAGTAAGCCTCAAGAAGTAAGAAATTGACCAATCACAGTTGATTATTCTCCTCACATTCGCCTGTAATTGGTCAATTTCTTACGGCTTAAAGCTTACTACAGCTATTGTAGATCGGGCCTAATTTTATAACGTTTGACGCACATTGATTCATGTAAGTTGAATTTTGTAATCCGCATTTTTATGTATTACCGGCAATTTTATACGATTGTTTCAGCATTAACTTGATAAGAACCCAAAATAGAGGTCGAAACGTCGTTATAATTATTTAATTCATTATTGCCAGTCAGGCCGACTAATAAAGAGTTTATATTAATTAGAAAAACTGATAATAAAACAAAAATAATTTAAATTACGGATTTACATGTTACATAAAGATTTGGATATAAATAATAATAAAATAAATGATAATATAAAACAGTGTATTAACATTTTTTTCTGATTATAAAACAAATACAAATTTTATTTCCCAAATTAAAATTAGATAATTATTACCATAATAATTTCTAAGTAACGTAATTTAGTTAATTACATAAGTTTTTTTTTATTCTGTTATTTAGTACTAACTTATCGAGATAATTGGTTGCATAATATTTGTATACCTATACTATATAGCATCTACAGATACAAAATGAAGACATAACTCTATTATACCTGTTAAGCAGTAAAAATTAGTATCTATTGTCTAGAATTACGTAAGTATGTCAAATAGATACGCAGACTCTATACGACATTGAACTATTTTAATTGCTGTGTTACTGAAAAATAATTATAATTTTGACATTTTTGTATTTGAATTTTTTATTTTTACTAATATCTCGTACGTCTATGTAACTGATGATTTTAATAACTTTATTCTTTAACTATATACTTTGTGTTAAAGATACCTCGAATCTGATTAGTTTAAATGTTAGTCATATTTTCGTATATTATTATAATAATGTTATTGTAATAATTTTTTAGATTTAATGCAAAATTTAATTCACAGTTTTTACTAACTTTATTTCAAGTAAATTATTAATTATGCTAGTATTTATACAATTTTTTTGCACTTTATTTTGTATCCATCTTTAAAGAATAAATTAAAATTATAAATAATTATCTATCTAAGAACAGAATTATAGATATAATTTATAAAAAATTTAATAAAAACAATTTAAATGTTATTTTTGCGCATCAAACATTCTTACTGGGTAGTAGTATAAGGTAATAATAATATAATAACGAAAGAAAAATACATGTTAGTGTACATTATTATATTATATTATTATATTTAAAAATAAAACACAATGTAATAATGTAAAAGTAATAATAAAGAGAAATATGTAATACAAAAAACAGATCTAGCTTTATAATATTTTTAACCCTCTATGTGCTTACGTAGGTCTACGGCGTCCTAACCAAAATGATACCTGCTCGTAACTGTAAAACTCGCAAGCTTACTAGGAAATATTAATTAAACGATGTTTATCAAAATAACTGTAAAATCGTCAACTTCAATGCAAACAGATGTTTAGTGAATTTTTTCAGATTTTTTAAAATACTCAACGTGTGCATTGGGAAAGTACCAGAAAAACGTATGCACATGGGGGATTAATTGTTGCATATGTGATATTTAATATACAACATCTTTACACAAAATATTCTATATATATTTAGAACAAGACAAGAATACAAATATAATATTTTAAGTTTATATTTTAAGTTTATGTAAGATCGCGATTATATGTATACTTTATCGCGGTTCGATAATAAGATGTACACCACCTTTCGCTGTAAGAATCATAGATTTTTTGTCGAAAATAGACGGAACCGAAGTCCGGGAGTGGAGCTTAAATTTGTATTTCGACAAAAGACAAACGAGCCCGACCTTCGTTTGCAAGTAGCCAAATCGCGCACCTGAAAATTAATGATATTAATGCCATGTATTTGTGAGACATTTTCATACTTATTCTTTAGTTTACGAGCTCTACTTAAGCTTTACGAAGCTCTACTTAAGGACAATTTAAAAAATATATCTAACTCTCTCCATAGCCCTCAAATCATATGAAGCGAACACTCATATTAGAGCAAAGATTACTAAACTTAAGATTAATTTTCTTTTTTAGCCATTAGTGTTAAATTGTTGATTATGAGAAAGCGTTTGATTCGGTTGACAAATCAGGATGATGATGATGATGATGATGATGATGATGATGATGATGATGATGAGTGTTAAATTAACATCAAAGGAACACATTTAATAAATACCTTTACATAGTTATTATTATTGTTATTACCAATATTTTTATCACATTTAATTAATAAATATATATTTGCTTTAAATAAAATATGTTTTTGAAATACAATTAAAGAAAATTTTGTAATGCAAATATTAAAACGCTTATTGTTGTCAATTTAAGTGTAATTATTATAAGAAATAGGTAGGTGCGAGAGAGAGAGAGAGAGAGAGAGAGAGAGAGAGAGAGAGAGAGAGACATGATAATAAAAATAGTTTATAAACAACAGATTGATAAGTTAAATATATTAATAGCTTAATTCATATTCTTGCCAATGCAATTTCGTGGGCCTTCCCCGAATGGTAAATAAGCGTAAGGAAGCCTTTCTGCTACCACGTCCGCGTTGAACCGTTCCGGGTCAAATTTATCTGGGTCTGGATATATCGACGGATCTCGATGCAACCCAAGCACCGGTATAGTTATTAAAGTCCCCTTTGGCAGACGAACGTTCATTGTCGGTAGGTCTATTTCTTCGGTACAGGTGCGATTCAAAACTGGAAGAGGCGGATATTTCCTCAAAGTTTCTAGAATATGTAAAAGAAATTATAAAAATATATGTATTAATTTCAAAATAAAAGAAATTTATTTAAGTGTATATAGAAATAACGAGATTTTTATATAATATAAAATCTTGCTCTTTTGTTCAAAATTGAGTAAATGGAAATACAATGCGATGATACACTTGCCATTTACTACTTTGTGAAGATATGTCATTTCGTTCACAGCGTCATATGTCACACCACCATGTTTCGTCAACATTTCGTCGATATCCTGCCGAACTTTATCTTGTATGTCATGATGTTGTGCTAATTCGTACAGAGCGAATGTTGCTGTCGTCGAGGAAGTTTCGAAACCTGCTATGAAGAAGATATAACTTTGCGCCATAGCTTCCTCCATAGTGAGTTTGCTTACAGTTGCTGCGGATAAATAAAATAACATAATTTTGTTAACAATTTTATGTAAAAAAATTTTTTAAAAATTTTAATTAATTGACTTGCAATACGAAATAATAATATATGCATATTTTTACGATACGTGGGGAAACTATTAGTATAAAAATAAATATAAAGTAAATTAACATTCATGGGTTGCCTTCTTGTCATCATCAGGTTCAACATATAAAAATATATTAATACATTAATAAAATATAAAAAATATATTAATTAGCCCGTTCCTCCTAATAAATAAAAATATATATTAACATTTTACGTCGGTGGTCTTCTTGTCATCGTCAGGATCAACGTAGCCTCTCTCCATAAGTTGAATGAGCAGATTCATAAAGTCATGCCTTACGATATTATGAATTTGTCTGTATTTCACATTCTCTCGAAACATATTCATGTAAAAGCTGGTGACTTGTCGGTCCGTGAGGGGAATGGAAAAGAAATCCATAATTTTCGGCACGAACATGAACAAGGCAATCCAAATCGAGTTCATCTCAAAAATTTTCTTTTCTTGTTTACGATATTCGTTATTCGGCTCCTCAATACAATTAGATTTTATACCAAAAGCCGTTGACATAATTACATCTGTCGAATACCTATTGGTAAAATTGACACATTATTTCATGTTGTAGCAGATTCTATTAAATTTGCGAGACATCGGAAATTTGGAAAAATATGAGAAAAAGTCATACAAATAAAGAAAAGTTGACAAAACACGGACACTTTAAATAAATGATATTATAAAAAAGATACAGAAATAGTCCAGATCCAAGAGGGCTTTTCTTACAAATATTTAAAAAAATGATCCGTTATTCATGTATTACATTTTCTACAATAAAGATTTAAACAATTATATTATGAGAATTCCAAATAATGTTATTTATTAATTGCAAATTATTCACAATTGGAATGTTAAAAATTAGATAATGTAAAGTTCCTTAATCTTCCTTAATCTTAATGATAATATAATTTGAAAATGTCTGATAATACAGTGAAATATGACAAATCCAAAAGAAAACATTTTTATTGTAAGTTAATTAATATATTGTGCTCTCTTTGATATACTTATACGTATGTTAGAACAAAATCACTTGTTATTAAAATACACAAATTTATTCTATAGTTAAAAGAAGAAAGTTTATATTATATTTATATAAAAATTTTAGGTCAGATTTTACTAATGGTTGAAAATTGTTTATACTTGTTATATCTAATCTATATAAATTTTTTTATACTCGCTATTATCTAATCTATATGATTAGATAACAAAATATATACTTGAAATATTTAATATGTATTTGTATATTTATAATATATTTATGATATATTAATGATTAAAACTTATTAAACTAATTTTTGATGTTTGCTCTTCTGAATATCTAATATTATATAATGTAAAATTCTTTATTCTGCCAATTGTACGATTTAAAAATATTTTTTATAATGAAATAAATCGTAATAGGTCGTGATCATTAAGAATTAAAAGCAGATGTAATTTATCGGTAATTATATTTAATGTGCAATATCAGTGACTGTATTAAAACATACTGTTTGCGATATTTGCTTGTCTGGATAATTTGCTTTCTGTATCGCTTGCGTTTGCATTAATGCATTTATATATATTAAGATATATATTAAATATATATTAGTAAACATGTTTGTTAAACATACTGTATGAGTTCTATAAATATATTACTCATTTATTCATCAGTAGAGAATATTCATAGACGTATACATCTATGAGAATATTCCATCTTATATGTACTTACATAATTTTAACTGATAACCTCTTTAACTCTTCATTAAACAGCAATAAATGTCAAATTGATTAAAATATTTTTTTATGAAAAGAGCATTTGTTGACGCTGCTTAACCATTTCCTCTCCGATTTTTACATTAACAACTTCCACTTCGAATTAAGTAAACAGTTTCTTTGAAAACAACTTACCTTGCAAATATATCTTTTATTTCGACGGAATCTCTCATCTGTGCTATGCTCTGCAGATACTTTGCAAGTTCTTCGCCACATTCCTTAACAATCGGGAACATTTGCTTTATTTTTCCCGAAGTGAAAGTAGGCGTCATCTTGACGCGCATATTTCGCCATCTCTTTCCAGGCATAAAAAACAAATGGGCAGACAATGGGTCAGTCTTTTCATTGTAGAACATTCCGCGGTCATGGAAACTTCTGAATTCCTTTGTCAACACCACTCGAATAAGCTCGGGATCGGCAATTAGTAAGTTTGGTTTATAAAGTGAGTACATTCCAATAGCGCGATGACTCTTGTATTTCATGTAGACATCTTGGAAGAGAACGCCTATATTGATAGTTCCATTTAATTAATTCCGCGATTTCTCATAACAAGCAGAAATACAATAAATAATACCGTAAAGAGTAAATTTCTAGTTTTATTAAAAAAAAAAACAAGAATAAATTTGTAATACTTATAAATAAAAATGACAAATAAAATACAATTGTTGTAATTTTAAATTACAATGCAACAATTACAAATTTCGTAAAATATAATGCAGCAATTGCTATTTTGCAGAAGTGTAGTTAATGAGAATGTCACGCATACATTCGAATTTACCATAATGTTGTTAAACTTTATGTTAATTACTTTTACTTTTAAATGTCAATTTTGACTTACTAATTATAATTAAATATTTTAGAAAAGTATAGAGAGTTGCACACTTATAGTAGTAAATATTCACATTGTGCGTGTTAATATTATATCATAAAAAAATAGCAGAGATACTTGCCTGCTTGCTTTTTTCCAATTACCAGAGCTGTTATATTTCCAGTTGGTACAACAGGTTCGACGTAAAAAACACCCCTCTTACGCCAGAAGTTGAATATTACAAATTTATAATAAATATACACAATGCTCAGAGCACCGATAAGAGCTCCGATTAATTCCACGAGTACCATCGCAATCTATAACTGAAATATATAACGATAAACAATTATCAATTATCTTGTAAAACATTGAGCAGCATTTAACGAGAATATTAACTTTCACATTTTTTCTACACTGAAAAAAGGTTTTGGTTATAATAACATTAACCAAATTTGTTAACATTAACGAAATTATTTCGTCATAATCACTAAACCCTTTAGTTAAAGCTATTTTACCAAGCCTTGGTTATTATAACTATAACCTTTTTTCAGTGTAGTTCAGTAAGAGATTATAAAACCAGATTATAAACTAGTTTATGTGCGTTTCCAAATTCACAGTGCGTATGAGATTCATGAATACTTTGAAAGGGCAAGTTCGTGGCTTATCAATCCGGATGTACTGAAGCGATTATTTAATCGCTCCAATTTGATAAACAAAATTAAAATGGCGCAAATTTTTACGAATCAGTTGTATCGTGTGGGTATATGTATAGCTGATAGCACTATACTGCGCATTGAGATTCATGTTTATTTTTATATATACCCGCATAGAAAATTTTCTGGGATCTGACTGGAATCTGTCCCGATTTCCCAAACAAAAGATGGATTCTGATTGGGCAATCTATGCAGATTCGGATTAGAAGTGTAATGTTTCAAAAGTACGATTCTGCGTGGAAAACCCAAACAGATTCCACTTTTTCTACCCAACGTTTGCCCAAAGTGCGATAAATGCACCCAAAAAAAATTTATTTTAAAATTTTATTACTAAATTTGTTTCTTAAGATGCAGTCTATGATTATAAATATTTTCTCGTATTTGAAAAATCTGAAAAAAACACTTACCTTGGTGGGATTTGAACTCGGGACCTTTGGATCGTGAGCCAACTGCCTTACGTGGTAGACTATTTCCTAATTTAATAAAAGTGATATATATTGTCTACATATGTTATAACCAGCGCATATGTTATAACCAGCAAATATATAATTTTTCAAAAATCATCTTAAGAAACAAATTCAGTTTAAAAAGAGTATGTATATGCGCATGTTACAATTGTAATCTGTTTTGATATCTCCACGTAGAATCGTACTTTTGAAACATTATACTTCTAATCCGAATCTGCATAGATTACCCAGTCAGAATCCATCATTTTCTTTTTTGGGAAATCGGGATAGATTCCAGTCAGATTCCAGAAAATTTTCTATGCGGGAAGCGCTCGCTTGAGCAAAAATTTTTTAAGTCCCTTCACGACATGTTGCTTTCGTGCTGCGGTCGTTACCTCCGGCGCAGCCCGAGCAAAAGTTTTATAAGTCCCCTCGCGGTGTGTTGCTTTCGCGCTGCGGTCGTTACCTCCGGCACAGCCCGAGCAAAAGTTTTATAAGTCCCCTCGCGGTGTGTTGCTTTCGCGCTGCGGTCGTTACCTCCGGCACAGCCCGAGCAAAAGTTTTATAAGTCCCCTCGCGGTGTGTTGCTTTCGCGCTGCGGTCGTTACCTCCGGCACAGCTCGAGCAAAAGTTTTATAAGTTTTAATGGGAAATCCAGACAAATTCCATTTTCTCTGTCCAACGTTTGCTTAAAGTTCTCTTTTTTTTTAGATTTCTAAATAATTGAAACAGTTTGAGCATTTACATTTTTTAAGAATTTATATTTATAAAGTGTGCGTAAATACTCAAAGCTTTTCAGATATTTTGTTTAACATAAATATATAAAATATATTTTATATTTATAAATATATTTTATATTTATAAATATATTATATATATATATATATATATATATATATATATATATATATAAATTTGATTAAAGAACCTTATGCAATATATTTCTGTCTTTATTTTGTTTTAAAAAATGTAAATGCTCAAACTGTTTCAATTATTTAGAAATCTAAAAAAAAAGAGAACTTTAAGCATAACGTTAGACAGAGAAAATGGAATCTGTCTGGATTTCCCATTAAAACTTAGAAAACTTGCTCGGGCTGCGCCGGAAGTAACGACCGCGGCGCGAAAGCAACACACCGCGAGGGGACTTA
The DNA here is from genome assembly GCA_030770225.1 of Temnothorax unifasciatus. Lineage (NCBI taxonomy): Eukaryota > Metazoa > Arthropoda > Insecta > Hymenoptera > Formicidae > Temnothorax > Temnothorax unifasciatus. Next base: position 188,281 of record JASTWK010000299.1, read on the forward strand.
TAAAACTTTTGCTCGGGCTGCGCCGGAGGTATATATATATATATATATATATATATATATATATATATATATATATATATATATATATATATTAGAAAAAAATCAAACAAAAGTTTACATGATTTATGATAAAAATAGAGTATTACAAATCATAAGAAACTGGCTTTTACTAAACTACAATACTTTTAATTCCTGGCAGCAAAGCGCTGCCAGGAAAAGTAAACAAAGCTATCAATAATAAACAAAATATAATGAAAAATTTTATAAGTCCCCTCGCGGTATGTTGCTTTCGCGCCGGACGGTTGTTACCTCTGGCGCAGCCCGAGCAAAAGTTTTATAAGTCCCCTCGCGGCGTGTTGCTTTCGCGCCGCGGTCGTTACTTAATTCCGGCGCCGCCCGAGTAAGTTTTCTAAGTTTTAATGGGAAACCCAGACAGATTCCATTCGTTCTGCCCAACGTTTTCCCAAAGTTCTGTTATAGTTGGGATAAGCATGGGATGGCCAATTGGAATCGCAATATGTTACCCTATTTGGGATATGTTTGGGTAATCTGATCAGAATCTTAGTTATATTTGGGAATGTTTGGGAAATTTCTATACGGGTACTGGGAAATTGATTACGTTAGTTACTATAATGCACTCTCTATTATTGTAATAGAGAGAGTCCATTATAGTAATTAACTTACTCGGCCTTTCGTAATAGATTCTGTGAGTGAGTAGATAATTATGTTTTTGCGTTTGTAGAACATATAATAGAATATTCATTTAAGTATAGAATCCCAAGGAGCATCACTATAAATAGAAATAAATTATCGCCGAATTACTATGATAAATCACATGAATAAATTGTATATCGCAAATGACAAATCACGAATTGCAAACATTATGAAAGATCTACATCAGCAATTGGATTTTTTACGAATAGCGAACTGTGAACCATAAATCACGAGTCTACGCAAGTAGTCTGATTTGACTATTAATACTTGCGCCCATCCGGGATGCGCAATTGTTAATAAATAACATCGAAAAAAAAACGAACTCTACTATAAACTGAAGGAAACAAGAAAGTAAATAAGAATGATATAATAGGAAAGACATTAAGAGTTGTTATCCAAGGAAATATATACATGCGTAATTACGGATATGTTAAAAAAAACTTTATTGCGGATCAAAGTATTATCAATTTATTTTTTTTTTTTATGTAGATCGATATTTTTACTAAATTTTAATAAGTTACTTGCCTTAATCGGCCAATACTTAAATAAATTTATGCTAAATAATAATTAGCGTTAAGTTTCCGCTAATATAAAAACTAAATTAGGTTGTATTTGATCATCAGATACGATCGGGTGCACTGATTGTAGTAGGAATATTCAAATACCAACCGGTGTGACAAATACCAAGATCGTCAAGATATTGTTGCGCTACACGACTCGCTTTCCACACTCGCGCGCACTCGCGATTACATAATAATTACAGACGCAATTAAAAATTATTCACTGTTGATTGATTTATTGCTAGCTGTAACTAAATAAGGCAATTTTTTTGTATTAGCAATGAAGGTATTATTATTAAGGATATTAATATTCTAATTTTACTGTATTCTGTTTGTGCGTCTCTACTGAAGAACGCTAAACTGAGTATGCATCAGTCGGCGTATTATTAAATACTAAAAAATATTAACTTAAGTGATTTACGGCTATACTCATACAATACATTCATTGTGACGTGATTAATTTCGAAGCTGAATGTGCCGAATCATTTCCACATTACATTACGTAAAGAAAAATAACAAATTAAAAATCAATTGGCCTATTGACTTTCTTATGCAAGCTTATAAAAGTCATAAAATTCTTGCTCTTCACATATCCACTTTGATCGATCGTAGAAATGTGTAGAAAGTTGCACACACTGCATACGTTTATTGCACTGAAAATAAACCTTATACGCATAGTTATATTACCTACGTGTTTTCAGTTAATATAAATATTTATTTTTTTTTTATAATAAAATTTATTGAAAGATTATTAAGAATAACAGAAACAACAAAATATATTATTTCTCAAAAATATGTTTTAATATTTAGTATTAAAAATTAATTTTTAACACTAAACCGAAGCAAGACCAAGGTGATGACGGATAATGGATGATAATTATAATGGATAGAGCACAGAACAACTTCGATCCCACACATCACAGAGGTAGCTGGATACGAAATAGTGGACAAATTTACTTACCTAGGATCACTTGTCACAAACAACGGAGAATGCGAAGAGGAAATACGTCGATGGCTAACTAGGCACGGGCAGCGACAGTTAAGCTCCACAGAATACGGAAGAATACTGCATTAACGAGAGCAACCAAGATCAGACTGGTGAGCCACTCTCATGTTCCCGATTGCCACCTATGCGTCAGAGACTTGGACTATAAAAATGCCGACAGAAGGAGAATCGAGGCCTTTGAGATGTGGGTTTATAGACGTGTCCTGAGAATTTCATGGACTTCACCAACCAATTAATCCTAGATGAACTCAAAATCAAATCCAGACTATTGAATAAAATCAACCACCTCTACCTTAAATATGATTAACGATGTCAGGAGCGAAAAAAATAATCATAAACATTTTTACGACAAACTTTTTCAGTAGTCCATAGAAATGGAAATCCGATGAAATACGAAAGAGTTTTTAGGAGGACAGTAGTTCACCTGCAGTAAAAAAGTCATGGTAACTGTTCGAGAGTGGGTGCGCGTGCAAAGATTTTTTTTTACGCGGAATAAGAAAGTTACAGGACCATTGACATAGTTGCAAAAAACGAAGATTATCTTGAAGAGTAAAGTTACTGAAACCTATGTGTTGTTTTTGGTTTCTTTGTCATCAAATTATCATTTATATTCGAACTCATTATTTTTAACGTTCTTTTTTTTACATATCTTTGAAAATGTTTTTCAAATATTTAAAAATTTTTTTTCGAAAACATTGGTTGCGTTCAGCAGAACGCAACAGCTTTTAACCGTTTTATTCAACCGATTTAGAATCGTTCAACCGATTCTCTGCTGAACGATTCTAAATGCACTCAAAGTCTCAATACGTTCACTCAGTAGTCGTTATGATTTTCAGCTAATTAAAAGTAGGGGAGACCGGGGCTCATTGGCATCGTTTTCACAATTTCGGCATTTGAGCCTTTAAACAATTAATTTTTATGATTAAACACTAATTAAATACTAATATAATAGAAAGAACTTTTCTCTACATGCCAGGAACCGAAAAACCGAACAAATCTTTGTATTCTTGACAGTATATTCAAGCATTTTATTTTATACATATATATGAACCTTTAAGGGGTTGCTGGAGTGGCAAGAATTACCGACATTTTTTTTAACAGACTAAACTTTGAATTGGCTTTACGGAATTGAAAAAACTTTTTACAGAATTAAAGTACGCACAAAAACGGAGAATGCTGCAGTCGATTTTACATCAAAAACGAAAAAAATAGAAAAATTATAATTTTGTTATCGATTTCTGTCGACTCGTGACAACATTTGCTGCACATAAAAATTTAGACTTTGTACGTATAAAATAAGCATACAGCATCCTCGGAAATACAATAAAGAAGAATCCTGTGCTTGCAGAAACGAGCTGCGAGCTTTAGTATAAGAGAAAAATTTATTTTAAAATTTCATATGCACAAGTTACTTGTCTCCCCGAATTCAGCCAAAAACATACGGATCAGTATAACGGGTAGCCCTAGAGCAGGTGCTCTGTATGTATGTGTAAGAATCGGTGAGCACTTCTTTATCGACGTTGATTGAGTGAGACGCTTGCGGCTCCAGCATCCCCTTAACGCGTTATATCCTGCCTACCATCTAATTGTAAGATGAGAACCCAATTCTGACTCCCGATCATATCTCAATTCTCCTTCGCTTTCAATTATTATGACAACTGCGATCTATGTCCAATAATTAATCTCTGGGGATAGAAAGAGGGTAACTGTACTGATAACATTGCAATACAGGTTACCAGTAATTTCTTACAAAAACATAATAACTTTACATTATGCTCAGAGAATACGTTCTTTTTGACAAAACAGTAATTCATTGCTTGTATTATTATTAGAGTTGTATTTGACTGCAATTATTCAAGCTTAGAAGATTTAAACAAAACGTATAGCATCGCGAGAGAACATTGTCTAATTAGCTGAAGGAGGTAAAGCTAACTAAAAGAATGTATTAGTATACATACTAAAAATTGAAATTTAATCAATCGGAATAGAGAAAACTGATCTCAAGTTTAACAAACTTTGCTCTGATTGGTCAAATTTTAATTCAAAATCTCAATCCTAATCCGTAGTCTGATACGGGCTTTAGGAATTGCTCTGATATCTGCTCACATTATTCATGATCTATAATAAAATTCTTGAATACATGCCCGTGTGCACACAAAACATGCACAACACAATATATTTTAATTCTGTTTTTTGCTATTTATGTTATTGAAATTCTTTAAATCGATTTATTTTTTTTTTAATAAAAATTTTGTAATAAATTGATGAAAAATATCTAAGCAACACATACACACACACTCTTCCTCCTTCTCACTGCCGGTTTGCTTCATTCACGAAAAATTATTATGCATGCCTGCGTAATGTTCACCACACTTACGTTGTACGATTTTAATAAAGCTATATGTAGGTATTGTATAAAAGCTCGTTAAAGGACAAAATAGTCTTTGTACGTAAACATATGAGAAAGAATCCCGAGAAAATCCGGTTTTAGACTACCCATGACCCTCCGAAACAGTAAAAAAAAAAAAAAAAAAAAAAATTGCTTCCCAAAATTAATTCTATTTAAATGTCTCTATCAACTGGGCTAATGTTGGAATGTGAGAAGGAAGTGAGAAATAACACGTTGAAATCTCTTGAGTAGTATTTCCAAATAAAAAGAGATTTGCTTAAAATAACACTACAGATCACTTCAGCACACTTCGAAAATACTCCGAGTTGAGGTTAAGTCTACCCCTTTCTCTTGACAGTTAATAAACAATCGTAAAACGAATGTGATACGATGCAGGCTTGTGCGCAGGCGCATAATTAGACGTTGCACACTTGTAAGCAAAAGAATATAATTTTTTAATTAGTGCTTAAAAACAATTTAAAAAAATAAAATTATATAAAGTAATAAAATAAAATTTTCTCTTATACGTTATTTTGTCATATAAAAGCTGATCTTCCTGTAAAGGCCCTCCATCATCCCCATTAAATTCAGTCAACAATCCTCCTTTCTTTGTTTATATATTTTAATTTATTTTAAAAATTTTTCTTTATTACTCATTAATTTTGTATTTATTATTTATATATCAAAGACATGTATTTTTTTTACAAAAAAATTAAGAAAACAATTTTCATCAAAAATAGTAGTCTTTGGATTATGTTAATATTGCTAAAAATCCAATTAAAATTGCACAGAATAAAGTGCACGGTAAAACTTGACACTTTTATTTTCATTTTTTTCTCCAATTATTTTTATTACGTAATGACAAAGGGATATCCATCGAGATACTAATTTTTCTCAACGTTTATAATAGTAGAATAAAAATACATTATATGTATATCAATTTCATTTAATGGACTCTGAAAAACAGATTTTTCTTTCTTTCGTCTTGTTATAGATTGTTATTTTATATTTTTTCACAGACTCATTCATTGCTTAAGGGAAAACTGATCTTTCAATTCTTAAGCCCGTATTTATAGTCGGATCTTATTTCAAGATTGTTTTAAATAATGTCTTAAGATGCTAATACGGCTCTGTGATTGGTTTATGACATCTTAAGATTGAACTTAAGACGGTCTTAAATAACTATGAATACCGGCCTATGATTGGTTCATAACATCTTAAGATCGTACTTAAAACAGTCTTAAATATAAGATCTGGCTATAAATACCGGCCTTAGTATCCATATCTATCTTAATAACTTGTACCACATTCATCGTTGAAAATCTGAAAAACTGCTCTTTAAAATGTATAATACTACACTGTAAATCTAAGTGTCTAAAAATGACACATTTGACTGAAGCCTTTTATACATGTGCTTTTTCATATGTTAAATTATGTCATTTACAACACGCTTACTCGTACAAAATTAAAAGTTAATACGTTTAATTGTGTTAAATGACGTGATTTAAAAAGGCAAGAATAAATGTGTAAGAAGAGTTTCAGCTAAAAATAATACACTTGGGTTGTGTAAAATTGTTATTCAATGAGAGTGAATTTTTAAGTATTTTTTAAGTGATCCCACTCGGCATGTAATATTTCAGAAATATTTCTGCAAAATTTCATTTGAAATATTACACCTTTCAGCAATATTTCAGAAATATTTCACGACGATTTCTGCAACATTTCTGCAATGTTTCAATCGGCACTATTATTTCAAATGCAACTTTGCTGAAAGATTTCGGCAATATTTCGGTAATATTACTGAAATATTTCTGAAACATATCTACGAAATATTTTTGAAACATATCTACGTAATATTGCAGAAACACTTCAGAGATATTTCAGGTACATTTCATCCGAAAAATTGCAGATACATTTCAAAAATATGCAATATACAGAGTATCCTAAAACTACCGCTATTCCTCTTAATGACAGATTCTTTAGAACATTTCAAGATAAAAATTCTAATACAAAAATGTCAAGGCTACAGTAGTTTTTGAGAATGGGAATTCCCATTTAAAAACTATTGTAGCCTCGACATTTTTGTATTAGGATTTTTGTCTTGAAATGTTCTAAGGAATCTACCATTAAAGGAATAGCGGTAGTTTTAGGACATCCTATATATTGTTTATTACCAGATATTTACATTATCATAAAAATATGTGTAAAAAAATCGAACACTTCCATTTTGTTATGGTTTTCTAAAATTCTTTAATTTTGTTTAATAACAAAATGTTTCCTTACAAAAGAAAAAGAAAATATTAAATAATCTCAGTTATCATATGTATTATGACAAAAAATTAAATTATTAAATTATTAAAAATTAAAATGATGTTATCATTTTTTACTAACTAAGTATAGCGAATGTTATGTCAATTTTGCATGGTTTTTTATGATATGTATTTAATCCTATATATAACTGGAGATAATAAAATATATTATATATATAATTGATCTTGGATAGTCATTTAAAGGTCACGTGAAGGTTACCTTCAATTTTTCTTAATGGCACACTATTTTTTATTACATATTCTTGTCGAGACGTTTTCAAAACATTATAATTATAAAGCTCTTTTGTTGAGAATTTTTTGATATTTTAAATTTTGTTATGATATTTTATAATTTATAAAATTTAGAAAAGAATATGAAATATCTCGTAGAGTATTCACTTTTTGATGACTTTACTTTACTTTAATTTATACATAGAATAATGAAAAAATCGAATAATAATATTAATTTTTACATTTACAATTTTTCCAAACTAAGTGCGCCCACAAAATGCAATCAAATTTTTTAAAATAAATTTTTCTATTTTTTTTATTTTTTAACAACATTCGATTTCTTTCATTATTTTATGTATAAAAATATCAAGATAAAGTCAACGAAAAGTTAATATATACTTTACGAGATATTTCATATATTATTTAAGAATGCCATATGACAAAATTTGAAGAAAATTCTTAATAAAAGAGAAAAAATGCAATAAAATGCAATAATTATATAACAATATAATTTTTTATAAGTTTTAGTCTGTCAGCAACTTTTCGGAAATATTACAAATGCAATGTGAAACATTCCGTTGCATGTGAAACATTCAAAAATATAACGTGTGCAATGTAAACGTAAATAATACTTTTATCATGTATCAGAAATGTTTCTAAATCATTGCATCTGCAATATTTCTTGTGCAATATTGTAGAAATTCACTGCTTGCAATTAAATTTTTCATTACCTACGCAATCTTTCAGAAATTTTTCAGAAATATGTTAAATGCAATGTTGCGTTTAATATGTTACAGAAATATTATTCGTGCAAAGTAAACGTAATATTACTTTTAAAATGTTTCAGAAATATTTCTGAAATATTGCATCTGCTACATTTTTTTGCAATATTATAGAAACTTACAAATATTGTAAATAACTTTCTGAAAGATTTCAGAAATATTGTTAATGCAATATTATAAAAAACATGATGCAGGTACATTTCTGAAATATTTCAGATGCATAGTTACAAATGAAATGTTAATGAAATATTTCTGCACCATTTCCGAATATTTCAATATTTCAGCAACATAACATGCCGAGTGGGATTGTTATGTTAAAATCGAATAAAATAATATTGCGTTTTTAATTGTTTTAAACTCGATGCAAATGACGAAAAACCGATCAAATCTTTATGATCTTAACAGTATAGTCAAGCATCTCACCTCCATCGTGTAAAATAATGTATAACCATCTAACGCGTTATCCTTCCTGCCATATAATTGTAGAATAAGATGAGTAGTATAAGATGAGACCCTAAAATTCTATCTCCCAATTCATATCCCAATTCTCATCCGCTTTCAATTTTTATAGAAACACACAAATTCCGGATACGACAAAAAACAACTGCGATCTACGTCCAATATAATTAATTGCATGAAGATCCCTTCAGCTGTTACATTTTGGATGATATACAAGCATGGGATTATTATTAATTATATAATATCGTTAGCCATAAATACAAGAAAATATCATTCGTTGTATAATTATATGCGATTATGATGTTAAAATAATCGTGCGAATTCGAAAGTATAAAATATTTCGTCGTGATTATCAGTACCAAATCACGTGCTATTATTTCTAGGAGGATACTTTTGGTCTGTTCTTTACAGCTGAACTAGCTGCACTAGTTCAGAGTTCATCCTTTTCCTTCCAATGTGGTGTAAAAAAGATAACTTCTGAACTAGTGCAGCCAGTTCAGCTGCAAAAAACAGACCTTTTGTTGTGATACCTCCCCTAAAATTCTCTCGTTACAGCCTTCAGGCCCTCAGGAGCCAATCGCGTTCAATGGCTCACCTGACTGCGCGGCGACGCGCCGGCGCGCCACGGCCGGTGGCCGGCCGGTGCGGCTCACGCAATTAACACGTGACGCGCGCGTTCTCTGTTCAGCGTTCAGTTCACGTCGGTGACGTCGGACCGGGTGCGGGGTGCGGTGCAGTCGGTTGTCGGTTGGCGTGCTCGATCGTGTTCGGACGTGTTTGTCCGGATTGAAATTTTTTTCAAGTATTGCGACTGTTACTGTCTGTACTGTGATTTCCAATATTACCGTGTATCGGAGCTTTTCGAGGCTTACAATTTTCTTTTACGACGCCCTTTGCGGCTTACACGACAATTGGTTCGTCCTGGCCTATATAGCCCAGGCCATAAAAGAAGAAGAAGACACGTCGGTGCGGTGCGAGACGTTGTCGATCGTGTGACTTTGTAATTCCTTTTTCTCGTGAACAAAAAGAAATCGGTTGCAGAGTGTTTCAAGCTGAATGTATGTACATACGCCGAACACTCCGTTCCTTCTCGCGTCGACTGCAACGAGTGGGATATGCCGTCGCTGGACGAAATAAATAAACGCCGAATGTCGTGCTGGACGCCGCGCGCCGTAAGTACGTGTTCCCTTCCCGGTTGTGATTTGGCGAGTTTCCTGCAGTGCGCTTTCTCGTGATCGGTGAGTGAATTATACATATATGAGAAACAAATTATTATTCGAAGCGAGATACATCTGAATCGTAATAGAATCGTTGTCCCGCGCGTGTCGCAGTGAGACGATAACCTCGTGGAATTCGCGTCTCCTGCCCCCCCCCCCCTTCCCCCCGTTTCGATTTCTACACCGAATTAGTGAATCGCGCCGGAAGACGCTTCGATAAGTAGCGTGAACCTCTCATAAGGACGGAAATTAATAATAATCAGCTGTTTGATTGAAGAGAACGGTCGCGTGTTTGGCGCGTTCTCACTTTTCTCGTCGCGATCACGAACGAACGCGAACGACAGAGCGAGCTTGTTTCGATAAACGTACATGTATATTAATATCGAGAGTGCGACAAGCTGAAATGTATATACGCGTCCACGAATACATTCCATTCTTTCGTTAAAGAACGGGCACAATTAGTTCTGTTGCATTTTGTAGAACAAAGTTACGTGACGTAAAGTTACGTTAAAATGCATTATATCGCCGGTTGCAGCATTAAAGTTGCTTTCGTCTATCTCGACATTCTCGACGTGCGGCGCCGTAGGACGAGACTTTCGTAAATTAACCCTAGGTAGAGATGCAGATAGAAAAAAAACCAAAAGGTTCTTTTTGATGAAACTAAAATACGTTCTTTTTGTGAAAAGAAACAAATCTCGTTTTTTCCTAAAATATTGTTTTTTTTTCAGATATGTATTTAATATCCATATTTTGGTTATTACAGGTTACTTTTTCATGATTTTTTATTTTTTAAATGATATATTTAAACTACTATTATTTTAAATGTAGATTACATTAAAATTAACTATATAGGGTGATTCAAAACCTCTGCGACAAATTCTGAGGAACAAATAGATCTCGCAGAGAGCATCATTTTTTGTGAAGCAAGAAGGAGCAACCCGTGTTCTTTGATGCGTCGTTTAGAAGCTATGCGACCGCGCAGATAGATCTTAGACGTGACATTTATTACAATTATGAGATGAATTATTTATTTACTATTTCAAGTACACTTGCGGACAGTTTACAGAAGGTGTCCAAAGTATCTATCCTGAACCTGATCAATTAGTTGATTGCATTTATGACACCGTCGTAACACTCACAATATTGATTGTAAACCAATATACCTGCGTAAATGGCAGCAAGAGGTCAATTGTAATACAGAATACAATCAGGTTCAGGATAGACACTTTGAACACCTTCTGTAAACTGTCTGCAAATGTACTTGAAATAATAAATGAATTTTTCTTATAATTGTAATAAATGTCACGTCTAAAACCAGTCTGCGTGATAGCGTAGCTCCTAAACGACGCGTCACAGAACAAGGGTTGCTTCTGCTTCACAAAAAATAGTTCTCTCTGCTGATCTATCGTTCCTCGGAGTTTGCCGCAGGTCGCAAGTCCTGAATCACCTTCTACAGTTATGTAATTACTATTTTTAATTAGGTAAATTCTCCCTAAAAAAATCAAAATTGAACTTAGCATGAGGCATGAGAATTTATTATAAAATTTATAGATATAAAAACACAGTTTGTAGTTGTAAAAAATGTACTTTTTTATTTTTTTATGATAAGTATTATTTAATCACTTTTCGTCATCCTCTAAGTCTGAACTCTTTAAATTTATTATAAAAGAATCTGAAATTTTATCCTCATCGACTTCATCAGCTAGACTAATTTTCCTTGCTCTGGACTCCGATATTGTCTCAGAAATTTCAGGCTCTTTAGATGTGCTAGTGCTTGCTTGAGGAGCAATGAATTGTTGTGAACTTTGCAACTTTGAATTGTGTGCAATTTAGACAATTTTTGCCGCTCTATCATTTGTTAGTATATTTCTTTTAGAAGTGTGTATTGCACCATATGTACCTACTGAAACTCCTCTCGCAGGCAGCTGAGGTAGCGAGTAGTTTAAAAAATCACACAGCTATTTTTGAAAGCTCTGTGCTTTTGCACAAACCACTCCATCATGCAGTTGATGAAATTTGATCAACAGTTTGCCAAAGAAATTGTTGATTAAAAAAGTTTTCTTTGGCTTGGAAATTGGACAAATCACAAAGAACTTTGTTCTCATCCAAATCTGGTATTTCTTTTTGCTGAATCAAAAAATTAGCTCTATAGCTTCAGTTTGAAAATGAAAATAAAAATTATCAAAATTAATGTTCTTTAAATATTGATAATAGTTTTTAGTAAATTTGGTGAAATTTTCCATAGAAGAGGAATGTTGTTGTCTCGAGTAACAGAAATAGTACATAAATATTCTGTTATTGCAATTTTGGGTAAATATGCATAAAAGGTCAAACCACACTGATGACTCTGACCTTGACATATGTTGTCAAGGTCATCATCCTGAGTGACCTTCAAAAAGTTTTAGCTGCCGGTCGTTGTTCATTAAAAAGTTATTAATGAAAGAAGTTTGAGAAATATAATAGCAGTTATTTTGTTGAGTTTTGAAAGGCATAAACGACTATTATGTATATGGAAATAGTACATATATAAACAAAGGAAAGTTATTTAAAGTAGTAAATTATTAATATTAATATATTGAAGTCTTTTATTTAATAAGGAGAAATAAATAAAATGAATAAACTGAGTGTAAAAACATGTATTTTATCTTTTATTACAAAGAAGATGGATAATATTTTGTTATTATATTAAAAAATGCTTCTATCCGTTCTTAAAATGTAAATTTTCATTTAAAAAAAAAATTTTGTAAGATAATTAGCATAATGTTTTTCGATAGTATCATACCGTGGAAAGTTAGCACGAGTGTCTCTCTACGCTCTTTCAATATACTGAGTATGAGCTTTAGTATCTGGATCAATGAAATTGTACGAATGATTAACAGTTAAATGATTATATTCTTTATTTTCTAGACATTTATATGCTTTCCAGCAATCAGATATAATTGTTATACCAGGCTTGATTCGTTTTTTAATGACCGTTAACGATGTAGTTACAAAACGATCTAGTACACTCAACAAAGAATTTTTTTGTTTCTCGTTTAAAACTGCCAAATATCCATTGTTCTGTAATCAGTCGACCTTTTTCAAATTTTTTCTTATAGGTACTTATTTTTGCTGCTTTATCTATTTCTACTATAGTGCCTTCTTCACCTAATATTTCATTATTATCCTCTAGCCAATTAAGACAAAGCTGAAAAAGAATTCTTAAGTACAAAAAATGAAAATATAATTAAGTATAAAAATATGAAAAGTACTTCGCGAAAAAAATTTGACCAATCGACAACAGTGTGATGAATAATATAGTTCATCCATGATAAATATATGTTGAGGCGGACGTATTAAGAAATATACTATAAATCTGCATGAATCTTGTATACTCAAATGTGAGTGCGAAAACCATGTCTTATGAAACGGACTTATTGAAAAATTGCACAATCTTTTCTGTCATTTTTACTTTTTACGTTGTTTATATGTTGCATTATAACACAGAAAAAGCATACGCCCACGATTTAAACTAATGTTTGCTTCACATCGTGGACATTTAATTTCTGTATAAATAACTTTTTGCTCTCCCAAAAAAATCTATTAACTTAATCTTATCCTCAACGAGGCTCAGAAATTCGTGTAGTCGCATATTGAAAGCTTTCAACAAACTGTGAAGAATCGGTAAATCTATGTTTATAAAACGTTCTTTCTTATGTAGCTACTTTTCAACTAATGTAAATAAAAACTTGGAAAGTTTCATAAATAGATTACTACGTCATACATAAACATGACTGTTCCTAATAGGGGGAAGTGGGGCACATTGATACGATTTTTTTCAAGAGTTAAATAAATAACTTTGCAGATAGATTAAGATAAATGTAATAGGTTAAATTTAAAGGCTTGTCTTTCTACTTACGTGTTTTGATTGCCTTTTTGCTGTCGGTTAATAATAAGAAATGTTATACCATTTTTTGTAAAAAATGGTATCAATGTGCCTCATATGCGGGGTACAATGATACGGGCATGGGGCACTTTGATTCTTAGTGATCTATATTAATATTATTCAGAAATAAATTGGATTATTATTAAAATAAGCTATGTTTATTGTATATAAAGATATATTTATACAGAATTAACAATAATTTCGAAAATAAAAATACAAGAATCTGTTTTTTAATCACTCACGTAGTAGTCTAATAATTAGAAATACAAAATAACTCAAATCACATCTTTGAAAAACATTTGAACACAAAAGTAATTTATCTTATCACATAGAATAATTATTAAACTCTTCAAAAGTATTGCAGGTTTAATCAGTCAAATAAACTTTTAAAAACAAAACTAATTAAATATTCTCAAAAATAAAAAAATTAACACATTTTGTACTTTATCTTAGAATTAATAATTATCAACATATGTTTTAAATATTTTAATTTTTTTTACAAGTTATAAGAAGATAGATCAAGTTTAAAAGTGAGAAGTGATGCCGTTCTATTGGTACCTTTGGTGACGGTTGGCATCGGCAGCTGCAATATGATATCGGATATATGGACCGATGCCTCATTTTTTACGTCTGGAAAAACAAATGATCCCGACGGTCTCTTTCTCAAATAAGAAACATTGTAGTCTCCGTCATCATTTTTGAAAAGAATTGTACCGACATAGTGTTTAACATTCTTCTTTTTTTTTCAAATTTAATCAGGACAAAATCACCTACTTTTAGATTTTCTGGCTTCGACTGAGTAGACGTTATCGTATTGATAGAAATATCATCGTCGGATAAGCAAAACTTTGAGCAATCTGTTGGTGAATCTTTAGCGACGAACTCAGTTGTCAAATCAGTTTCTATTTCAGATTTCTTTTTATTTTTCTTTGCCTGTTTATTAATATCTGAATGCAAATCTAACAATTTCTTAGCTGCTTTTAGCGCTTTTACATGTTTCTGTTCTTTCATAATATTAGTCTGTTTTTTAATATTGTACAATTCTTGGAGTCTTTGCTTTTCTGGACTGTCGGTGTAAATTCTCGATTTTCTCTTTTGCTGTCTTTTCCTTTTTATAGCTGTTTTAGTAATTTTTGGAAGTGGCCTAACAGATTCAGGCGTTATGCTGATAGTTGTGGATGCTGAAGACATACGTTTAGATGGTGTAACAATTGCGTCTACCAAAGGATCCATTCGTGGCGATGTTGATTGGGTCTGATCAGTCGGAGTTGGCGTGACATCTGATATTACTTTATTTATAATATTCGTAGAAGCTTGAAAATTTGAGTTTGGCGTAGCGTCTTTGGACAATTTGTTGGTATAAATGTTGCAAGGTCCAAAATCTTTATCTGAGAAAGCCAATTCATTGAAGGGGCAAATCCCTGGCTTGGAAAAAGGACTTGTAATATTTTTAGCAGTAAATGACTCAAAATATGCAATTTTAGCAAGCGCTGGGATTTCATATATCGATAAGACTTTTCTGGGATGATTTATGTGCCAGTCATTAAATGCTATTTTTAATTTTGCCTTAAAAGGGCCAAAGACTGCCACATCAAGAGGTTGTAACTTGTGCGATGTATGAGGCGGGAAGGTCAAATAGATTATTCCATTTTCTCGCGCATAATCGATTGCCTCTATCGAAATATGAGACTCATGGTTGTCACAAAGTAGTAACAAAGGGTTTTCTTTTGTGCTGTTCATATGTTTTTGTATGTGTTTTAATACCTCTAAAAAAAGAACACTTCATCCAACCAGTTCTAGACGATAAGCCTAAACTCCCTTGCGGTGCGCCTAGCAGAAAATGATCCTTATAACGTACTCGCGGGAACACGAATACGGGTGGAACTGTATTTCCAATGCCGGTTATAATTCCGCCGAATGTTACGAGTTCTCCTCTCTCCGCAGACACAATTTGGCCGACTTGTCGCTGGGTTTTTTCGGCCAGGACTCTCGGCGTATTGAGAACGGTAGTAATACCTGTTTCATCAAAATTTATTATCCGATCAGCAGTACAGTTGTATCTTTTTTGGAGATCTTTAAGGTTTTTGTAAAATTCTAATACAGCCGTCTTATTAAACGAAAACGATCTGGCAGCACTAGTATTTTCTGGTTTCCTTAAACTTATGTTTGCACAACGCACAACATGGAGGTATAGGGGAACCAAAAGTAACCAAAAGGATTTTTAATCAAAACGCAAATCATACTTATTTATACGCGTCTCACGCATAGTCACGCACGCTTAAACGCCTCGTATTTAACCTTACCGGGTTTTAATATTACTCTTTCTAAACCTTAATTCTATGCCTTAGCTTGTTACTCTTATTACTAAATAGTTTATTTACATACGCGCGCTTGCTCGCGCTCACGTGTCCTTGACGGGAAGCTTCCTTGGCCCCCGTGCTATATCCCTTAAGGCCGCCAGCACCGCCCTGGACGGTGTCGGTCGTCCCGTACATCATGGCCAGTGAGTCGATTAATAATTTCGTTATAATTAATTATTTACTGGCAAAGTAAAAGAATTTCTAATGTGTTTTCTATTTTACATTGACCATTGTGTTTTTATTTAAAAAAACAATATTACCCTGAAAGAAGATTTCTTTGAAACTTTAATATTTTCAGGTATATACGTCGACTTCATCGCGGTAACCACTGTATAAAAGAATCTGATGTTTGTTTCAGTTACTGAGAAAAGAAAACATGGTTAATAATGAGACTATGTACTTTTTTAAATAGCGCAGAAATTAGTAACTGCAATGACTGAAAGAAAAATAATCTATTTACCTTCCGGAGCAAGATCCATGAAGGCATCCATAAATCTTTCAAACTTGTCTTTTGAACGATTACTATTATTCCTAAGATTATTTTCTGGTGTACATTTGGATTGTGAAAAATCAGGGAGTTATGAACAAGATTGTAGTGGCTCACTAGATTGCGAGGCTTGTGAAGCTGATCTGTGTTTAGGCTGCCGTAGTTCTTGTGCTGTTGATTTGTCAAAGTACTGCTGTGTTGGGAGTTGCAGAGGTGGTGTAGTCATTGTCGGAAACTATTGCGGACTTTTTGTCACTACTGGCGAGTATGTAGTCACTGGCTGAGAATATCTCGGATTTAGTGTTGCTGTGTAATTCGAATCTGTGAATGAGATACAACTAGAAGGGAGCAAAGCCTGGGTTGATTGTGCTGTTGGAGCGAGTTTGCATCCAAATTTACTTGCTGTTGACGGACAAGCAGATAGTAGCTCTAGATTCTGGGGACTTTGAGATTTTCTTGGCGAAAGTGGAGATTGACAGATTGTGCATAAGAATTATTCGAATAATTCACAGTCGCAGTGGAGGGCGAGGCACAGAATGCGTTGCTGATCATGGGTGGTGGATGAGTTCCTTGCAAAGTTAATGAAGAATTTACAGTCGCAGTGAAGGGCGAGGCACTGAATGCGTTGCTGGTCGTGAGTGGTGGATGAGTTCTTTGCGAAGTTAATGAAGGTCCGGTTTCAAACGATCTTGGACTCGTGTTGTTTACGCTTGTGTCATCAAAAATCGATGTGTCTTTCGCAATTTCTGCGGCAACCTGAGCACTGGCTTTGTTCTGAGCAGTCTTTCTTATTTTTTTCCCCTATTGCTGCTCTTTCTTTTTGTCGAGTACTTCGGATGAGAATATTTTCTCTGAAGGATCTGATATCTTTCTCGTGTTACTATTTATGCATAATAGTTCCAGAGCCTTTTTATCACCTAAAATAATACTACTATTAGAATAGCTCCTTAAGTACACATTTTTCTGATAGAGATAGAAGTTCAATAAAAATAAATGTCTGCCAGGGAATTTTCTAAATATACCAGAATACGTTTATTTTTACTGGCTATAATTTACGAACATTTATTGTAAAAAATTTAAAAGTACTTTACAAGAAATCTTAAATTTCATAAAACAATTTGTATTTGCCACAATTTACAAAGAAGTATGTTGATTGATTTTAGTTTCCTCATAGAGGAAGTTTTTTGAAAAGTGGATAATTATGAGGAAGTAATGTACAAAAGTTCTATCTTACACTCAGAGAAAAAATTTGTACCAGCAACTAGAAATAATTTGTACCAGTAACTAGAAATTTGTGGACAAATAGCGCCTCAACTATGTATTATAAAGTTGTGATAACAACAATAAATAAGTTATATAAACTAAGAAAATATAGTAATACTTGTAGTAATCGTTGCATTGGATAAACTACAAAAAAATAGTTGCATTAACGAAAAATATATTGTTGATGCAAAAAATATGTTATAGTAACATGAATAATATTATTGTAGTGATATCAACTAGTTTTTGAAATATAAAGGAAACATAATTTTTGTAGTAAAAGGAACATAATTTTCAGAGTTGTATGAACAATAATTTCTTATTTGTTTTAATAATATTTATTTTGTTATACAATATTCGTATATATATATAAACAGTTATTATATGTAGTAACTAATACAATAAATTTTTAGTATTATAAACAATGTTTGATACCAGTAATATTACTTAAATCTAAACTTAAAAGCTACACATACATGTAACATAAAATATATAAGTTTTAACCCTCAGTGTACACACTATAAAAAGTACGTTTCGTACGGACATGGTTTAGCCTAACCCGGCGACTTTGATTGACTGTATATCGGGCTGTAATTTGTCAATTGATTGACAAAGATTCCCCCCCCCCCGGTACGGACCCCCACCATTCACTTCCTTTGAAATGGCGCTACTTTCAAAATTCGCTCGGGTTACGCTAACCCAGTGTGTACACTGAGGGTTAAAAGTTGGATACACGAAAGAATCTATAGGTAAAAATTTGCACGTATAAGACTTACTAATAATAAATTTTTATATGAAAAATATAGCCTTTTAACTAATATTTAGAAATATTGTATTGACACAATCAACGATATGTCATAAATGATGTGTAAAGCATATTAAGAAGACATATATTAAGAAAGAATCAATTAAAATATTGAATTCAATATTAAAACATGTGATTATCACATGCAATATACAACATACTGTCCGAAAATACAACGCTATTTTGTGGTTCAAAAAATAAAAGTGATTCGTATAATATAAACTCATAATCTTCCATATCTTTTAATCGATAACTTTGCAAATGATTATCTTTTTCCACGCATTTTAGAATCTTTACAATAAAATCACAATTATGAAGTATTGCTATTATTATTTTTTCGAAAGATATTAGTTACAAGGCCATATACTGGCAAATTATCGGCAGAAAGTTTAATAATAGTGTCGACATCGTATTTGATATGTCTAATAATAACATTTTTTAATTGATAATAATTATTTAAAACGACATGTGAAAAGTTTATAATAGGACGTTCATCAGAATATTCTAATTTGTTGTAAGTGATAGGTATTTCAAAAATTTTATTATTTAGAAATAGTGTACTCATATGCAGTTGATGTTTAATAGCAATAGTTAAAGGAAAATTGATTCTATTATTTGACATTAATGCGCTCTGTTTCAATGGCCGATGTTTAGCTTCGAAACGCATTGCCCAAATATGAATTAAAGGACCTACAATTTTCATTATATGAGCATAATGAACCATAAAATGGTGTTTTGGTTTCAAGGTGTCTTTAAAAAGTTTGACATACAATATATGATGTTTTTCAATAAGTTTTTTGAGTAAATTGATATTATTATTGTTAATAGTCGTTTGTAGCACAATCGTAACTATCTGTCTTAATAATATATATAATTTCCAATAGATGTTTCTTCGTGGAACGAGATCACCGAAAATTAAACATGCATTTAAAATGAAACACTTTGTTTCCGCAGCCGACAGTTTTATATACTTGTTTTCTAATTGTAAATCTGTTATGAGTGGAGGTTTATTATTGTTATCCGGATATTTAAAAAATTTTAATTTAAAATTAAGAGCTTCTAAAGTAAACAGTTTTTCAATACAAATTAATTGATGTAAAATATGTCCCATGTCATAATTGCAGACACCTTTAAACAAATCATGCATTATGTCAACACAAAAATTGCCTGTAACATGGAAATCAAGAATATCGTTCCAAACACTTTTTACTTTAATCCCTGTTTTTTGTACATTATTTTGTATAACGTCAAAATTATAATTTTTCTTATCGCGCAATAAACAATTATTTTGTTTACATTGCGTCCTTGATATATTTTTGTGACTTTACAGAATCTACAAAAAATGTCTGAATTGAAGCTTGTCGTAAAACCAAGAATCGAATTTAATCCTTTATCGCCAATTATTAAAGCAAGTTTGAATAAAATAGTAATTAATTTCCCATTAATATTAATTTGGATTCCTTCAGTTGCTAAACTATTTAATTGTTTAATGACATGTCCGTATATAAGTTCAGCTCTGTACTCCTGTACATCATTAGAATGAACAATTTGAACAAGGAATATAGTGTCAAGCTTTGATCGAATTTCTGGTGGTAAACACGGCAAGGAAATGTACATTCCGGACATTTTGTAAAGAGTTGCGTGTGAGCCCAAAGGATTACCACATTCAAAACTATCTTCATATAAAAACAGGCAAAGTAATTTCGCTTGATTTCGAAGTTTTCGATTTCCAAAATTTAGTTTGCATAATATTAGATATACTTTTTTCTGAATATAATTTTGTTAAATAATCAATAGTTTTTGTAAAAATGTTAGGTATTTAAAAAAAATTTTTTAAAGTAAATGCTGTAGGAATGACAGATCTACAATTTTTTACATATTTTATTGCGTTTATATTTAATTCTTCTCGATAACCATACGTAATAGTTTCAGAGTCTATGAGGCAATTAAGTTTACGTAATTCTGCGAAACATTTATGCTCTGTATTTATTTGTGAAAAGTTTGATGGAAGATCATTGATTCGTGTTTGAAATTTATCTAAAGCAGATTCATCAATATGTTTTATAACAAATTCTTTCAATGAATTTAGGAACTCACTATTTAAAACTTCTTGAAATAAAGTTATTATTTTTTTAGCTTGAATACGGCTCAATTTAATATCGCCATAAAGAGTTGCTGCAATCTTCAGTGCGTTTTCAGAAAATGACGATTTTTCGATATTTTTAGTTAAGTTAGGTGAGATATTCTTATAAATCGTAAAAAAATCTTCTGATTCTTTCAACTCACAATTGTCATAATTGGTATTTGCATTATAATTACAAGTATCTACTGATACATTTACATTATAATTACAAGTATCTGCTGATACATTTGCATTATAATTACAAGTATCTACTGATACATCAACATTTCTAGATAATTTATTATTACATTTTCTGTAATGATTACGAAGAGAACTCCAATTATTGAGCGTCCTATTGCATAAACTTCCAGCACAGGCATAAGTAACAGTTTTTTTATTATGGAAATAACGCATATGATAGTGCATCAATTTTCCCGTTAGTAATTTTGAACATTCAGTACAACGAGCTTCCATTGTATTTAATAGTAAATAAAACAAAATAATTCTATATCTTTTTATTTTAACAAAACTCTAAAAGTTAAGACAATAAGAAATTATTCACTTTCATGTGTATCTGAAAGTTCAAAAGAGCAAGAAGTTTCTAATGATTGTACAGCTGTCGAAGATTCGCATTCGGTATTTTCGCAACTTATATTTTCTAAAGAATCTCTCACCCATTTGACGCTTTGATAATATATTTTTACTTTTTTGTATTCATAAATTTCTTCTTTAATATATATCCAAACTGCTTTACATGAGACGGGATATGCAGCATTTAAAACATAAAAAGATTTTCAACAGAAAGCTACGGCACTAGTAACATCTTGAAATTGATATTTTTCATCATTGATTATAACATAAGCAGCTTCGACTTTCTGTTCAGATAACACCACAATCACGAAAGGCTGCAATGTTAATTTATAATCGCTCATCAATTTTCGATGTGTAGAAAGTACTTTTTCAATGTCAGTTGTCACTTATATAAAAAAAAATAGAATTTAAAAAATTAAGTAACATTATGACAGTAGAATAAAATGATAAAACTTACATTTATCCATGTAATAAATCCATCAGATTGTTCTTTATAAGATGGTTTCCATGGCTTTTTTGATAAACCTGTTTTTTTCAGTACTGGTTTGAATAAATATGGAAAAACTTGCCAGGTTAGTACATCTGATGGTGATACTTTATCTTTATCTAAATCTTTTAATAAATTTGATGCTGCTAGTTGTTTGGTTGCCAACTGGAGTATTTTTGGATGCAAAGCTGGCCACTTTTCTTGTAAAGCATTGATATGTGCTATGTTTAGTAATTGAAAATTTAAATGAATCAATAATATTCCTAATAGTCGGAGAGCTGACGACGAATTTAGGGAATGTATTTTAGGCAAGTTAAAATAACAAAAAATAATATTTTATTAATTGGTGAATCTAGAATCCTGAGTCAGGCAGAGGGTTTGCGTTACTGCGCAACCTATGACATTTGCAACAAAAAAAATCAAAAAAATATCTTTTAGGCAATTTGAAATTTGTTTAATCTTTAATTTTAGCATCTATTTAACCCAGAAATAAAAATCCCAGACTATTTTTTGGGTTTTAAAGTATAACCTGACCCCCCCGAATATATTTAATAATTATACCACAAAAATATACTTTAGGCATTTTGAAATTTTTATAGCATGTTTATTAAATAATATTGAAAATACGTGTAATTCGCCAGACAAATTAAACGGTTTTTAATAATTCCCTGACGCAAATAAAGATTTAAAATGAATGCGACAAAAAAGTCTTATGCGTAGCCATAAGTGCGAGAGAGATAAGTTTATTGAGACCAGCCGGCAGCTGACGGGGCCCTGGCTCCTCGGACTGTGATTGGTTGCTGAGAGACCACGTGACTCGAGTTTACCATATAGCGCTGACTCTGTCTATGTAACAGAGTATTTTGGAGTAGTTAAATTTTTCATAACAAACGTAGCAACGTGGAAAATTATTTCGAGTTTCTTTTCAATTTTTTAAAGGTTTTTAGACTTTTAGACATAATAAAAA
Organism: Temnothorax unifasciatus; assembly: GCA_030770225.1. NCBI lineage: Eukaryota > Metazoa > Arthropoda > Insecta > Hymenoptera > Formicidae > Temnothorax > Temnothorax unifasciatus. Next base: position 210,952 of record JASTWK010000299.1, read on the forward strand.
TTGGGTGAATTAATATTATGTCTAGACATAATAAAAATTGGGTGAATTAAAATTATGTCTAGACATAATTTTAATTCGTCAATTTTTAATATGTTTAGACATAATTTTAATTCATTAACAAGAATCGCAATTTTTCTGAAGACTATTTTTTGAAACTTTTATATTGAGTATAATTTTATTTATGCTATTAAAAAGTAAAACGGCATGCCATACGGCGGCGAGAGAACGAACCGTATTGTATATTTAAAAAAAGGGGGGGGGGGAAGGAAGAGGGAGCACGAAGTTACTAAGGTGGGAACAAATTAAGAACAGGAAGATAGTCTACTGAGAGAGGTTCCGTATCTATCTGTTTGTTTAACGGAGATGACTGTCGCTTAATCATCTCGGAAATTAATCTCTTACGGAGAGATGGCTCAATGTCCAGAATCTCTACGTTGTCCCAATCAAACTCATGGTCAGTTTGTATACGATGGCACGAGATGACAGAAGGGGAACCAGACTTTTTATTGATGTCTGATCTATGTTCCTTAAATCTAGTTTTTAATTGCCTTTTGGTTTGTCCCACATAAGTTACCTCGCAATCTTTACAGGGAATTTTGTACACAATGTTATTGTGGGAAAGCTTATCGAGATTGTCCCTTTCTGTTTTAATAAATTTTTTAAGAGAATGCGCGACGGAGAAGGCCATTTCAAGATAAAGATCTTTTGCGATACTTTTGACTTTATCTGACGTGTATTTTACGTAGGGGACAGTAAAGTATTTATTGCCATTAGATTCGAGTGAAGTATTTTTGCTTTTTTTTTTGCAAAGAAAAACTTGCCTTAATCTGTTTTTTATGGTCGAGAAAATAAAAGGTAACGGGTAACCATTCTCTAAGAGCACCTGAATAATTAAATTAAAGTTTTTACTGTAAAACTGTGGATGTGAAACCGACACAATCTTGTCAACAAGGCCATATATCACGCCCCTTTTATGGGAAATTGGATGATCTGAGCGGTAATTGAGGTATCTCCTAGAGAAGGTGGGCTTAGGGGTACCAATCGAAAATAAATTTTCCATCTCTCACCATCACAGTGACATCGAGAAAATCAAGCTTATTATTTTCACTAATTTCCATAATGAATGGTAGTCTCTGGTGAAAAGAGTTGAAAATTTGCCCCAAAAAATTAAACAAATTGTTTTTAATTAATTTCTTTTATATTTCTGTCAATTATATGAACTAATAAGAAATTAACTTTGCAGTAACGAAAATATATTGACAGAAGAATGATTACAAAGAGTAAATTTATAGATTTATAAAGACAAAGAAAATTACTGCTGATTTTAAGCATTTCGGCTTTGTGATACGATGTTTTGCTTGTCGATGTGTCTACCTACTTCAGAGACGTAATACAGCCTTCTGTGCGATACTTATTCGGCACGCAAGTGAGATCGACAATGTCACAGAGGCTAGCTTTTCCCTTCTTGTTTATTTTCTCACTGTTTTTCGATTTCCAAAGTATAGCAGCCCATTGCTCCTTTATCTTGGGTTTCGGAATTATGTATAATGTGAATAATATCTAAATAAACAAAAAATTATAACTCGGCAATAATGATAAATGGCACAGTATCCATTGCATAAATAAAAATAAATCGCACGAAGCGACTACATCGGCATCGACCTGTTGCCGCTGAAGATCAAAGGATGGTTGCGTGTATTAAAACGCATTTTTCGATCTGTACAATGTTGTGGCGTATAATATTTTGCTGTCACTATTGTATCCGAGGGACACTCAATTCTTAATATAACTTTCACTTATCTTAGAAATGTGACGAAGATTCTTGCTCTTTCTTAGGATATATATTGCGAGTCTGCGTGAAAATGCCTGACCAGCACCCCTGTTGAGCTGGCCCCCCCACTTTGCAGAAATTAAAAAACGAATAGGCCAAAATTACAAGCTATTTATGAGCTTTCACATTCCGCAGATTAAAAATTTTGAGCTCGTCACACTGAACAGGAATTTAATATTTTTTGTGGGGGGGCTGAGTCAACGTTGACTCAGCCCCCCTACTACTTAAAAATAGAGATATTGAATCGTTTCTTGCGGTAGAATTAGGAGCTATTTAAGAGCTTTCGAAGTGATATAGTTTCGATTTTTGAGCTCATCCCCTTAACCCCCAAACAACCCTTTAATTGATTCAACTCAAGAAAAAAATGTTGAGAAAAATTAAAATACATTGTATCGCGGATATAATTCGTATAGCGTATAAATTCTAAGAATAAACTCTTAAAATACGCGCATTTCGATTATTGAGCTACAACCCCTTCGCAAGAAAACCACCCCATCTTCCCGGCTTAAGAGAGAACTGTACTTAAAACAAATCAAATTAATTATTTTGCGACTAAATATCGTTTACTAATTTATGAGCTCGCAAAATACATGCATTTTGATTATTGAGCTACAACCCCTTCGCAAGAAAACCACCCCATCTTCCCGGCTTAAGAAAGAACTGTACTTAAAATAAATAAAATTAATTATTTTGCGACTAAATATTATTTACTAATTTATGAGCTCGCAAAATACGCGCATTTTGATTATTGAGCTACAACCCCTTCGCAAGAAAACCACCCCATCTTCCCGGCTTAAGAAAGAACTGTACTTAAAATAAATAAAATTAATTATTTTGCGATTAAATATTATTTACTAATTTATGAGCTCGCAAAATACGCGCATTTTGATTATTGAGCTACAACCCCTTCGCAAGAAAACCACCCCATCTTCCCGGCTTAAGAGAGAACTGTACTTAAAATAAATAAAATTAATTATTTTGCGACTAAATATCGTTTACTAATTTATGAGCTCGCAAAATACATGCATTCTGATTATTGAGCTACAACCTCTTCGCAAGAAAACTACCCTATCTTCCCGGCTTAAGAAAGAACTGTACTTAAAATAAATAAAATTAATTATTTTGCGACTAAATATTGTTTACTAATTTATGAGCTCGCAATACATGCATTCTGATTATTGAATTGCAATTTCTTTTGTAGAAATATTTTATTTAAGATTAAATTTAAGATTAAATTTTCTACAGAATTTACCTTTTATATTTCACATATTAATATAATTCACGTATTGATGTAATTCACAAAAAAAGCAATTTAAAAAATAATGTAATTAATTTAATTTTTTTAAATTTATAATTTACACAATGTAAACAAATTATTGTATACTTTGGGCTATTAAAGAATTAATTTAGATAAAATGTAAATTAATATTCTATAAGTATAACTTATAATTTTTTCGTATAACAGGAATATAAAATATTCCTACAAAAAAAATTGCAATTCAATAATCAGAATGCATGTATTTTGCGAGCTCATAAATTAGTAAACGATATTTAGTCGCAAAATAATTAATTTTATTTATTTTAAGTACAGTTCTCTCTTAAGCCGGAAAGATGGGGTGGTTTTCTTGGGAAGGGGTTGTAGCTCAATAATCAGAATGCATGTATTTTGCGAGCTCATAAATTAGTAAACGATATTTAGTCGCAAAATAATTAATTTTATTCATTTTAAGTACAGTTCTCTCTTAAGCCGGGAAGATGGGGTGGTTTTCTTGCGAAGGGGTTGTAGCTCAATAATCAGCATGCATGTATTTTGCGAGCTCGTAAATTAGTAAACGATATTTAGTCGCAAATAATTAATTTTATTTATTTTAAGTACAGTTATCTCTTAAGCCGAGAAGATGGGGTGGCTTTCTTACGAAGGGGTTGTAGCTCAATAATCGAAATGCGCGTATTTTAAGAGTTTATTCTTAGAATTTATACGCTATACGAATTTTATCCGCGATACAATATATTTTAATTTTTTTCAACATTTTTTTCTTGAGTTGAATCAATTAAAGGGTTGTTTGGGGGTTAAGGGGATGAGCTCAAAAATCGAAACTATATCACTTCGAAAGCTCTTAAATAGCTCCTAATTCTGCCGGAAGAAACGATTCAATATCTCTATTTTTAAGTAGTGGGGGGGCTGAGTCAACGTTGACTCAGCCCCCCCACAAAAAATATTAAATTTCTGTTCAGTGTGACGAGCTCAACATTTTTAATCTGCGGCATATGAAAGCTCATAAATAGCTTGTAATTTTGGGCTATTCGTTTTTTAATTTCTGCAAAGTGGGGGGGCCAGCTCAACAGGGGTCTGGCCAGCTACCATAAAACTGACCCAAGCCAAAAGTTCGTCACGCAGCTGAACCAGTTTATTCTGGGAAAATTCCTGTTTCTCATATATTTTCTGGACTATGCTGAGCAGCATAAACTGATCGGCCAAGATTCGTACCTGTTTCACAAACGCGCCCAATATAAGGAGAGCCGCGAGATCTTGCTGAGTTTTCGCGCGAGCTTCTAAGCGGCATCGGCGACGTGACCAGACTGCTGCGTGGTTATATGACTACCCCATATAGGGTTTTACCAATGGTCCAATCCTGGTTCAAGCTTGGTTGCCAGGACGCCAGCATTGGCACAATATTGGTAACCAAGACTGGCTCAACAATGGGAATTTAATGGAGTGATAATTTCGGCCCAAGAATGGTTAATAATATACGGCCAAGCGTCACAATCAACATTGGCCCACTAATGGTTGATACTTCACGCCACTATTAGACCAATAATGGCATTGCTATATTGCCAGATGTTTCCATACATATTTTTAGCGTCTGAGCAGAATGATTGACTTATAATTTTAAGTCAATGTTTTATGCTTTAAGTCTTTGTCTTTATGTAATGCACAATATTGTCTTGTGTGTCTGAAATGTCTCGTAAAAAGAAGTTTGTACACATATTTAAGACTTGAGACACAAAATAATATTGTGTGTTACTATATAAAGATAAAAACTTAAAGCATAAAACATTGTCTTAAAATTATGAATCAATTCTGCTTAGGCTCTTAACTCTACAAAATTTGAATAATCTTAATTTTTGGAGGAATTTTATCCAAATTTTATATTACTTTGTGACTATTGTATGTCACAAATATTTAAAATATATTGAGAAATATTGTATATATGTATATATATATATATATATATATATATATATATATATATATATATATATATATATATATATATATATATATATATATATATATATATATACACACACACACACGCACACGCCCACGCCCACGCACACGCACACACACATATATATATTACGTATCTTTTTTATTTAGATGAATATAATATAAAACTATAAAATAAAATGAACTTTTTAATGTTTATAACAAACATAAAGCAGAATGTTTCTTTGGTTTTAATTTTTATATTAAAGATCTTTATATTAAAGATCTATATTAAAGTTGTTGTTTTTGTTGTTGTAGTTTTCTACCGCCTTCTCTATCGTCTGTTCCGGACAGCCATAATCCGATTTGACCGGGTAGTTTTTTTACATCCAATGTATTTCCAAATTTCTATCAAAACGTCTGTAAAAAAAATATATTAAATTAAAATTTTGTACACAAGTTGCATATGTAATAAAATATAATATTTACAGTAATATATTTTACCTCTTATGCATTGGTATGTAATAGTCCCACTGAAATTTTTCTTTGACTGCCCATGGATAACTCTTCCTGTACCGGAATACTCAAGCTCAACAGCTTTACCCATTACTGATTTCATAATTTTTTCTATGCAATCTTTCACATTGCATATGCAAGAATATGCCGAGAATATTCTCCGGAGAATATTCTCCGGCAGTGATTATGCTAAATAATCTCATTTGCAACATTTCAACAAAATAATGAATTAAAACGCTTTTTTACACAGTAACACTACTTTTTGCGTTGTATTTTTTATTTATTTTATGTATTTATTTTATTTTATATAAAAATATTATTTGTATTTTATTTATAACAGAATTTTTTTTACTAATGATTTTTTCTTTTTCGGTGTAAGTAATGCATCCTCCAAACTCAAAAAATCATTCAATGTCACAGTAGGTAATATTATGCCAAGAGATTCGTGCAACATTTCCATATTAGGTTGTGGAGCGACTGATTGAGTGGCAGCGACAATAGTATGTTTAATTTCAGTGATTTTTATTTTCAGATCATATAAGATACTTCTTTTGACAGAAGTTATTTGGCCAATTAGTTCCTTTCGAAGCTGCTCGAATTTTGCATCTATATGATCTTGCAGAGCTATTAAATTATCTGAAACTAAAGAATAATTAAATAGTAAAATAAAAATTTGAATAATCTTAAAGTAGTAGTATATATGTAACAGAATTTTTTAAACACTTACAATTACT